>CAJVRN010000087.1:995000-1560000 GCA_911728415.1 Lagocephalus sceleratus | reverse complement strand
AGACAAGCAACAGTGGTGGGGAAAAACTCCCCTTTAACAGGAAGAAACCTTGAGCAGGACCAGGCTCATGTAGGGGGACCTTCCTGATGATGGACAGATGGGTAGAGAGAGAGGAGGAGAGGGAGGACAGGTAGAGGATAGAATAGGTAGAGGATAGAATAGGTAGGAGAGGAGGGGAGAGGAGGGGAGAGGAGAGGAAAAAGGGGCGTGAAAGTACTCTAAGAAAGAGCCGACGGCTGCTCGGTTACAGTCGCCGAGGGGCCGCCGTTGTCGGCGTCGCGGGGGCCGATGAGAGGAACTCCCAAAGGAGTTAAATTGATTCTCGGTCGCGGCAGCTGCGCTGGACCGGGCGGCGCGGTGATCGTCTATCTGCCGTGAGGCGGGGGGGGTGACGTAGCCCCCCCTCCCCCTGCTCTCGGCACAAAGGGCCTAAAGAATATCCTGACATTTGGTAACCGGGGTTACCATGGAGACCCGTGTCCAACTGCACCAGGGAGGGGTGGGTGTGAGCGTGGAGAGAGAGAGAGAGAGAGAGAGAGAGAGAGAGAGAGAGAGAGCCCCATTGGGTGGGGCGTGGGGGGGGTCTGGTTTGGGGACGCACAATGAGTAGTGCTGTTCCAAAAAATATCGGGGAGGCGGGGATGAATTGTAACACTTGGACCTGCAGTGATGTGTGTGTGCATGTGTGTGTGTGTGTGTGTGTGTGACCCTGGACATGTGTAAACTAGTGAATCTGAAACGATGTGAGTGTGTGAGTCGTCGTGTGTGTGTGTGTGTGTGTGTGTGTATCAAAGAAGTGATCTGGGAACTGAGAGGAAATGTGAACCACAGCTGTAACACTGACAGCAGGCTTGCTGACTCACCAGAATGCACTAGAGTGCCGTAGTGCAGCAGAAGTGTGTGTGTGTGTGTGTTTGTGTGTGTGTTCTTTTACTTGCTACAAATTGACTAGAAAATCCTCATTCCACTTTCAAACTGAGGACATTTTTGGGAAGTGAGGACATTCTGGTTGGTCTCACAACTTCAAAAGATGTTTGAGGGTCAAGACCTGGTTTAAGGTTGAAGTTAGAACTGGGTTTAAGTCAGGTTTAGGTCTGGTCTAATGTCAGGTTTAGGGTCAGGTATAGATTAGGTTTAGTATTAGGTTTAGATCAGGTTTTGATCAGGTTTAGATCAGGTTTAGGTCAGGTTTAGATCAGGTTTAGATCAGGTTTAGGTCATCAGGTTTAGATCAGGTTTAGGTCAGGTTTAGATCAAGTTTTGATCAGGTTTAGGGTCAGATTTAGGTCAGGTTTTGATCAGGTTTAGGTCAGGTTTGGATCAGGTTTAGATCAGGTTTAGGTCAGGTTTAGATCAGGTTTTGATCAGGTTTAGGGTCCGATTTAGGTCAGGTTTTGATTGGGTTTAGGTCAGGTTAAGATCAGGTTTAGGTCAGGTTTTGATCAGGTTTAGGTCAGGTTTAGGGTCAGGAGGTTAGTTAGGATGGGTGTGGAGCTGGGTAATACTAATAATAATATGCCTATGAAGGTCGTCACAAAAATAGTACAAAAGTACAAGGGTCTGTGTGTGTGTTTGTGTGTGTGTGTGTGTTTACCTGGTCTTGTGCTAATGTAAAGCATCATCTGACCATACTGTGAACTTGTCTGGAACTGATAGCGACAGCTGTCGTTATTGATGTACATACACTGGACCCCCCCAACATGACCTGGGGGAGAGAGAGAGACAGAGGGAGGGAGAGAGAGAGAGATGGAGAGAGAGAGAGAGAGAGAGAGGAGAGGGAGAGAGAGGTTCAGACATTGAATAAAGCCCACTGAAGTTCCTCCAGCACTTCTAAAAACAAACAGATCAATGAGGTAGCCTTCCAGATATCAGATTACAATGATGGGAAACAGGGCCGAAGCAATCCAAATCTTCAACCTTTATAACATAATCATTATAATAGTCTTTCTTTAGCTCAACTCATCAATTCCAACAATACCTAAGAGGTCGCATCTTATTCCAAAGTTCAGTTCTGTCTAATCTAAAGCCTTTAAGACCTTTTTCGTGTAGTTTTGTGCTTCCCTCGGTCTCTTTAATTGTCTTGCGTCTTCCAGTGGAACTCATATATTTGTACTGAAGCCGTGTCTGCCTGTCCCTCAACCCAGCCAAGGATCAGCAGGAGGGTCTCCCACCGTGCGATCCCGGTCCTGCTCGAGGCTCCCGCCTGTTAAGAGGGAGTTTTAGCTGGAAGCTCCTCAAACGCGTTGCCCGTGCAGCGCCCCGCTCCCTCATTTTGAGGAGACAAACGCGCTGAAACCTCAAATCTTCCTGTTTTCTACATGCCCCCCCCCCATCTGGGCAGTCCAGATGCTGATTTCTCAGCAAGTCTCAGGGAGGAATTTTCACACTGCTGTTCAAAAAAACCCACCAATGTTTCCCGACTGAATGAATAAATAAGCTGACAAGTTCAGTTAATGAATACACTAAAAACACACGAGCACTCAGGGGGTTGGGACGTGTTTGTGAATGTGATCTAAAACTTGAAATGTTTGTTTTTCCATGAAATCTAACAAACAAGCATGTGTGCGGCCTGAGGATCAAACACATTTGATTGGACACTGAAAGCTGTTAAGTGATGCCACATTTATTACAAATACACTGGAAGTAATTTAGACAGATGTGTTTTCCCTTCTTCCTTTTAAATGTTGAAATCTCAAACCGAAACGTGGCGGACTGTCCCCCGGGGGACAATCCGCAAAGGCGTCGGTTATTGTCCCTGTACCTGGAGTGTCGGCCACATAACCCACCAATGGGACGCAGGTGCTGTTGCAATGTCCCGCCCCTTTTGGAGCCAGACCATGTGACAAGTGGCAATCCACACACTTCCTGGAATAGAGAGGGGGGGGCGTAAAAGAGGGAGAGAGAGGGAGAGAGGGGGTGGGAGAGAGAAAGAAAGTGAGAGAGGGGGATGCGGAGAGAGGGTAAGAGAGGGGGGGATGAATAGAGGGGGGGGTGAGAGGGGGGAGTGGAGAGAGAAATGGAGAGAGGGTGAGGGGGGGTGAGGGAGGACAGGGAGAGAGAGCAAGAGATAGAATTGAGGGAGACCAAGAGAGAAAGAGAAAGAGAAAGGACAGATAGAGGGAGAGAGAGAGGCTGCGTTATTCCTGGCTCGCACCACAAAGGGCCTACAAACAATCCCATCATGCTTTGCGTCCGAGCAGGAGCGTACCAGTGGGACTGACAGGTGCTCTGGCACGCCGGGCACTTCTCGCAGAACTCCCCCGAGTACCGGGGGTCGTCGCACGCGCACCTCCCGCACGCGCACCGGCCGCGGCCGCCGCAGACCAGGCCGTCGGCCGACCGGCACGTCGCCGTGGAGACGGGACAAGCGCAGCTCTCGCCCGCCCAGCCGTCCTCGCACACGCATTCGCTCGACACGCACGCGCCCCGCCCTGAGGAGAAGGAACGAGGGACGGGTGAGGATGTGCGAGAGACACCCCCCCCCACACACACACACACACACACACACACACACACACACACACTCGCCTCACCTCCACACAAAAGCCCCCCATCGTAGGGGCAGGAGAAGTCATCGATCTCGCAGTACTTCCCGTACACCGCCCCGAGGTTGCTCCGGTCGCACACGCACCTCCCGCACTCGCACACCCCCCGGCCGCTGCAGTCCACACGGGCCACGTCTGGCCTGCAGCTCCGGTCGGAGCCGGCGACGTTGTCCCGTGGCCCCCGCTCCTCGCACGGCGCCGGCCCGTCGTCGCGGCAGCGCCCCGTCGCCCCGCAGCTGCAGCCGCACCTGGAGTGGATCCTGATGCTGGCGGACTCGTTGTAGCCCGCCGGGCGGACGACCGCGGTCACGTCTTCGTCCTCGCCAGCGTCGGGGCAGGAGCGAAGGCCGAGGGTGATCTTGAAGTAGGTCTGAGCGGGGACGCAAACCAGTTCATCAGCTTCAAGTTCAAAAAGGATCCAGTTTAGATCTCTGCATTCAACATCTGATGATCCAATAGTTTACAGAATTCCCATATTCCCCAAAATTCCCATCACCCAGAGTCACTAATTAGTACGTTAAAAACTATGGAGGTACTTTTTTTTGGATGTACAATTGTAGCACAATTACTCATAATCTTTATGTTTTTTGTAAAATATTGAATTTTTTCAATATTTATTGCACGCAAGTAGGACTTATTTTCTTTGAGAATATTCAAGTCAAACCAACATTTGCTGTGTTTTTTTTTAATTTTTGTAAATCCACTTTTTTTGGGAAGTGCTCTTACTTTCCGAAAAATCCCATCTGGAATTAAACGGATTATTATGCAACGGGATTAACTAGTGTTTCGGGTGAAATAATACCTGTAGGGACCCAATTAGGCATCAGCATGTAAAGAAGCTTAAACTCTTGAGGACGGGGAGGGGTTTGAGCTGCAGTTTAAGAACCGAACAAAACGGAGAATTTGTTCGCTATTAACCCCAGAAATGTCTCTCTCCACCGCCGGGGTGTATTTTGTGGATCAGCGGAGCAGGTATGACAGTGGATGTGGCCCCATTCTAAATATAAAGGTCCCGTTTGTTTTCATGCATAATCACAAGGACGTCGGGGATAAAAGGTCACTCCGTCTGGAAGTCCGCTTGGTTTATATATTTATTTTTTTTCAATCTTGACTGCCCGGCGATGCCCGATTCAAAGTAATCCAACCGGTAAACACAGAGGTTTGCAAAGTCGCGGTCTGTAATATCTGACGAATTGCCGCTGTCCGTCACGTGCTTGGGTTCGTGAGGTGAGGCCCGAGGGTTTACCGTCTGGTTGGGCTGCACCCCCGAGCAGCTCTGGCCCCTTGCCGTGGATCCCTCGGGACAGATGGGAGACACAGAGACCGAGTACCTGCCGACAGCTTTGTCTTCCAGGGAGATGGACACCTCCACCCTGGATAACAACCTCTGGACGCAAGGAGGAAAGGGAAAAGAAAAAAAACACAACAGAATGCAAATTATGGGGATAAAAGAGGACCGGGAGGATTTGAATTTTCAATGGGCGTAAGCTGTGCGAGTAATACGACGGGATTGAGAGTGTGGGTAATTTAAGGCGACAGAGAGCTGTCACTGCCATCCCTTCCTTTTGTTCGGCAACACAGACGGGTTTTATGGGAACATGGAGGCGGGGCCCAGAATAGCATCTTTGCATTCATCCTTAATTAGGAGACGTTTTTCTTCCTCCTGGTGGGATCTGATAGCTCTTTTAAAGCCTGTTTCTGTTCAGGCCCCGGCTGCTTGCCGGGGTTCTGTGGATTCGGCAGATCCTCGGAACAAACAATGGAGCGTTGTGCCTGAGGCAAGATTATAGCCCAGGCCTCTGCCAACTACCCCCCCCCCCATCCACCCCTTCCATAACCTCTTGTTCTCATCTGTGTTTTCCTGTTCTGCCGGGCCTTCTGGGACAGAAAAAACACTCCGGATAATCTGCTTTCTCAACTTTTGCATTGCGACTGCGCGCAGAGAGCTTTCCAGAGTAAACAACAGCGTTTAAACCTCCAGCCGACTTCTTAATAAGCGCACACAAACACCAGGCGAGCATAAATAAGTGACCAAAGGAGCTCAGTGGGATCACAGATGAGATAAAGTTTAACTGTCAGTACCTTGTATGCATCAACCACCAGCTCAATGAGACTCGGAGCTTGGAAAAGGCCCAACTTTCCCAGGTAGGCGGCGGGTAACAGGCGCACCAGCTCCTAAAGAGGCAACGGGAGAAACACACTGGTCCTTTTAAAGGGCTACCGCCATAAATTTCTGTAAAATTCCAGAGAAGCAAGCATGCCAAGTGAGCAGTAAAGCGAGTGCAGGGCAGGGCAGGTGTTTGGTCCCTATCCTCAGAGCTGCAGCTCGGGCGGAAACGTTTGTTTTCCCACTCGCATAAGCAAGCAGATCTATATACGGGAGCGCGCACATGTGCTGGAGACATTACCTCATACCACTGGTACTGCTGCTTCTCCACAGCGAAGACGGGGTAGATATAGTTTTCGAGCAGCTTATCAGACAGCAGACCCAGGCTGGGGTGATCCTAAAAAGGAGACATATTTATAGTGAATCTGTATGTTTTGTGGATTGAATCAATGTTTTTTTCTTCAGTTTTTTGTTATTGGGTCCAATCAGATAATCAGATGCAGGTTTAATCTCCGGACTATTATTAAATCCTATAAAATGAACAACTGACTGAACATGAATGAATCTTGCATGCATAAGCATAAGCATTGTTGGAGTTGGAGGGAAAAGCGAGTTGTTTGGAGACCTTCTGGACCTTCTTGACTTCTTCCATCTATTTCTGCTTGTCACTGCTTACTCCCTATTGGGGGTCACGGGGGGGGTGCCAGAGGTCCTACATTAACGCTCTGTGATGTTTTCGAGCAGGGGTGAAGGAAGTCAGCCCTCGAGGGCTGGATCCAGGGTTTCTGACCTACCAAGTAGACAGCCCTCTCCCACCTTACTTGGTGGAAGACGTTTTCTGCCTTCTACCTCGCCCCCCCCCCCTCCGGCCGATGATGACTCTGCATGCATTTCACAACTCACTGCTGCGCAACAGCTGTAATTTCCACTGCACATTACTCTCTCACTGAGAGTCAGATGAACATCTGAGGGACAGATGGCCACCCACATGTTCCTGATTTGTTGTTACCCCCGCCGCCAAGTGTCCGGCCAGGAAGATTTAAAGCCTTAACCCCCAATTAGACTGCACGCTTTCCCACTGCCTGTTTCACCAGCACCCATGCAGTAATCGACGCAGATGTAATGAATGCTCACTTAAAAGTTTTGGCTCTTTCAAGCCTGACTTTGCAGTGATTTTCCTCTTCTCCTCACCATCCTAGTGCTTCCCGTGTAGACATCGTTTTCCAGGTGACACCGGCCGTCGTGCGGCACGACGATCCCAGCCAGGCGGCTGTCCAGGGCCAGGTGAGACGGCTGATCAGTCATCAGGAGCAAGAGACGCTTGGCTTCTGAGCGCCAACCCACCGCTTCCTAAAATAGGAATACCAAACGCTATCAGGACAGTGTTGAATCACGGCCGGGAGTCTGCTCCCCCAAGTCTGCAAATTCTAATCTTTGACTCATCTGAATGAGGTAGGCTTCCAAGTCAGAGTGTGAGAGAAAACGGGCACCTATTTTAGGAATCCCGGCAAAGGTTTACGGACGGCTGACATAATGGAGAGTCTATTTCAGGAGTCACGACCACTGCGGTGTTTCCCTTCAGACTCACACCCCCCACCCCGCATACCATGATTCAGAGCCCTCCTGCAGCTGCAGCATAAGCAACTCTGTGTGTATGTGCGTCTGCCATACCCTAGAGGTGGTGTCATTAGTTAGTGGGATTCCAGGGGTAATATACCCAGACCGCTACCATTCTCTCGGAATAAAGGCTTCTTTCACAGGCATGCACTTAATACTTTGTTTTTCAACACATACAAGACACTTTATTAACCTGAAAGAAAACATTGGGCTTATTCACACCGACTCTCCTGAGCACTGCATGTGTGGAATTTTGTGTGTGCCGTACAAACCTGGCAGACGGCAGCTTGCAGCATGGCATCCAGGCCGCCCTCAGGTGTGTCCATGTTCCCGGAGATGCGCTGGCGCTTGATCACGCGCGTGAACTCGCTCATATTTGCCGTCATGCTCAGGACGTGGTGGTAGCCGTGGGCCGGGCGACAGCGGATCTCATAGTCACTGGGATGAAAAAGAACGGGTGGAGAGAGGTGATACAGCGGCGCCTTTGAGAGGGGGCGTGATTCCACCCTCTCCTGCGAAGCACACATCAACGCTGTCGCTAAATCTGCCTTCTACCGCCTCGGGAACATCTCTTGACTGCGACCATCACTCTCGGATTCCATGAGAGAAACCCTCATTCCTGCCCTCGTTACCTCTTGTCTGGACTATTGTAATGGTGTCTAGTGTGTGCAAAGTTGCACTAAATCTTCTCCTTTCTTTTCCTCTCTTCCATGAGGATATTGCCCCATATGAGCCTGGTCCTGCCCAAGGTTTCTTCCTGCTCAACAGAGTTTCTGCTTGCCACTATTGATTGTTGGGGGTGTGGCCCACGGTGTCTGTAAGGCCCCTACAGATACATTTGACTCTAACAGACAATAAATAAAGAAGATTTGAATTGAAATCCTGGCAGCACATCACCCTACCCTCATGCACCCATATCACTTATAAAATATTCCTCCTCACCTACAGGTCCCTCCACTCACTGGTGCCTTATTACCTCCCTGACCTCCTTCACCTCTAGACAAAGTTGCGGTCCCTGCGTTCCTCCAACTCTGCTCAGTTCTCCATTCCCCACACCAGACCTTTGAGAATAAAGCCTTCAGTGTGGCCGCCCCCACAGGGACTCACTACCTGACGAGAACCGCAGTAGACTCATTCAAGAAGTTACTGAAAACATGACCTTTGGCCTTTAGCTTCAGTTTAAATGTTTTGTGTCTGTGCCTTCGATCATTTGCCCTTTGTAAAGTGATATTAGAATGAAAGGGTTAGGGTAGTGGGTTATGGGTTGAGTACGGTTAGGATAAGATTAGGGTTAGGAGTTAGGGTTGGGGTTAGGGTTGGATTTAGGGGTTAAGGTTGGGGTTAGGGTAATATAAATGAAAGTTATTACTAGTATTCCTTCCAATTCTCGAATTCTGACATGAACATTTTCTGTCATTCTTCACTTGTTTCAAGATCGAGTTTTTACCTGCAGGGGTTGTTGATCTTTGAGGGGTGAACGTTGATGTAAGGAGAGACGGGTTTGTCAACAAACGAGCCGAAACCGAGCCACAGGTCTGAGGAGTGCTCGGCCATGCGAAGAGTCAGAGCAACGCCAACTGTCTTCAACTGCAGAGCGCACAACAACAAAACGTGACCAAAACAACGACATACCAGAGGTGAGAAACCTGTCGCACGCTTACATGATCCAGGTTCTCCTGCATAGATGCTGACACATCAACCAGGTAGTAGAGATCCACAGGATAACGCTGCAGCTGCCTCACTGCCACGACAACGCTGGCCTCGGAACCTTGATAAACACCCCAAACCCCAAGCAAATGAAGGCCTTTAGCACCAATATCAAGAGCAAACAGAGATCCCCCACATCATACTGGCCCCGTGTCGGTCGTCTACCTGGCCTGAGTGTGACGCTGATGTCTTTCGGGGACACTTGCGTGCCGTCGATGGTGGCGTTGACCTCCACCTTGGTCTCCCAGCGCTCCACGAACTCGGCTTCGCAGCCTCTCTTGAGCAGATTTTCTGGCAGGTCGCAGCGAGGGCCCGAGGCTGCCCCATTCAGGAAGTCCTAACAGGGGGAAAGACGCCATAAATAAGATGAAATGTCATTCCTCTCTCAGGAGATGAGAAAAAAATGAGACGGACCAGTTGGTTTTCATGTGTTTACATGTTAACTTTTACAAAAATTAATATAATGACTCAGTAGTCACGCCTAATAACCAAATGCCCCTATAATACAGTGTAACAGCATCACACTGTGCAGCTTTGGAGTGGATTAGTGACCTTTGGTACTTCAGGTCTTTACGAAAGTACAATGTCCAGTATGAGAAAAACACACCACTGCCAACAGCCCAGACAATTATAGGCTTGTTTTCTCTGAAGTCGACCAGATCATCCTTACGTAAGCGGAATATATTTTGGTTTTTGTAGCTGAAATCAACAGTTAACTATTGCTGAACACGAGGCTACGTCCTGTGAGCCGGGGTGTGTGTGTGTGTGTGTGTGTGTGGGGGGGGGTTTGAAGTTTGACTTGGCTATGCTTCCCCTTCGATAGACCTATAATGCAACTGCCGGATTATTACTTAAGCTCCGTCTGCTTTCTTTTTGGGTGGTCACGAGTGCCAGGCTGCGCTTGTGGGAGGCGAGGATGTTAAAGTTAAAGGTCAAAGTGCACTGAGCGGGAAAGCACCTGAGGTCTGTAAACGCGCACGCCGCGGGGGCGGCGCTGAGGTTTAGGGCGGGCTGTTTACGAGACAGACCGATGGACGCGCAAACACGCAAGGCAGACGCGCTCTCTCTCTCTCTCTCTCTCTCTCTCTCTCGGAGGAGGAGGAGGAACATGGCGATACGTGTCAGCACCCAGACTAAACACACGGATCCACAGTCACTCTGTCTCAGATGCCACATGAAAAAGCACACACAAGAAGCACACACACACACACACACACAAAGGCACACACTCTTAGGTCAGAGGGCAGGCCGCTGAGCTCAAACATGCACATTACATTCACTCGCGTGGGTGTCATCAAAGCTTTGCCGTGTGTCATCTGAGAAAACTTCAACCCCTGACGCGTCCCCCCCCCACTGAGTTAACCTCAGACAAACCCTCTCCTGCATGGTCGCACCTCTTTGAAGCACCAGGCGCACTGTGGTCCATGGCGGAGGCACTCCGCGCAAGAGGTGATATGAGCAGAGAAACACACGGGGTTACCTGCACAGAGGAAGAGAGGGAGAGGGGGAGGGAGAGGGAGAGATGGCGGTGAAAAGCGTTGAAAACGTGACATTCAACCGGGGAGAGGAGTGCAACGGGGTGAAGCGCCCTATTAGCATGTGAAAGAGTGAAGGAATGCGAACGTGTCAGTGCTCATTAGCCTGTTCAGCCCGGCCCTTGTGGACGCTTCGAGAGCGCATCCACACTTCTGATGATGGAAGCGGCGCTTAGGAGCTCATCGCAAGGCCATTAAGCGCCAAGTGATGGGGAGAAAAAGACAAAAAGACAAAAAAAAAACGACTGAGAGTGTGGGAACAGGTGTTGGGGATAAATGATGCGTCGGATGATCTCTCACACATGTTGTAATATGACTCGGGCTGAGACGTTCTGCACATTAAGGATATTTAAATGCTGACGGAATGCAAAGAAAAGACACGGGGGGTGGTGGGGGGGTAAGTTGTGTGAGCGTAGGATCGATGATTCATCAAAGGGGTTTTTTATCTGCTTGAATCCAATTTTCCAGAACCATTGCAATGAGCTACATGGTTGGAATGTAGGGCAGAGCAAAGCTGCAGGTTCCACAACGGCCCACTAAAAACTACCCTGACCCAATTCGCGCTCCTGGCCCCTGGCGATCTCTTCCATGGGCGAATCGTTTCACTTCCCATTCCACCTCAACGCGGTCGAAGAAGATGGAGAGGCGTTTCGGTTTTGGGAATGCAAATTATGGCACAGATAAAGGGAGGGGATTTAGGGCTAGACCTTTCCGAGGAGCGGACTGTGAAAAAGAAACTTAGAAAAACAAAACAAAAAACAAACGCTTATCAAAGAGAAAGAGAAACACCACCTCCTGCATAGAGCGGAGGTGGGAGGGACTGGAGGTGATGATGCGCAGTGGTCTCTCCGCAAGATACAAGATCTATGGTAATTGCTGGGATCTGCAGTAATTGGCCCTAATGAGCCTCAACTCACCGGCACCGGGGTGTTGTGCGCAGAGAGCCAGCGCCGACCAGAGCAGGACGCACAGAGGGACGCTGCCGTGTGTGCGCAGCCAGGAAGTCATATTATCCGATCCACGCCGAGAGGGCAACGAGGAGGCGCGGGAGGTCGCAGTACAGCTACTGGGGACGAACCGGGGGAGACCGGGCACCGCGCGTCCGCCACCGCGAGAACAGTAGCCGGGAATGCCGGTCCTCGCCGCGGTGCATTGTCGTTTACCCAATAACCTTCTAATCCCGGAGAGGTAGTCACATCCCCCGGTTTAAATCAGCTTACGAGCGCGCTCCGCCGTGGACCGCGAAAAGAGATGAGGCGATTGGCTGAATGCGGCGGCCGCGGCGCAAGTTCTGCCATCGACTCCCATCCGTGCGCAGGGAGCGCTTCCAAACGCGGGGGGTCATCCGTCTGCGTGGATCGCGCCGAGACGATGCGGCGTTACCCGAGTCCCCTCCGCCGCGTCTGGGTTGCGTTCATCTGGTGCGCAACAGCGTGCCGAACATCCCACTGACAGGAGCGCAGTCGATTTAAGCGCTGTACTGACTCAGGCGGTGCTATGGCAACGACGCACTGTAGGGAGGGGATGGGGGGGGGGTGGAAGAGAGGGAGAGAGAGAGAGAGAGAAGGGGGGGGGTCAGGGGGATAGGTGGACTGAGGGAGGGGGGTGGAAGAGAGGGAGAGAGAGAAGGGGGGAGAGACGGGGAGAGAGAGGGGCGAATGGGGGGAAACTGGGGGAGGGAGGGGGAGAGAGGGGGTGGAAGAGAGGGGGGGGGTGGGGAGAGATGGGGGAGAGGGGGAGAGAGGGAGAGAGGGGAGGGAGAGGGAGAGGACGAATGGGGGGGAGAGAGGGAAGGAATAAACACAAAGAGCTCATGCTCCGAAGCGCATGTCGGTCTTGACTTGCTGCTTCTGCAACGTGTGTGTGTGTGTGTGTGTGTGTGTGTGTGTGTGTGTGTTGGGGGACACAAACTGTTGAAAGTGTAGATGGGTCAATTAAATCCATGTTCTCTGAGTCCTGGAGAGCGAGAAGGAGGAAGAAGAGGAGGAGGAGGGAGGGGGGGGTTCACAAATCCAGATTCCATTGACGTGCAGGATCCTCCACCGCCGATGAACCGGAGCCAAAGGCTCACGAAAACAAATTAACGTTTAGAGTCGGAGGAAACCAGAACGCGCGGCGACAGAAAAAAGCCACAACAAGGGGCCCGTCGCTGGCCCGTCTCCAGACGAGGTCCGGCTGACGGAGCAGGCCCCGGCCCGTGTCCCACATCAGAGGCCTGGAGTTCCTCCAGCTCTGCCCCCCCCCCCCCCACACACACACACACACCGCCGCCACCGCGCCCCTTGCAGACCCCTCTTCTCCCAGGTCCAGCCCCCGCTCCGGTGGTAAACCTGGTAATGGGCTCCAGTGTAAACACTTTCTCGGGCCTACCGATGCTGCTCAACATCAGCATCAGCGGCTGCGCGGCTGACACAAAACACTCCTTCCTCACCCCCCCCCGTCGTTTTAAAGCCCGCCGCCCCCCCCCCCCATTTCCCACTGGCGTGTTTGCCTTAGCAGTCGGCTGGGCTTTCCATCACGCTGGTCTGATCCCATCACCCTCCGCTCACACTTCGCTTTGACACCTGCTCGGTTTTCCCTGCGAGCCCCCTGCCCCCCCCCCCCCCACCGCCACTGAGTTGAAGTGAGGACAAATCTGTGATGGTGGATCGTTGGTGACGTGGGAGTAAATTGGGGATTCCCACGCGTCTACCCAGCTACCGCCACACAAGAGGGCATAAATCAGTTCGACATCTGGTGCCGCATTCAGGCGCACGCTTTTGTGTTTTTATCTCCATCCGCAAACGCATCGACTTGAATTCCCCTCTCGTGTGACGTCGTTACGGTACCCAACTTCCCCTTCATCGGCCACTGAATGACAACACTCGTTTCCTACAGGAACTAAATCAGGTCTCGCGCCCTCAGCCTCTGATCGGTTCCTCAGCTCAACTGTGATCGTTTGTGTAGCGGACGGAGACCTTCCCGTGCTCCTCTTTACGTTTACGGGGGAAGAAGGACCAATTGTTTGACCATCACATGATCGAACCCGCGGTTTTACCACTTCGCTACTTTAAATGTCAGAAATAGGAACAATAAGTGAGCTGTTGTGCTGATTAGGTCCTGGTTCCATGACAGGAATGCACGAAGAAATGCCAGTCGGTTTCTGTTCTGTTACAGTGGTGCATTGTGTGCACATTTGCAAATATTCACACCGAGCTGCTGGGATGCCCTTTTTTTTTTATTTTTAAAGGGGACATATTTCGCAAAACTCTCTTTTTCAGTGCTTTAGTTCATATATTTTGCGTATTCGGAGTGCTGCATCGCCCCCGCAAATGTCAGTTTTGACAACGAATTCAATGTTAAGTAAACTGCTGTGATGTGTAAATGTGCCCCAAACTGCCCATCTGTGCACTTCCGCCCAACTGTGATGTAACAGTTGGGCCGGTTTGAATAACCCCACCCTCGTGCTGGTTATGTCCTCCCATCCAACCAACTGGACAATCTGAGCAGGGCTTTGAAACTGGTACATTTAGAGCACGTGACCAACAACGTGAACTCGCAGAACGTGTCAACTTCAAGTTAAACTGAATAACATTTACTTAATCACAATCACAAAGGCATTATTTTGGCCCGTCTTTCATTGCAGTAGGTCATCGTGAGGTCGACACCTTTGGCAAAGGCATGTGGCTACAGCATCACCCAGCATTGATCTGCATCAGCATCAGGAGCGCATTAAACAGCACAGTCTCCCCAGCTGGCTCCAGAAATAGAATGACTTTGAGGATGATCGTTATCTAAATATAAATGCCGAATACGCTCAAAGCGCTGAAAAAAATCAATTCCACTCAGGCGCAGAGCAATTTAATGTTCAGTGTACTTTATTTAGGTATGAAGTATTGGCACAATGCGCAGAATAATAGACCCTTGCATCACTTTTGTTGATCATCTTTCACAGTACAGGTCACGGACAAGGAAGTGTCGACATCACACTTAATAGCTGCTCGTCTCAGTTCAGTATGACAGTTATGCTCCTTATTTAATGTGCTGTGCTATTTTTTTTTCTCCTGACAGGAGATTTGTGTGCATCTGTGCTTCATGAATAAAATATGGTTTATCTTCAACACAGAGCAATGCTCTCAGAAATGCACAAAACAAGAGAAAATAAAGCAGCAGAAGTGTGCAACATATGGAATTTGATGGCAAAAGTAAGGCGAAAGGGAAGAATAGTTGAACTTAAAATACATTTTTGAGGAAAAGATCAAAGAGTGTGACTTATTTTTCAATAACAGAGACACTGAAGCTCGGAAAGAAAAATCCCCCACCTTCTCACTCCACTGTTTTCACAAGTGTGGAGACCACAACACCCATAAACCTCACAGTCATGCTGCTGACCAGCTTCCTCCTCCATCTTTCACTTTCCCAAGAACTATACATACCTCAGTACTTGACTCAGCTCATGCTTGACATCACAAATCGAATCATTAAGAAAAACATTTAAGCACTGGCAGCTGGTAAAAAATATCCTACGTGGGGCTGTGAATTCAGCACAGGAGGTAAGGTTTAATAGCCCACAACAATGGAGCACAAATGACTGGATATCAATGTTATGTGAAATACTATTTTTAAATTAATATTACATATTAATATATTCAGATGTCAAAACCTTAAAAGCATAATTTTTATTTTTTTTTATAACAACATAATTCTTCTTCCGCAGCATTTACTGTAGCAAGTGCAATATTTCTGGCGTCCCAAGATTTCAAATTCTGTGATGCTGATTGGCCCAAAATTTATTTGCAACTGTACATGATTGGCTAATTTGCCTCACTGGAACAATACAAGACTTTCTGTGGAGTTTAAGATTTTTTAAATTGATTTATTCTGATCAGAATAATTATACACCCACCCATCCACACACACACACACACACAAATGTTTGTGTGTGTGCAAGTATACATATACGTATATACACGCACACACAGGTATGCATACAAATGCAAATATATATACGCACCAAAAAGGAATAGGTTGGTGTTTTAGTTTTAATAGCCTTAGTTTTTTGCCTGTCCTCATGTAAGTAACATTTTGTCTATTTCAGGTAAATAATTAAAAAAAAAAGAAAAACCCGCGCACACAGTATCAAAGGGTTCCAAGGCAGTTTATTGAAACCTTTTTGTTCATGGAAACCTTTTTGTTTACTATACTTTATATTTACTGATAATCTTATTTTTATATATATATATTTTGAATCGACTGAGTGTATTGCTTTTAAAATATCTTTGTTTTAGATTGGTCTTTGTCTTTGTTTTTTGAACATACAAATGCCCCTTAACTGATATTGACACACTCTTTCGTGAAACTTCTTTTTATGCTCTCTGGAATTATATTGTTTTTATTTTCTATATAATTTTCATAGATTTTTCAGTTTGTGGAAACGTGGTTTATATAGTCATATTGAATGTGTTGTATGTATGAATATGTATTTTACATTTTTCCCTCCTCTGTCAGGAGGGTGGCACCCAAGACCCCCCTAATAGACTGCTGATGCTTTTAAGACAAGTTCCCCTTTTTTGTTTCCAGTGACTGGATTTTGACAAAAAAAATCTGTCTGCTGCCTCACCGACATGACTGAGGGGAACCTGTGGCGGTGACCATGCTGGAGCTGACATTTGAATCAGTGGTCTTGTGGTGCGACGCATTCACACACAAGCAAAAAGTACTGCTTAAGTCAACCACCAACATGACTGTCGGCATTGACTCTGACCTTTGGGATTACCGGCTAAAGCCTCCGTCAAACCAAATGAATGACGATGTTTTTTTTCGCTTTGAGGATGTGAACACAGGAAAAGTCAGAAGTTTGATCATTTGGCTATAAAATAATTGAAGTTCCTTCTAACTAACAGGTGAACGAGAAGATTAATATCACTCCCGTGTGGCTATAACTGGTAGAATTGAAACCAGAGACAGCGTCACCTGACACATCAAAGGAAACAATACCTGACCTTTATGAATTTTCCACTGTTGTCTTAGTTCAGATCTCTTGTGCAGACGCGATATTATCAGAGAGATACTCAAATTAGTCTAACCATTAACTGAGAACCGCGCTTCCTGCATCAGAAATCTGTCACGCGGTCGTCACAACATCAAGGTGGTCGGTCTGGATTTTCCAGGGTTGGCGGACATACCATGACACCACCACAACCGCATGGAATCAGCACTGATGGGAGGGAGGCACTGACTGAAGACACAGCTGTCGTGCATGTGTGGCAGACTAAAAAACGGGTAATCCTTCTGAAGTTGTCCAAATCCGAATGAGGACGGAGAGCTAAAGCACGCACACAAAACACCACCAACTATAGATTATTTCAGGATTCATGCTGAGCAACAAATACCCAAACCAACGTTGATATTTTGCAAGCTTGGCTCTTTGTTTCTTTCTAAAGAAATGGTTCAAATCAATGATATTTTTTTTAATTTTAAATTTTCTTATGATGCCAATGAATATTTACATAAACTTAAATGAAGCACACTGGTATTGTTTTCAGTGAATTAATCATAAATTTAAATATTTTTGAGTATTTGATGCGGTTTGTTTATATTTGTAGGGTTATGTTAGAGTTAGGGTTGGGCTTAGGGGTTAGAATTAGTGTTAGAGTTAGGGGTTAGAGTTAGAGTTGGGGTTATAGTTAGAGGTTATAGTTAGGTGTTAGAATTAGGGTTAGAGTTAAATGTTAGAATTAGGGTTAGGGATAAGGTTAGGGGTTAGAGTTGGGTTAGAGTTAGGGGCTAGTTAGGGTTAGAGTTAGGTTTGGTTTAGCACTATGGTTAGAGTTAGAGTTGGGGGTAGAAGTTAGAGTTTGGGTGAGATTTAAAGTTAGAGTTAGGGTTAGGATTAGAGAAAATCTTAAAAAAATAGAAACAAAGCTTAAAACAACCTGTTTTAAAGAGTTGCTTTTATTATGGTGAAACAGTCTCAGATTTACAGGTTGGTTTTCCCATAAAAGCTGCCATGTAAAAGCTTTTATAAACTCAGATGAATCAGTTCATTCAAGTATTGAGTGCAAAAAAAAAAAAAAAAAAAAAAGAAACAATTTCCCCTGTGTTACTATCTTTGCTTTCTGAAGCTCTCACTTGTCCTTGGAAATGTGAAAATAAAAACAGCGCAGAGAATTCCAGTTTATCTGTTGTTTAGTCATTGTGGAGAGTCCCTGATTTTCTCACCCACTTCCTGGGTGCCAACGTGGCTGTTCACCAGCCTGACAGTAAGAATGACAGAGGGAGGCGTGGAGGTCACCGCGCTCAAGGACTCAAGAGTTGCAGTGACCAGATCCAGGGGAATAACACACTCAGGACTGTGGAGATTCAGCAGGGAGTATTTCTCCCTGTGGTTCCGTCCTCGTGCACACACCCACACTCCCCAGTGGTTCGTCTAAATCTCCACCCAGGTTGTATTTCCTTGACCCAAAAGCACTGTGCTGTGAAATGAGCTGGTTTCCAGGTAATATGCCCACTAGCCAAGCAGCAAAGGTTTTGTCTTATGTGGTTTCATGTGATAAATGCAACCTTGTTTTTTTTTTCCCACGCAGGAATTTTGGGAGCAACTGGATGATTTCCATTCAAGGCAACATAATTACAATCTGGCTCTGCAGAAATATGCAGATTCACTGTCTTCTGTAGTCATTTGGAAATAAACAATACTTTTATCTTCCGGGTGATTCATATGGTGCCTTTGGATATCCGTGGACATTCAGCTTTGAAAACAAATAACTTATCCAGAAAAATAAAGATTCCCTGTAATCTTTTTTGTTTTTGAAGAGGAATCGTGTTGCTTCAGTAACATGTTCTTTATAACAGTGAGAGTACATATAAAGCCTTATATTACAGAGGATCGGGGTCAATTTAATAGTAGTTCAGCCGTGGCAGTTTTGAAGGAAGTTTGTGGTTTTTCAAGGTGGCCAGTTCAAAGCAACATGACCTGCACCCTGACCACAACTTTCTTTTGTGGTAACTGACGCTGGTGTGCGAAAAAATGAAGATCCTGTGATGGACTGATGAGTCATCAAGCGATGAGTCAACGCTTCTGTCTATGATAGAACGTGAGCCATTCCATCCAAACATTGGGTGACTGAAGGCCTCAAACAAGAGGTAGACTGACACTGATTTTTTTTATGGCCAATACTTCCTCTCACCTTTTACATGATTACAATGACATAATAATAACAAATGTAATACACTTCTCAGTTTTACTAAGTAAAGTACATAAACTTTTAATCACAAAACAAACATTAAGAGTCACAGATGCGGGTAGGCTACAATTTAAACTCTGTTCTCTCACACATTCTAAGTATTCTCATTAAAGACGCGGTTTATGTCAATGTTGCAGCACAACCTTTTTTCAGTTTCAAAATATTTTTTTTGGGTTGTGTTTAACATTGGAATTAATTGGAGAGGCAAGCTGACATTGGCGATACAGCAGCTCGTTTTTCGATTAATTTAATGTTTAATGTTAATAATGTTTAATGTTTTTCTTTATGTTTGTAAGACATTCTGAGGCAGAGTTATGGTGATTTATTTGGTTCTAATACGTTTTAAATCGTTGTAAAAAATACGGAAGTAAAGATGTGAACCCCCGAGAGAGAGCGGAAGTAGTCTTGCACCAGTTAAAAATAGATGGTTAAAAATACATTTAAGGTTGAAAACCTACGTGGAACATTGTCGTTGGCAAGCTTTCAAAACATACCAGCTGCTTTCTGTATTTCACATGACAACAGGGCTGTGGAAAAAAAAAATTGGCCAATGAACACGCATATTGGCCGATACCGATACAAATAAAAAAAAAAACCCAGAAAACCCCACTAGTCCTAGCCCTTGACGACTATTGCAACTGTTCTTGAGTATTTTAAATAAAAAAAAAATCCCTTGAGTCACCATAAATGTTTGCCAAATATTGTTCAGAAATCAAAATAAAATCTCAAACCATCTCAAAAGTCTGCAATCTTAGAAATATGAGTGACATGAAGCTAATACAGGTGTCGTTTCACAAAGGAGGCAAACTATTTGGATTGTGGGAAGCACTGAATGTGATCAGTAATAGCGTAGGGAGATTAAAGCATATTTGCTGTCATTCCTCACCTGCTCATAGCAGTGGAAGAAAAAAGGTAAGTCAGCTTTAACCAGAAAAGGGTAATGAGTGCCTTCAATCACCAATTCTCATGCCACTCTGTTGCACCTGTGGTCAAAACCAGTTGAAGGCTCCTACTCCCTCCAGGGTCTGACTAAAATTCATGATGTTTGTCCAGGTTTGGTTTGATATTGAGACCCATGAGTTTTATGAGGAGTGGATAAAAAGACCGGCTAATGTATTTATTTTGTTGTTTAAGGAAGCTGTCCAAACAGGAAGGCTGGGGGAAAAAACTCAGTTGGTGACTGAGTATTGGGAATGTAATGGGAGTAGTGGGAGTGGTGTAAATAAATTTATGTTTATGTTGTTGCTTTGCAAACATTGGTTGAAGTCCCAGTGTTCCCGACAACTAATGTTCCTTTCTTGGGAAACAGCTGCTCCATGAATCTCTTGAATCTCCATGAATGTGTGCGTGCCCCTCCCCACCCAGTGTCTCATTCACAGATATAGTCCTTGCAGAATATCAGAACTGTGCTGACAGAAAGGAGATAATTTATTGTTTTCAGTGAAACAAAGCCTATTTGAGAATTTGTTGACACAGTACTCGCCTTGGCCTTGCTTTTCCTGAGTTTCTCTGAAAAAGCACGTTCCGATGAACACGGCTGCTGCACTGGACTTTGTACTTTGGGGAGATTCCTACCTGTGTGAACAAGTTTGTTTGTCCTCCAGCAGTCATGCGATCAGAGAGATCAAGAGATCTTAGAGTATAAATAAATGAATGAAAATTCAAATAGAATGGGATTAAAATAAGTGATTTAACCATAAAAAGATCAGTCAGCCAACTCTAAATTGTGGTAATTTTAGCATATCACTAAAGTTAAAGGTGACTGCCTGCATATTTGCTTTGGATCAGCTCTTTTATATACATTCTTACTTTATCTTTGCTATTTAGTATTATTGGGACCTGATGAAGTATAAAGACTGAGAATCATTTTAATAAAATTTTGAAAGTAGTTTCAAATTTGAGGAATATTATGTCCACATACAGGGACAGTCACTCCAAATTTGTAATATATTTAAGAGTCCTTGTATGTGGACATCTGCCCCCATACTAAGCAGAATTATCTGTTATATTGTAGTTGACCCAAAATCTAATGTCTAGATATGTGGACGCCAGGTCTTAGCAGGTTAAAGTACAATACAGTTGTTTTTAAAAGATCTAACCTTGATATATACTTAAATTCAATTAAATGTCAATTAAACCGTCAGTCATCAATGAACGCTCCACCCACTCACAGCTGTTTAGCAATACTATTGCAGAGACCGACTACACAACTGTGCCCTCTTGTGGTGATATTTTGATAACACACCATGCAGTTTTTTTTTTTTTTTTTTGACGGCAAAATAATCAGGATTTTAGAGTAACCATTCAGGGCTGCCAGGGCCAGCAAGGCATTCTCTGCTGGCCTACAATAACCAGAAATCATGATCATAATTATAAGTTAATTTTATTTCTCCAAATATATAAAAGTATTCTACATATTCTCTTTGTCATCCAATCAGAATTCAGCTTGCTTGTGTTGCCAGGCTGTGCAAAGTCTGCGAGGCCTTCAGAATCAACAAAGCGGGCATCTGTGCACTGTAAGTGAACGTGCACACACATTTAGTAGATAGTTGCGATAGCCAATCAGATCACAAGTTTGGCCTTCTAGGTGGCCTCGCGTTGCATGTGACATGTACGCATCCTGTGATTTGATACTCCGAGCTGCATTGGAGAATGAAAACTTTCTGGACAGAATTTTAAATACCCATTTATTTTTAAGCTTTGACAATGCCACATAGAGATACACTATATTGCCAAAATATTTGCTCATCTGCCTTGAACATACAGTAGTGGCGGAATGGAGCGGGTTAAAGGACTAGATTAAAGTGAATTAGTACACTGCCGGGACAACGCCACTTGGAATTTCGCCCCAAGAAATAGTTTTGCACGGGTTCGTTGCACTGAAGACAATGGAGGTTCAGTTTTTAAATCAAAAGTGCTTTATTTTTAAAGAGACGTAAAAATCACAATAAAACTGGTTAAAACATGTGAGAGCGGTGTTTGGTGCACAGCCTGCTGGACCTCACTAGTCCTTACCCTAGGGGAGCAAGGGAGATCAAATTGTGATCAAAACACAACTAGTTAAAATTCGCTAAAAAAAAACCAAGAGAAAGACACAGCGACGTTTGGAGAACTAAACAGCGATGATCCTGGACCAACAGGATGCCAACCCAACGGCATGGTCAACACAAAACAAAAATTTAAAATCAGATAATTCTTAACCAAAAAAAAAAAAACCATCACACAAAGGAAAGAAACCCAAAGGAAATACAAACCAAAACCGTAAAACATGTTAACCGTAGTAGAGGGCCCCGGGTATAAATGCTGAATAGCATTATTCAGCCAACAGCTCATTGTAGCTGGTAACAGGCTTACTGGTCCGGTTATGCTCGCAGGTGAGTGCAACAGAGAGACGTCGGGAACTGCAGCTTCTTGCTGGAACAAGGCCCGCTTATTTGTGTCTTACAGCTTTACACAGATGGTTCACCCCAAACTAACTGAACAACTAATTTAACGTACGCCGCACACCTAATTGACTTCTCCTTCCTCCTCCCACCACAACCTGCATTCCGGCTCAATTCCCCACAAGGACACGCCCCCTTAAAAGGCACAGGCCTGGCCTGTAAAACATGCAAACAAACATTGAAGTAAATAAGGTTGGTAAACTAAAAAGACACTACAGAAATTCAAATATAAAAACACAATTAACCAAAAATCACAAACGAACACACCATAAAACATGAAAAATCCAAACATGAATAAATAGGATCGGCCAATCCCTGTTGGGGATTCGGTCAGTAAAATCAAGGGACAGTTCTTAATGTGTGTGGGGAAAGAACACAACCATAAAAACACTTAAAATGGCTGACACAATAAAACAACACTTTGGGGACGTGAAAGGAAATGTGTAGCGGTCACCAAAACAGCCTTAAGCGCAGGGCCCAAGGAAGGCAGGAGACGCAGACGGCCACAGCCAACAACGACTAAAAGATGACAGCCGACCGTAGCTGCAGACGAACCGCGGAGAGCAGCGGAAAGACCGCAAAAAGCAGCCAACCTACCTGCAGAGGTTGACACCGACACACACCCCCGATGAGGCGGTCAGCCCCTGCCCCCCACACACTCGTCACACGGAGTGACACGCTGCAAAACACAACTGGCATCATGCCCCGGGGCCGCAAAAGTCCCCCACCAAAGCGATAGCGAGACTCACATTTGTTTGGAGGGGTGAAGAACCACGTTGGCGCAGGCACGCCACCCAACAGAGCGGTTATTCTGCGAGCTCGAACGGCAACCAGCCACGCCAATCTTTACGGTTCAGGTTCAGGTTCAGGTTCAGACGCCGACGCCTGTCAGTGGTAACTGTGCAGGCGTTAAGACACCTGCGCGGCTATATAGCGCTGTGACTCCGCCCTGCAATCACCCCGGTTGTTAACACCTGAGCCCAATTATGCCTGGATGGGAGGGACAAGTGGGCAGGCCATCCTGCTACATAAGTGACAACCCATTCCTAATCCATAGGGTTCAATATGACCTTGGTCCACCCTTTGCAGCTTCAACTCTTCTGGGAAGTCTGTCCACAAGGTTTAGGAGTGTGTTTATGGGAATTTTTGACCATTCTTCCCGAAATGCATATGTGAGGTCAAACACTGACGTTGGACAAGGCTGGCTCTCTATCTCTCTCTCTGCTCTAATTCATCCCAAAGGTGTTCTGTTGTGTTGAGGTCAGGACTCTGTGCAGACCAGACAAGTTCATCCACACCAGACTCTGTCATCCATCTCTTTATGGACCTTGCTTGTTCACTGGTGCACAGTCATTTTGGAAGAGGAAGGGGTGACCTCCAAACTGTGCCCAAAAAGTTCTGAGCATGGAATTGTCCAAAATGTCTTGGTATGCTGAAGCATTCAGAGTTCCTTTCACTGTAAGTAGAGGGCCAAGCCCAGCTCCTGAAAAACAACCCCACACTATAATCCCTACTCCACCAAATTTTACACTTTTCACAATGCAGTCTAACACATTCAATTAATTTATATTCAATCCAATTTTATTATATAGTGCCAAGAACAAAAAAACGTTTCACAAAGCTTTACAAGACCTAGCCTGAAATCTCCAGACAAACCAGAGGGCAATGGCGGCAAGGAAAAACTCCCCTTTAACAGGAAGAAACCTTAAGCAGAACCCAGCTCATATAGAGAGACCCATCTCCCGATGGCCAGCCAGGTAGGAAGAGAGGAGAGAGAAGAAGAGCAAGAGAGGCATGATAAATAGACATCTGAGAGTGACCCATTCTTTCACACGTTTGTAAAAACAGTCTGCATGCCTAGGCAATATATTGTAATGTTTTAATTGCTGATGTGGGTTTGTTGATTTTTAAATGCACTGGAAAATAGCCGTCTTGTACACAATGGAGGTGCAATGTCCAGTAATGCGCAAGTGTTTCTGTATAGTAGTTCTGGTGTCATAAATGATGGAATTGTGAGTGGTATTTATTGAAATCGTAAAAAGTAGGACATCACTGAAGGCCTACGTGTGAAAAGCACGGTTTGCCACTGCCATTCATGCATATATATATAGTGTTTATCACAGTGTCAACAGTTTTAATTTTAGGCAGTACAATAGGGAGTGGCTGTCATTTGAATTTGGCGTGTTCATGTGATCACGCTAGGCATTGGTGAGTACAAATATGAAGTCGGCAGGCATTTGTTAGTACAATATTTTCTTTTGTATCCCCAGGAAGAAAAACCTCTCTGTGATGCAAATTCTTGACCTGATACAAGAAGAAGATGATGATGGCTGTTATGATGTGTATATTGGACCACTGGATCATGGTAATATCACTGATGAGGACTCTGGAAACAAGGAAAATGAGGAGGACTTGCTCCCTTCAAATCTCTCTGGCAATCAACTCTTAGCTAATGCTGAATTACGTCCTCGTAAGAGAAGACTCTTGGAAGAAAGCAACGAGTTGAAGAAGCATTGCCAGCCAAGGGAATGAAACTCGCTAAAAAATCTGCTTAAATATCTTGGGGAAAGAAAAGAGGAAGATGCAGAAATAATGACTCATCAATTTCCAGAGGAAAATAGCAGAGCCTATAATGAAAAATCGCATATTGAGCTTTTTGAGCTATTTTTTGATCCCTGGTAATAGTAAAATGAGGTTACATGTCACTGAGACAATTAGTGGAATGTTTGTATATTGTACCTGAATATGCCTAGTGTGATCATACGAACACGGCTTATATTTTTGAAACCACGCTTCAAATCAAGTAACAGGAGTAACAGGAGTTATCTACATCTAGTAAAATCTGAACACTAAAGTTAATCTCGTCATTAATGGGTTAATGTAGGACCAGGGGATATGGAGAAAATGTTATATCTCGATATTTTTTAGCTGAATCATATGATATATATGATATTTTTCCAGGATGTTATTGGGGTTTTCCCCCAAAGCTCCTGTTATTTTTTTTTTCTGAGGCAAACCCTTCAAAGAAATGTCAGCTGGGATAGTCTCTAGTCCCCCCGCCACCCTCTGTAGAGGACTAATCGGTAGAAAATGATGATGATGATGGGTGGCAGCACATAATTTACCACACTCTTCATATTGTACTTGTATGGTGCTGTTGTAGATGGTGGAGGAGATTAGTTGTGCTAAAGTTATGGTTGCAACCAGTTTTCTTTCAAGAACAAATTTGGCTGCTGGTCATCTGAAACTTTAAATCCCATCTCCAAATTATTGAGCCATTGTTTTTCTTTTTACTAACCAGCTCCTCCTCAGCACTGCACTCATTCTCCATGTTGTTGCTGCACTAATCAGAGAGAGTGAGGGCTGGGGGGGGCTCAGTAAACTTGTGTGAGACGAAGAGAGGAGAAATAGTTGGAACCCAGCGGCTCAAGGTAAGAAATGTATAGTTTTTGTAATGCCTCATGTCATATCCGATTTGAAAATGTACATTCATCGCTTTCTTCCACTTACCCCCCCCACCCCCCCCTCGTCGTGTGGGAACTGGAGCCTATCCCAGCTGACATTGGGTGAGGGCGGGGTCCACCCTGGACTGGATGCCAGTCAGACAAAGGGCTGACACATATACCGTATTTTCCGGAGTATAAGTCACACTTTTTTTTATAGTTTGGCAGGGGGTGTGACTTGTAAACCGGAGCAACTTATATGTTTAATAAATACATCATTACTTTCGGCAATTTCACATGCTTTTTTTTATTTTCACACCGGCGGCCACGAGAGGGCGCTCTAGACGTGTGTACCTGTACCCGCTACATCTAAACCACCGAAAACTTAAAATTTCAACAGAACCACTAGCTTAAAAAAAACTGAGGAGAGCAGGAAAAATGACATCAAAAGAAAATCCTATTCAGCAGATTATAAACTGCAAGTGGTGCAGTATGCAGCCGATAATGGTAATCGAGCAGCAACTTGTAAAACTATTAAAAAAACAAAAAACTAACTGAAATCAAATTGTGATATTTACACGCACAAAAATGGTACAATGGCATGGTTGGGATACTCAAGTCCATGTATACATATTGGTCATGTGGTCTAAATGATCAGTGTATCATCTGTCACACTTTAAGCAGCATCATCTGCACAATGTTAAGATCCAAAGAGTAATTAGTAAGAAGTAGAGATGCATCTGTGGCAGGGTCTGGCCTGCCCTCCGCATTGGTGCCACCTGGAGGTACCACCTTAATTGGTGGGCAGGGTGGGCAAATGTTTATATAAGGCACTTCCCCCAAGTGGCTTTAGTTGTTTTCCCCCTTCGATGAAGGTACGGCGTGGTGCCGGTGGCTCGGCTTCGCAAAGGTGGGCTGCAGCTTATCTGGGTTGTTCGCCCACCTGAACCTGCTTCCCAGAAGGAGCACGCTATCCGGCGGCGCCAAGAAGGTTGGTGCTTCCTCCCGCCGTCCTTCCGTCCAGAGCGCTTTGCCGTAAGGGCGCTAGCGCTTGTTTGCACTGGGCAGGTAAGGCGCACTGACTCCCCCACTCACTCAGCGGGTAAACCAATGGTAATGGGGCTGTTCTCGCTGCAGGTGGCTGCTTACTGGTGCCAGTGGGACCCCCTCACGGAGTGGTGACGCCACCAAATACAGTTGGCACAGACTACCTCGCTTACTGGACCCACTGCTGCTTTGGCTGAATCCTTTAGTTCAGGACTCTCTCCTGTTTGCGCTCTCTTTCTCGCTCGGAGAAACGGCGCTGAGCTGTAGCGGTGTCGCTAAGGCGACCGCGGAGCTTGTAAATTGTATTACCAACTTTATATTTACCCTCCCTAGGTTTTGTTTCTTTTTGTTTCTTGTTTGATGTTGTGTTTTTTTTAGACGATCTGGTCACAGTTTATTTGCCTGTCTGCGCGAGGCGTATGCGTGCGTGTGTGTGCTCGTCGCGTCTATTTGTTACCACTTGGAATTTAATTGTACCTTTTCTTTGTGGACAGGTGCTGCGGGCCATGGCGGGGACACAACCCCTGGTGGAGGGCGTTTCCATCACACCCCCAGTGTGAGTTTGTTTGCAGTGGCATGGGTGTTCTTGGTTTATCTCTCCTCCAATAGTAGTAAAGTAGATAGTAGAAAACCTTTCTGCGTGTTCCTCATCGGGTAATTGTCCGTTGGTTAATTCCTGGGGTGAAACTCCCCAGGTGGCGTTGTCGTCAACCGTTACCTCTCTTTCCACACATCTATCACACACAGTTGACACAGAGCCTCACCTGTTCTCACCGTGCAATAAAACCAAATATTGAGTGTGTGTGTCCCCGTGTGTGTGTGTGTGTGTGTGCGCGCGCACATCTCATTTATTACCAGACAACTGCTTTTCTGCTGGATCCCACGGAGATTTACTGGATTCATATTTTCCAGAAAGGTGAGAAAGTTTTGAAAGAAAAAAAAATCTTGTAATCCAGGAAAGAAAAAGTCATTGTTTCAGTCTTTGTTTCTTTGTTCCCTTTGAAGTTATATTCTGGGACTCCTAGAATTCAAATTGTGTGAATTTTCCTCCAGTCAGGCAAAAATGAATTCATATTGAAATCACTAAGACAAAAAAGGTTTGAAATATAAAGCAATTATGATTTCTATCATGACTATGACCAGCAGGTGACGAGGTGAAGTTGTCTTTAATAGTAGGTTTTTATCACATTTAATAATGAAAATAAAAGGTTATATAATATAAGGTAATAAAATATAAGGTAATATATTAATAAAATAATAATATATAATAATAATATATAAAATAATAATATATTAATAAGATATAAGGTTAATATAAGGTAATAAAAGGTTCGTGTCCTTGCATGTGAACACATGTCTTAATGTAAGTTTTTGTGAGGGCAGAGAGCACAGTTGCCTTTCAGGCGAGGTTTGTCCTAAGTCACCTCACCTTACTTTAAAGCAGTCACGTCAAATGTCAGCTGCATCTGTCACACACAAGTTGACACACACACTCACAGTTTTTCCAACATGCAATAAAAAAACAAGTCTGTAGTTCTCTTTTACCAACTGAGAACCATAGTACAATGGAACCATATCTGCTCACAAATAATTAACCTGTTAATAATTAATAAAGTGTCAAATACTCTGGGGATTACAAAAAAGGAAACATAACTCTATAATACTTTTAGATTATTTCAACAAGCAATGTTATGTGATGTAGAGGACACTTGAAGTGACAGAGATGTTCAGATTGAATCAGATTTGTAGAAATCTGGATGGACTCATAGGTGTGTATATTTCTTTAAACCATCATGAGGGTTAATAGTGACATCTAAATTCACATTACAGGAGAGAAACTGTTAGAAGTTTACAGAAAGCTATTAATAAAAGACCTTTAATTCAAATACACATTCTTTGTGTTTATTCTTCATTTAATGCAACAGAATTGTTTCTGTTTGCATAAATCCATTACAAATCCTGCTTGGTGCCCATTTTTAAGAACAAGGGTAATGTGCAGAGTTGTGGCAACTACAGAGGACTAAAGCTGATGAGCCATACAATGAAGTTATGGGACAGAGGAGCTGAAGCTAGACTAAGGGCAGAAGTGAGCATTTGTGAGCAGCAGTATGGTTTCATGTCAGAAGAGAGCACTAGAGATGCAGCATTTGCTTTGAGAATGTTGATAGAGAAGTCGAGAGAAGGCTAGAGGGAGGTGCATTGTGTCTCTGTAGATCTGAGTAAGCTGATGACAGGTGCAGGACATGTCTGAGGACTGTAAGAGAGTGGTGAGGTGTGCTGTAGGTGTGACCGAGGAGTTCAAGGTGGAGGTGGGACTGCATCAGAGATGAGCTCAGAGCTCCTCCTTTTACGCTATGGTGATGGACAGGCTGACAAACAAGTTTAGACAGGAATCTTCACAGACTGTGATGTTTGCAGATGACATTGTGATGTGTAGTGAGAGCAGGGAACAGGGAGAGGAGAAGCTAGAGGGGTGGAGGTTTACCCTGGAGAGAATGAAGGTTAGCTGTAGCTGGATGATGGAGTATATGTGTGAATGAGAGGGACCCAAGTGGAAGAGTGAGGTTACAGGGAGAAGGGATAAAGAGAAAGCAGAAAGAAATATGTTATTTTTCTTGTTGTTCTTTTTCTTATTATTGATCTGGATGTTATTTGATTGAAAAGTTAACTGAAACTGACAAAAAAGTACTTCATTACCAGTCACATGCCATTAAGGTATACATTAATGTAAGTGTAAAAATAATCCATAAATATCAAACTTCTTATCTCATCTTCTCCACTATGGTATTTGAAGTCATAAATGAACAGAATATAGACTGTATATTACTTTAAAATAATTATTTTAATTATTCTTTTTAAAATAATTTATTGAAAAGGATTCGAAAATGAGTTTTCCGTATGTAAATAAGTAATACAACACACACACACACACACACACACACACACATACAGATACATTCACACACAGTTTAAAAAAAAACTGTCAAGATGTCTCAACGTGACATTTTATATGTATATAAAATATTTTTTATTCAAATTTGGGGGAAATTTCTTTTTAAATTTCAAATATTCCGTTGTTTTTATTATAAAATAAATCATTTAAAAATTATACTCCAAATATACTTAGACCACAGGTAGTCCAAGAAACCAGGGGCGGGAGAAGTTTTTAGTGGGGGACGCAGGGGGTAACAATAATTAATCTGGGGCATAAGTAACAAAAATGAGGGGATTTAGTTTTAATCACCACTGAAATTCTTATGTAAAAAACAAAAAACATGATATTAAAAATAAATAAAATTAAAGCTGCAAGCAGCGTTGAACGGGCCCTCGCACCCCCGTCGCCCGTCGGGGAGGGTGCGACGTCGGGGGCCGCCGCCGAGCCCAAAGGAGCGACGCACGTCAGAGCAGGAGCCCAAAAAAGGCCGCCCAGACCCCCGCAAAAGAGGCCTAAAAGCAGCTCGCTTCAGCTCGACGTGCCGCGCGAAAAAGCTCACGGAAAAAGCTTCGCGATTTAACACAAACGCGTCGTCGTCGGGGGCGGGGGAGACAGACTCCTGAAGAGACTGCTGAGCAAACATGAACGACGCCTCTCAGACCCTGAGCCTAACAGGCACACTGAACCCTGCAGAAGAGGCCTGAAAACACCTCATTCAGCTCCCCGCCACGACCGCGCCGTTTAACGTATCACAAAAAGCTTGGCAATTTAACATCGCACACGTGTCTAGATGACACGGGTCGAAAACAATCCAAAATCGGACCATAGCTGTAGGAGCAGTACGTCACATTCCATTGTACGCGCGTCTCAAAAGTCACCCCGCCAGAATCGGACGCTGGAGTTTGCCACGCCCCCACGGGTGAACCGTTTGACACAAACTAAATATTTTTTGATATTCATGTGCGTGAAGGTCTCGAGAATCTTCAGGTCAAATTTGAAGTGGATCTGATCTAAACTGGAGGAACACTGAGGCAAAACAGCGGGCCTGGATATGGATTGTTAATGTGAACACGGAAATTGATATAGCTCACTTCCTGTGGGGTTTAGCACATGGGTCGCGCTGACTTTTTTGTAGAGTCTGGTGTCCTGCACACGTGTGCCGAATTTCATATTTCTGGGTCGAACCTGCTTTTCGTGGTGCGTCAGAGCAGGAGCCCAAAAGGCCGCACAAAAACCCTGAAAAAGAGACCTAAAAGCAGCTCGCTTCAGCTCGACGCGCCGGGAGAACCGTGCGAGCGAACGGAACAAGCTTCGCAACTTAGCGTCGCGCACGCGTCCAGACGACAAATGCGTCGTCGTCGGGGGGCGGGGAGACAGACTCCTGACGAGACTGCTGAGCAAACGTGAACGACGCCTCTCAGACCCTGAGCCTCACAGGCACACTAAACCCTGCAGAAGAGCCCTAAAAACAGCTAAATTCAGCTCCCTGCCACGGCCGCACCGTACAAAATATCACAACAAGCTTCAGAATTTAACATCACCCATGCTTCGTGATGACACGAGTCGAAAAAAATCAAAAATCGGACCAGAATTGTAGGAGCAGGACACCACATTCCATTGTACGCGCGTCTCCAAAGTCACCCCGCCAGAATCGGACACTGGAGTTTGCCACGCTCTCACGGGTGAACCGTTTGACCGAAATTAAAAAATTTTTTATCAGCATGTGCGCGAAGGACTCGAGAATGTTCAGGTCAAATTTGAAGTGGATGTGATGTAAACTGGAGGAACACCGAGGCAAAACAGCGGGCCTGGAAATGGATCGAAATGAGGAAAATCTGAACATTAAAATTAATATAGCTCGCTTCCTGTGGGGTTTAGCACATGGGTCGCGCTGACTTTTTTGTAGAGTTTGGCGTCCTGCACAAGTGTGCCGAATTTCATATTTCTGGGTCGAACCTGCTTTTCGTGGCGCTTCTTTGAAATTTTCTAGGTGGCGCTACAGAGCCATTTTACGCCGCACCCACTAGCTCCAAGAGGATTTTTTGTAGCCCTTGTGATTCTCCACGTGCGTGCTGATTTTCATAAACGTAGGTCGCACGCAGTCCCGGGGCTGCCTCATTGTTTGTATCTAGGTGGCGCTATAACATACAGCCAATATTGAAACATCGATCTGTTCGGGACGGAATTCTAGGAAGACCCATGGAAGCAGACGCGGATCGGACTACGTATGTCCGAGTTATGGCAATTATAAAAACCTTGATGTTTGGCACGCCACCAAGGCACCGCCCTTTTATTTAAAGCTGATGTTTTTACTCAGCTGGCGTCACCCAGGCCTTGTTGACTTCCTCACCCGGTTTGGGCAGAATCTGCTGAACGCAGTCAGATCAGGACGTCCCAGAGTAAAACATGACATTTCCTGTGCCCAGCAGGTGGCGCTATGTTAATAACTGAATATTGATACATATTTCGGTTCAGGACGCGACCCCGATCACACCCGTGACCTTTGACCCTGAAGCGGCCTTGCATGTCCGAGATAAAGCCACTTCCTGTGCGGCGACGAAACATCAATTTAACATCAGCCACGTCTCTAGATGATATTCCTCGAAAATGACAAGAATCTGATGAAAGCTCTAGGAGGAGTTCGTTAAAGTACGAGGCGCGAAATCGTGACTTCCGATGAAAATGGCGGACTTCCTGTTTGAGTTACGCCGCCGCTCCAAGAGAGTTTTTGGTGCGCCTCGGTACGATACACAACTCCACCAAATTTCATGAGCGTAGGACAAACCCAGTCCCGGGGCACCAAAAATAGGTGGCGCTAGAGAGCACCTTTGGAGATAGCCTCTCGGGACCCAGAAATTCTAAATTTTTTCGCATTCCTTTGGGGGGGTAGGTCAAATAAAATCAACTTTTCGTGCATGTTCAGGGGGTCAAAAAGGCGACTCTTTTGTCGGAAGAATAACGAGAAAAATAATAATAAGAAAAAAAAAACATTAGAAATACAATAGGGCTTCGCACCACTTTGGTGCTCGGGCCCTAATAAATAAAATAAAAATGTGAAATAGAATTTTCAACAGCAATAAAAAGCTGTGTTCTTTGTGATGACTGAGGAAGTGAACAAGTGAATTACCGCAGAGTCACGGAGTGTCGGGTGTCTCCCCGCCCCCCCATGAAGACCCGCCTCTGAAAGAATCTGCGTTCTTCGCTATTTCGTTCAATACACGAATATTCACGCATTTTGTTTAGTGATTGTGATTTCACCGTTAATGAAGATTCATGTGGACAAAGAACAATCTCTCCCGGGGGTACTTTAATTCACGCAACCTTAATAAGGAATAATTTTACAAGATAAAACAACCACCTCTGTCACACACAGACGCGAGTTCTGGCACATTGTCCTCGACTCTGAACGCGTATCAGAGCAACGGGATCGAGCCTGGCTACACGTTTCTGTGACACGTGATAAATCACTCAAGTATCCACAGAGGAATTAACAGTCGTAACGTCATTATTGACTTTATTTCTAATTTTGGCTTCTTGCAGATAAAGAATGGATTTTAAGATATTTTTATACATCTATATAAAGAACTTCAGGCTGAAATACATTTCTGATTTACTGAGTCATCAAATCACCACTCCGACTTGAGGTTTGTCTAAAATGCGCAACATTAAACGATACTATATATATTATATATTTCACAACATAACAAACAATATAATAATAATAACAATAATAATAATAACAATAACAATAATAATTATTAATAATAATACTAATAATAATACTACTACTAATAATACTAATAATAATAATAATAATAACAACAACAACAACAACAACAACAACAACAATAATACTCTTTACAAAGTAATAATTTAGCATTATTCATAGCACAGGTACAATTGTACTTAAAACAAAGAAAAATAATCATACACTGAAAAAAAATCGCACACTGTTATTAACCGGTCCCGGAACAGGTTCGTGAAGTTGTGCTGTTTGGAAGCGCTCCTGTGTCATCTCAACATCTCTTTCCTCAATCACGGGAGTCGGATGATTGTTGCTTCATGCGAGCTCCAGCCACACTACAACATCCATTTTTGTTAATATCAGCGATTCCTGACCGACACAAATATACTTCCTGGATTTATACTTTTTCAGAAAGGTGATAACGATTTATTCAATACTTATAAAGGTAGGTCCTGCTTTTTAAAAAATATGTCGGTCATCGGTCAATTAATATGAAAGAGTAACTAAAGCCCATGGGTATAAAGTAGTGTTCTTGATTGATTCTGGTCCACACCTTGACATTTTATTCAAAGTATTTCAATGCAGTTAACTTCTGTGTGTCTGTGTGTATAGATTCAGCCGCTTATGTGGCCACTCTGTGTGAGAGCTTGATGTTACCGTGGAAGCTAAGAAATCTCGGATTTCGGATTGTTTTCTCGTTTTCCTGCGTACCCATTTTCTGTTGTAAATTCTTTTTTTCGGACCACTTTATCTGCATTATACCTACGGTGTATTTGTTAGGTCCAAACAGGCTCGTGGTGGCAGACGCACCCATCTTTGTGAGGGACATGAACTCTGACACAGAACACAAAAGGCAGTGAAATAGCAAATACACAGGGCATCTTGCACATTCTAAAGCAAATCATGCTGTTTTTTTAAAGCATATTTTGAATGTCTTAGTGATAAAGAATGCAACATTAAAATGTATTCACTCCCAGCACCAACTCTGAGGTAAATGGAAGGCAGTATAACAATACATAACATGATCTACAGGATTTTCAGTAAACCTGTTTTCTATAAAGGGCCGCTGAACCCCCTGGGGCAGCAGTTGGAGAATGAGCTCAGTACGGATTCTTCCGCAAAGGAGAGGGATGAAAACTGACAGAGAACACAAAAGGCAGGGAAATAGCAGAAACACAGGGCTTCTAGTACATCTGAAAACAAATCATTCCATTTTTAAAGCATATTTTAAATGTCTCAGTGATAAAGAATGCAAAATTTAAATTTCTTCACACAAAATTACTTACTACGATAAATACAATTAAAATTTTGAAAAAAAAAACTGTGTGAGGTGGGGAGGGCTGCTCTAGTCCAAGCATGAAAATGGATGCGTCAAAATCTGGTAGTGCAGCTTTATGGCACATTTGTCTTTTTGTACAGACAAAGAGACTTCCTGGATCTGTGATGATCACATCTATCAAACTAGAAAGTTAAACATAAACGCTTCATTCTTATTCTGTTTTCCTATATGAAAGAACTTGGGAAAGTTGCATTTAAATAACACATCCTATATTAGCTGCTTGCATTTACAGTCTGTTATGTGTTCCTGAGTCATCCAGATGGCAAATGTGACGGAGCACAAATGAGCGCCCGTCCTTCCCTGAGCGGCGCACACGCCGTTCTCTCTCTCTCTCTCTCTCTCTCTCTCTCTCTCTCTCTCTCTCTCTCTCTCTCTCTCTCTCTCTTCGCACTAACTTGCAAGTTAAAGTTATTAAAATTCCATCTATGTCATGCAAAATCCACATTCCACACAATGCCAGTTTGAAATCAAATGGGCCAAATGTTGACTACAAAGTTTAATTGGTCAATTTAATAATAGGACCTCTCTGAAGGACCATGTTTTCTTCTAATGTACCCCATGAGAGATTTGCTGTGGAAAACCATGTAATGAGCAGGTGAAGGGTAAAATCCCAGGAGCATATTTTGAAATGATAATTCTCTGTCCCCTCTATTTTGGTGGAGGATTGGGCTTTCAATGGTATGGACTCAAATAAGGATCAAAAAGATTTTGTACTTGTAAAAGAAATCCATACCCATGTAACAAAGGTTTGTGCTGGAAGATTTATACAAAATCATGGGTGGAGGATATCCATTCAATAATGTGTTTGCTCCACAGTTTATATTCATCTTTTTGTCATCTGTTTCATCTTTATGATGACAAAAGTATGACAAAAGAAGACAGACTGATTCACACATGTACTAGCAGCTCCTTCTTTGTTGTGAACGTGGCTGTAAATTTCGTTTTACACTGGATGTTCGACAATAAAGGGCATTCTATTCTAAATGATACTCTGATCACATCTTTATCTTCTTCCACAGATGATTCCTGACATTTCCAAGAAAAGACTCCTCTTCGCAGGATTTGGCTTCAGTTGCTGTATTTTGTTAACTTACTTGCATTTTAGTTCAGCTCCTTCTTGCCCCTTCTCATTCCAACCACCTGTGGAGGACAGAAGAATTGAAACACCAGGAAAGCCCCTCATCCTTTTATGGACCTGGCCATATGACCAGAGATTTGCATACGACTCTTGCAAAGTATACTACAATATTGACAGCTGTGAGCTCACAGATGACCGGTCCCTTTACGACAAAGCACAGTCTATTATTTTCTTCCATAGAGAGATAAGTCTGAATTCAGCAGACTTGCCAAGGGAGCCACGACCATATTTTCAGAGGTGGATTTGGTTCTACTTGGAACCTCCAATGAACACATGGAGGATTCAAAGCGTGGCAACAATATTCAACATGACTCTGAACTACAGGAAAGATTCAGACATTGTAGCGAGGTACCCTCTTACTATCAGAGATGAAATACTGACTGAGGAAATAGTTCTGCCTGATAAAAACAAAACTGTGTGTTGGATTGTCAGCAATAATGCTGCATTCACTGGTGCAAGAAACAACTATTATCAGGAACTATCCAAGCATATTCATGTTGATGTTTTTGGTGCTGCGTACACAGGGGTCAGGTTGGAGATTGATCAATATTACCAGACCGTTGCTAGCTGCAAGTTTTACCTGTCATTTGAGAACTCAATCTATAGAGATTACATCACAGAGAAGGTCAACGGACCCCTTGTGGCTGGAACAGTTCCTGTAGTTTTGGGTCCCCCAAGAGAAAATTATGAAATGTTCTTCCCATCAGACTCCTTTATCCACATAAATGATTTTGTAGATGCAAAGGCACTGGCAGAGCATCTGCTCTACTTGGACAAGGATGAGGAAGCATACATGCGTTACTTTGAGTGGAGGAAGTACTTCAACGTCATTCCTCATCAACAGTCACTTGACAAAGAATTCATCCCTCCTGTCTGTTATGCTTGTCAGCACATGGCCAACGACAATTATTACCATGAAATAGATGATCTGTACAAGTGGTTATTTGATTGAAATGTTAATGAAAATTGCTTAAATTTAAATAAACAACTTTTTTCTTTTAGTTTTCAACTGCCAAATTACAGAATTTTATTATGATAAGGTATGGGAATATGAAGAAATGAACATAATCAGTGGGGAAAACTTTTTCAGCCGTATTGGTATTAGATTAATAAATATTAAAAAACAAAAATCGATGTTTTCTGAGAAATCATTTGAATTTTTGAAGCGTTGAATCAAAACAGTCAGACAAAAATGAATTCATGTTGAGATCATCAAGACAAACAGGTTTTAAATATAAAGCAATTATGATTTCTATTGTTATTATTTAGAAGAAGAATATGACCAGCAAGTGACTGTGAAGTCACACACACACACACGTTCATTCACGCAAGTGCACAAGCACATAGGCAGCTATTTGCCGGCAAAATTTGAACATCGTACTGACCTTCTGCTGTGTCGCATTTCATCCCACACCCTTTTGTCTTGGTTTACTTGGTTTAAGCATTTAACACACCACTCTTGCCATAGCTTCTCATGGGATTACATTGTAGCCGACATGCACGGAATGGCCGACCAGCATTTTGTTACAGTTGTTTCCACCCGCATTAACTTCATATTGCCTCCCCGTATCACCTCCCGTCTGTTTAACATTGCCCATTGTTTGTCATTTATCAAAAGCACCAGTGTTTCCATGACTCACCAGTAGTACATACTTTCTGGTTTGGGGAAACCGATGGACTGTTCAATGATTGTATATATGGAGGGGTTTCGGGGGTTGCTACAGCACAGTCTTTTTTAGCGGGGGTGTTTTATTGGAGTAGGTTGAACATGTATTTTACTATGCACTGGGGGGTTTTGGTAATGGAAATGTTCTTTAGTCATTTTATGCATATTTTGTATGATCATGTGCAGTTGTTATTTTGAGTTTAAAAATATATTAGTTAATGTAATAATTCTGATAATTGGTTTAACCTGTGGGAGGGGCTACAGATATATAAGCCTGTAGTAGGCCCCAGATGGGGTTGGGTGTTGTTGGTGAGTTGGTTGTTTAAAGTTGGTTGGTAGGTTTTGAGAGTTAAAATTGTGGTGTGTAACAGTGTGTAACAGTGTGCAGGCTCTGGACATTACTGTATTTTGATAAATAAAAATACATTTTTTGGAAAAGAAGCTTCCATCTCCCTCTGTCTCCTCCACCGCTGATCATCCTTGCGACAGTATGTTTTTATCACATTTAATCATGAGCGTGGTCCGTGTCCTTGCATGTTAACACATGTCTTAATACAAGTTTTTGAGAGGGCAGAGAGCACAGTTGCCTTTTAAATGAGGTTTGTTCTGAGTCACTTCACCTTACTTTAAAGCAGTCACGTCAATCTCTGTCAGCTGCATCTGTCACACACAAGTTGACACACACACTCACAGTTTTTCAACTTGCAATAAAAAAAACAAGTCTGTAGTTCTCTTTTAACAACTGAAAACCATATTTTAACAACTGAACCATTCTTGCTTACAAATAATTAACCTTTCAATAATTAATAATAAAAAATAATCAAATATTGTGGGAATTACAAAAAACAGCCAATATAACTCTAGAATACTTTTAGATTATTTCAATAAGCGATACTATTATTACTGATAGTTGTACAAAAATAAGAGAAATATGTATTTTTTTAATAAGAAAAAAGCCATGAGTTTAATGCCAAAACATAAAATTGAGAGTAAATACAGACATAACATCGTAAAGATTTTGACTTATTTTTTGAATTATTTAAGTTTTTGCCACCATGATAACAGAGAAAATTGGATACTTAGAAAGTTACCAATTCAGAAAGGTTTGGTCTGAGAATGTGCCTGTCACGGGGTTCTTTTGCTCAATTGGAGGACAAATGGCTCAGACGACGGAGTTCAGGTTTTCCTTTTTCTTTAATTGCTCACCCGTTTCCGCTAGTTTACAAACCAAAAAAGGAAAGGTGAAGACAAAACCAAAACTACCGCGGTAAATACAAAAACCAAAGTATATACATCTGCTCGCCTTCACGGAGCTCCCTAACCACCTGCACATAGCGGTCAATTCCCCACCTTACCTTAAAGAGACTACAGCTCCCCCTCTTATACCCCTGGCCCCGCCCCTGGGCAACTCTCCACCACCAAACATCTGGCTACTGACGTAGGTAGCACAGTAACTGTACATTTATGGCCAACTGCATCGATCAATTGTACAACCATTAAAGAAAATGAAATAACACAAACAAAATCATACAACCACTCCAAGAATAGCAACCGACGTCAAACTACACCCAACTCCCCCCCCCCAATGGTAGTGTCCAATTGCTGGGACGCGCAAATGCGCGCCACCTAGTGCTTTTAAGGCATGGTGTGGGTAATGCCCGGTTTTGCCGGAAATGAGGCGCCTGCTGGTCAGTGTGTGAGTGTGTGTGTGTGTGTGTCAAGTCCTGCCAGCGCCGAGTGTGCACCCTCAGACGCCGACCGCCCCGGCACAAAAGTTCATGGTAGCACCGTCTCTGCGTGTGGTGCGTGAGTCTGCCCTGCCGTGTCCCACCGAAACCGGGCCGGCAGCGCACCTCCGATGCGGGCGTTCACCGGCACCCCGCAGGGGAGAGAGAGAGAGAGAGAGAGAGAGAGAGAGAGAGAGAGAGAGAGAGAGAGAGAGAGAGAGAGAGAGAGAGAGAGAGAGAGAGAGAGAGAGAGAGAGAGAGAGAGAACGGCGTGTGCGCCGCTCAGGGAAGGACGGGCGCTCATTTGTGCTCCTGTCACAGTGCCTCTCGGCTCCACAGGAGGCCAACCTGCTGTCAACATGAGGGATCAGTGGCAGAAAACACATTCTAGTGGTTGCTTTACCTGTTCTTTCAATGAGCCAATGTCTGATAACAAACCAGAGAAACAGACTGTTTGGCTTTTTCTTTACTTGGAAGTTCATGGTGGGCTGAAATTGCACTGCTAATAGACTTATGTACTTCTGTATCCACTTGTCCTTCTCCAAATGTATCATCATGTTTAATCATTTTTTTCCCTTATCATTCTCTTTAACTCACTTCACTAATGTCATTTGATCGATCATTACTTGTTGATTTATGACAGAAACAATCTTGGTGGAGATGTGGCTCAAACTTTCCTTTAGCCATCTGTGATGGTTGATTTGTAGTTTTCTTGTTGTACCTTTACTTTTAATGTTCCTATTTGTCTTTGTTGCTGTCTCCTTCTTCGCACTCCTTGTGTTCCTTTCTTCTTGTCATGAAAGGTCTCCGTTTCTCCCCAATGAATGTTTTATGACATGATTTGCATGGGATTTCATATATGGTATTGTGGCAGGACGAGGAACGACGAGACAGAAGGTGGTTTTAACGTATTTTATTCCTGGCGCGAACAGACTGCTAAAAGGCGCGAGAACACAGCTTTTAATAACAATGGGCAAACCACGCCCCTCAACCCATAACACACCTGGGTGTGAGGCACGCCCCCAACTGTCCACCACAGTATTGCCTTTGTTTTCTTGGTGTATTTTGCCCTGCGGGTGAACAAAGATCTGACGGAGTGTTTTACGTGGTTTGACTGCTGTGTTAATTTTGTATTTTTTCATTGCTGTTTAGATGCACTCCTCTGTGTTTCTGTTTTCCTATTTGTTTCTTCTCCTTTTGTTTTTTGATGTTTTTCACCTGTAGCGCAGCTCTTGTTGTTGGCCACTGTGGATATTAACATGTCTTTTATGTCAGTATATCAGTAGTATGTGTTTTTCCTCCTGTGATCTGTCCTCCAGGTCTGTGATTATTGTTGTGCATATGTATAAGGCTGTGACAACTGATAGCTTGTGGGCTGTGGGGTGTTCAGATGTTCAGATTTTAACCTATCCTTCATTGTCTGTACGGTGGTCTGCGTGGTTGTTTTTGTGAAAAGGGATATCACGTGATATAAAAATGTTATTGTACTTTGATATTTGTTCAGTTGTGTTAAGAGGGGCAAATAACTTAGGAATAAGAGCAATGAAGAAAAGATTTTGAATTTCATTCAGCAGAATACAAATATGAAATGGAATGTCAGAATAATCCAAACAATGTCAAAACTTCAAACAGTTCTAAAGTATAAAGAGCACGAGTAGAACCAAAGATCTGAATTTGAACATCCCTTCATTAGACCAAAGTAGAGACTTCCACTGGTCATGTCCATTTGTTGTGTTTCTTGGCTCAGAAAAATCTGTTCTGCTTGTTATTTGTCCTTTTAGCAGTGGTTTCCTATCAGCTATTTCACTATAAAGTCATCACGTGTTCTTGTGTACTCTGCTCTCTGTTACTAGGGGTTGTGGCTAACCTGGTTTCCAGGGAGCTCCCTGGTGAACAGCACACCTGCAGGTGATAATCAACACGTTTCTCAAGCCCCAATCACCTGTTACCCAGTGCCAGATTGTTGTTTCAGTGACTGTGGCAAACAAAATTGTGAACTCAACTGGATATTTCAGATCTGTTCTTTACCTTTGTGCTTTTGCCCCGAAAACGCCACTTATCCTCGCCTGGGATTGGTTCAGCAGAGACATCGTGGAGGTTCGTCCTGGCCTGAGCACTGTTTCTCGTGGGATCCCCGCTGCCCTCCATTCACTGGAGTGTGAGCCACAGTGTGGTGGCAATTTTTGCAATTTTCCAGACTGGCAGATTTTCAGTTCTTGAAGTAAAGATGGATTCTACCAGTTGGTAAATGGGTTGTCCATCGCATATCAACCTGACTTCTACACAACACAATTGATGGTCCCAGCATGATTAAGAAATTAGCCTTGCCAAGGCATACTTGTGAAGTGAAAACCACTACCTCATGAAGAGAAAAGCCAAGGATTTGCAAAGCTGCCATTAGACAAAAGGGTGGCTATTTTAAGAAAACGAAAATATTGAATTCTTTTTTTTTTTATACATAATTCCGGGTGGCCCCGGCCCATCCTGGATGCCCTTGATGCTGGGCCTGGTCTTTAGTATGGTTAAAAAAAAACTGCTGATGACAATATGACACAAGAAGAAACTAATTCACACATGCGTACTAGTAGCTTCTTCTTTGTTGTGCAACCTTGGTTGTAAATTGTAATCTGATCACATCTTTATCTTTTCCCACAGATGGCTCCTGCGATTTCCAAGAAAACACTCCTCTTTGCAGGATTTGGCTTCAGTTGCTGTATTTTGTTAACTTACTTGCATTTTAGTTCAGCTCCTTCTTGCCCCTTCTCATTCCAACCACCTGTGGAGGACAGAAGAATTGAAACACCAGGAAAGCCCCTCATCCTTTTATGGTTCTGGCCGTATGAGAAGAAGTTTGCATATGACTCTTGCAAAGTATACTACAATATTGACAGCTGTGAGATCACAGATGACCGGTCCCTTTATGACAAAGCACAGGCTGTTCTTTTCTTCCACCTGCACATAAAGCCAAATCTGGCAAATTTACCAAAGGAGTCGCGGCCATTTTTTCAGAGGTGGATTTGGTGGATTTGGTTCTATTGGAACCTCCTGGGATTACAGATAAGAAACCAGGTCTGGAAACTATATTCAACATGACTCTGAACTAAAGGAAAGATTCAGACATTGTAGCAAGGTACCCTCTTACTATCAGAGATAAAATATTGACTGAGGAAATAGTTCTGCCTGATAAAAACAAAATAGTTTGTTGGATCGTCAGCAATAATGCTGCATTCACTGGTGCAAGAAAAGACTACTATCAGGAATTATCAAAGCATATTCATGTTGATGTTTTTGGTGCTGCGTACACACGGGTCAAGTTGGGGGTTGATCAATATTACCAGACTGTTGCTAGCTGTAAATTTTACCTGTCATTTTAGAACTCAATCTACAGAGATTACATCACAGAGAAGGTCAACGGACCCCTTGCAGCTGGAACAGTTCCTGTAGTTTTGGGTCCCCCAAGAGAAAATTATGAAATGTTCTTCCCATCAGACTCCTTTATCCACATAAATGATTTTGTAGATGCAAAGGCATTGGCAGAGCATCTGCTCTACTTGGACAAGGATGAGAAAGCATACATGCGTTACTTTGAGTGGAGGAAGTACTTCAATGTCATTCCTCATCAACAGCCACTCGACAAAGAATTCATCCCTCCTGTCTGTTATGCTTGTCAACACATGGCCAATGATAATTATTACCATGAAATGGATGACCTCAATAAGTGGTTGTTTGAATGAAAAGTTAAAGGTAGAGTTTTGGGTTTTTGCTGATCTACAGCTGTAGCATGTCCAGGTTTGTGATTTATAACATCGGCAAGAAAAAAACAAGTTGATCGTCCTCTCAATCGCTGATATAACAAACTTTGGTTGCACAAACAAAGTCATGTTTGACACATTAACACATTTGATAATATATTTTTCACTAATTTCTGTAGGTAGCACAAGTTGGTACTGGGCTGAATGGGTGTGTCGTGGCACCATTGACATTCCCGGGAGAAGGGACTCAATTTGGATATTGTGCTTACAAAGAAAAGCAGAAAAAACTTCAAAAGGCTCTACCTTTAACTGAGACTGACCTTTATAGAACAAATCAGTATAAGTCCAACACCAAGCCATACAAGTAAACCTGCTCATCCACATTGCACAATTAAGCTTAAATGTACAGACAAAGTTTGAAGGAGGCCGGAGTTTCAACATCAATCATAAAGCTGCCAAGAAACTTTTCAGGAAGAGGCAATGATAAATGCAGATTTGTTTCATTTTCTGTCAATTATGGAATTTTGTCATAAAATTTTGTCATGGGAAATGCATGCATGTATAAGTGAAAATATATGGCAAAATGTGAAGATTACAGTTGTTTTAAATGTATATGCTTTCTAAAGATCAGCAGAAAGGGGAGATTGCATAAATGGTGTTTGGCCCCACCATGTGGCCAAACAAAGAAAGGCCTACATAATTAAACCACAGTCTAACTGCAAAACGAAGGCATCACAAAATCATCTGCTAGTTTCTTTGTGTAATATTGGTTGACAAATCGTGATGTGGCTAAGGTCAGGCAATGTGGGACACATGGCATTTGACAATAATGCTCAAACTTGACGGGAATACATAGAAGTATTGGACCATTTTTGGTGAGAAATCGTACGCCGAGTTGAGGGCACTGCTTCTGTCACATTATAACCTGAAGCTCAGTGAGATAGTTCAAAGATTGAAATTGTATTTGAGGACTAGAGGCATGAAGCAATGATTATTGGTGGAGTCTGATTTGACGCCCAAGAAAGCTTTGAAAATCGTGCAAGCAATGGAATTCATGAATGCAAACAAGGATGTGCGGGACCTGCAGCTGCATTCTAGAATGTTGGATGAGTTCCACTGTGTCAGGTTCGGAACCGACAGGACCCAATTGCGGAAGACAAGAGAGCTCAAATGGGGGTGGAGGGAAAAAACGGAATTTAATTACCGACACAATGGGATACACAAACACAACCAAAGAGGCAAACTCAGGACGCTCCAACGGAGGACTCAAACCAAAACAACCCGCAGGGAACCGGGTGGACGAAAGGTCAGCGGCGAAGCCGGAACAGGAAACAACCCTCGGGAAAAACAGGGTGAAGTCACGCTGAACTCTGCTGACTGCGTCTTTAAGTAAGACACTGATGGCTGATCAGAGGCAGGTGCGCGGCCACAGCTGGAAGTGGAAGAGCGGGCGCCCCCTGGAGGAGGCAGTGGGAAAGAGGGAACGGGCCAGAACCTCACACACTGCAGTGTACAAGGTGAAAGCAACACCTAAATGGAAAGGAAAAAAAATAGCTTTGTTGGCAAGTTATAGCTGTGGGGGTGATCATATGGCAAGAGACTGTCATTTTCTTCATCAAAATTGCCATGGCTGTTGTAGCGCCTCTCTAGTGTAGTTTACTATTTGAGAGGTGGCTAACCTGAGCTCTTTCTAAAATATGAAATAATGAATAAGGTTTCTGCAACGAACTTAAACCAAGGAATTCAAAGACCAAGACTGTCACAAAGACAAAAGAGATCACATAACCCCTGCACTGGCATCTCTTCATTGGCTGCCCGTTAAATTCAGAATAATTTTTAAAACCCTCCTCTTGATCTACAAGGTCCTCAGAGGCCTAGCTCCATCCTACCTGGAGGAGCTAGTGATACCTTATCAGCCCAATAGACCGCTCCGCTCTCAGAACGCTGGTCTACTTGTGGTTCTCAGAGTCTTTGGGAGTAGATTGGGGGGCCGAGCATTTAGCAACCAGGCCCCCCTGCTCTGGAACCAGCTCCCTGTCCAGGTACAGGAGGCTGACTCCATCGCTACTTTTAAGACCAGACTTAAAACTTACCTCTTTGAAAAAGCTTATTGTTACTAATTCTGTAGTTCCAGTTACTATCATAGACAAATTATCATACTTAGGGGGTCGTCTAATCGTTCGGTCACATCTCAGCTATGCTGCTATAGGCCAAGGCTGCCGGGGTCCAGAAACATGATCACCTGACAGGCCTCTGTCACCCCACTGGGTCATGGTTTCTTCTCCTCTCCCCTCCTTTCCTCCTCCTCATCGAACAGACTAGTTATGCAGATTCCTGTGTAGTTTTTCTGCCCCCGCCCCTCTGTTCATTTATTTACATGTACCGCCGCCTTCGGAGCTGCATGATGACATCTGGCCCGCTGACCTGTTGTACAGTGTATTTTTGTGTGTGTTTCTGTGTTCTGTGCCTCTCCTCTTCTCTCCCTCTTCTTCTTCTCCTCTCCTTCTCCTCTCCCTCTTCTCCTCTCCTTCTCCTCTCTCTACCCAGCCGGCAATCAGCAGGAAGGTCCCCCTACATGAGCCTGGTCCTGCTCAAGGTTTCTTCCTGTTAAAGGGGAGTTTTTCCTTGCCACTGTTGCTTGTCTGGGGTTAGGCCCTGGGATTCTGGAAAGCGCCTTGAAACAATTTAGATTGTATAAGACGCTATATAAATAAAGATTGATTGATTGACTATTTCAGTGGACTACTCAAATTACTCAAATAGATTCAAGAAAATTAACTTTTGTAAACAGACTCCGTTCACATATGCAAAATATGTACAATAAACCGTTACTGTGGGTCCCCCAATAAAATGAAACAGCCCGCAATATTTAAGTTACCGTAGCAGGCCTGGTTGCAGCTTGGGACGATCCACCTCTGCTCGGCTCCACCAGGTTGCTAGCCGCTAGCTCGTTAGCCAAGTTCAGGGTTAGCAGCCACTTAGTCAGCAGCTACGTGCACTCTCCTCTTCGTTTGTAGTATCGTTTGTCGTATCGAGTTCTCCACTCAACACTTGCTTCAAAGTCACCACTCAAAAAGAGTTCTGGTTGAACACTAGAATGACTATGATGAACTTCTATCACACTTGATCAACTTTTCCCGCGCTCCTCTCTCCCTGCTTCCTCCGACTCCCCTTCTTTGCTGTTCCGCTCACCTCCCCGACACCTTTGCATCAGCTTTTTTTCCCTTTATTTTAACTGATGTCTTTTTTTTAACATGCCTGGTTTTACCCAGGGCTACACAGTGGTAAAACAGGACATTTAAAAAGAATGTGCAGCTTAAGGGAGAGGGGAGGAAACCGCAGGAAAAAGAGTTTCAGAAATACTATAAAACACTCCCCATCAGGTGGTGTCAAGAGGTTTTCACAATTCACCATTTTGCAAAGTCATTTGAGTACACCCCAGTTTAACAAATGACAACATTTTTGAATTCTAAGTGGATACTGGCTCCAGTATGACTGTTGTGGAAATTACACAGGTGGTGAAACAGAGGCAACTGGCATGTCAGGGACAGGCAGGGTCGAAACAGGGCAGGCAGGCAGAAAAACGTTGGAGAGTAGTGAGCTTACAGACGACAATCTGGCAGAGTGGTAATGTTCATGTCAGGGCCTGGCGGACCTCCTTCCCAATAGGGGGCGCCCGCTGGCCTCAGGAGCAGAAGGATTCCGCACACCTGCACTGCATCAAGTAATCACCCAGTCCTTGTTAGGGCCGTCACCGACAGCTGGGGTTGTCGGATCGTTTTCCTGCGCCCGGTGGAGAACCCATTTGCTGATCTTCCGTTGCCTGGTACCCCCGACTGGCTTTTGTGAGCTTCCCTCTGAATGGACACTCGTCCCGCTGGCCTGTATCCCGGACTTGGACCCGCGGTGACATATCGGTTGTGTCGTAGTTCTCCTTGGGTTCCGAGTGTTTTTTGTTGGTCCGCGATCCCGCTAGTTTCCTCCTTTTTTCGGAGCGTTTTTTGTTTGGTCCGTTTTGACCCAGTTTGTTTCCTCCTTTTTTCGGAGCGTTTTTTGTTCGGTCTGTTTAGACCCTGTTTGATTCCTCCGTTTGCCGGAGCGTTTTCTGTTCTGACGTTTGTAATAAACGTGTTCACCCTCGTTACCCTGTGTCTGCGTCTGGGTCCTCGTACCAAACCTAACAGTTCAACCAGGATCTAAATAGGGTCCTGTGATTGTCCCGATTGGTCACAGGTGCGCGAGGCAAATGAGGACCCAAGGGCAGGGGCGTCCACAGCTGTGACAGTTAGATAGATAGGAGGTCACAGTCTCTGTCCATGCATGATGCCAGCTAATATCTTAGCTACCCCAAACAGAGTGGTAACCTTGGAGAGACCAGAAACATCCAGCCTGTCTTGCTGTTGTCTCAGCATTGCTTTGTCTATGACTGGAGTGAATAACAATAACCAGTCACCAAGCTCTGGCCTTAATGTCAGAACATTAATAACAAGACAGAGAAAGGAATTTTCCTTCACAGTGACAAGTGTGTCAAAGACCAAATACGACAGTAGGGCGCAAAAAAAAAGCTCCAGGATTGTTCTATCACTCTGAAAGCATATACAGGTGAAAAAGTACGTACACTTGGAGTGACGGAGGTCACCATAAAGTACAAATACAAAGTCAAACAGCTACCAGTGGTGGTCGTAGCACACAGGGCCACACATCTGCTTTTTCTGAGTGCAAAGTCACCAATGATGTCATCGAGAAATGTATTTCGCTCTATGTCTCACTATGTCAGTGCTTCTCAATTATTGTCTGTCACGCCCCCCGAGCAAGAAGAAAACAATTTGCGCGCCCACCACCACCACCACCCCTCTCCTCTGCGACTATAAATATCATTTATCTATAAAATTTTTATAAGTACACCTCTGCATAGCATTGTATACTATTAACATGAAAGAAAACAAAAAAGAAAAAAGAAAGAGATATAGTTCAACTTACAACAAAGAATAACTTTATTACCATTGTTTTTAGTCTGTAACAGAAAATATTTTAGGTGCATCAGTTTGCCTGAAATGTAAAAAAGAATCTTAATGTAATGTCTTGAAGTGGTGCCCTAATTGATTTGGCTTCATGCTGTCCACTGCCAGTATTTTTAGAAAACAGTAAACACGATGGTCTTTCCTTGTCTCCCACTGTAGTCACATTGAAGCGGAGCACTACATATGCTTCATCACATTTCCTTGTCTTAGCTTTTGGGTGACTTTCTTTTGTCTCATTATTTTTATCTCTCTCTGTGATGCATGCCCCTTGACAGCCCTCTAAAGCATTAATCTCCTTACGCCCATCTTGGACGACTAGCGAATGTATCTGTCTGCATCAGGTAATGCCACCTACCTTAACTAGTCTGCGACGATGGTACCACCTCATTCAAACACCTCTTCTCACTTGAAGTATAGTTGCAACAAGGCCGGCTTAACTGTCCACACGGTGATCTTATTTAGATTCGGTCGCTGGGTGCTACCTGGCCTTGAAAGATTTTTTTTGTAATTTTATTCCTTGTGTTTTCCTTGCCCTCCAGGCTAGGTTAACACTAAGCTTACTAACACTAACCCCACCATGGTTGGTCAAGAATATGAGGTATTAGCATACCAGCTGATATCACTGTTTTGTGGCAAGCTAGCCTATCTGTTCTCGACCCCTACCTTCCCCCCAAATGCTACAGGGTGCGATGAGTGGGGACCTTCTGCGGTGGTTGTTCTGAAGGCATCAGCTGGTGTTCCCAGCTCGACCTAACCACAGATCACCCGTCCTGGAGCTGGACTATGGGGAAGATGAGGATGCCGTCCCTGATCTCGTCATAGTATGCCAGCTTCCCCTTCTCCCAGCTCAAACATGCTCGATGTGTGCAAACACAACTGCCGGCTGGCCATCGCCTGGCTGTTGTAGCTCAGACCACCAGATCCCGCTACAAGGGGAAAAAATTGCTCCAGGCCAAGAGTGCAATGAAGCAACTTCTCCCCGCCTTCCCAGAGCTGGTGGATGAGGTGGCACACTCGTGGAGAGATTACCTCTACAGCAGCAGGAGCCCAATCCCTGGAGCCTCATGACTCAACTCTGAGACGATGGAGAGTTTAGGATTACTTCAAATTCCACCAATGGAGCTACTTGGGGCTACCAACCTTTGCCCTTGACTGCCACCCCCCCCCCCCCGGTGGATGTGCACATGTGTGGGAACTGCAGGTGTGGCTGCTCCGCTGGCTGTCCTGTCAGTTCCTGATTGGTGGACTCCGCCTCGTCTCGCTTGGACTACACCTCCAAGCCCGCCAATCAGGAGCTGACAATTCCGGGGCAGCCGGTATTTAGGGCGACCGGCGTTCGGGGCAACTGAGCTTCTGATCAGTACGCCTCGATTCGGTCCCCCAATTCAGTTTAGTGATAGTCTCGTTAGTTGTTTCGGATGTTCGTTTTCATCACGTTTTCATCACGGTTTTCGCATCTCGCTTTGCTTTTGTGGATAGCTCTCCCCTCGTTTTGGAGAGTCTCTTTTCGTTATCGTTTTCTTCGTATTTAACAGCACTGGGTTACTCGCTTTTTGTTGTCGTTTCACCACACGTTTTGTGTTTCCTTAACAGCACTGTGTTGCCCTGTTTGATCTCCTGAGGGTTTTCCTTGTCCGTTTATGTTTACGACCTCCCCTTGTTACATCTGGAGCCGGTCGTAACACCTGCTCTTGGCCTACTAGGCTGAGTTACGTGAGGATTTTGGCAAATGCAGGACCCGGTTACATGGGAGGAGATACCGGTCATCATTGACCTTTGCCTCCATGTCCAACGTTGAACAGTCCAGTCCCTAGGAAGAGCGTTGGGGACTATGGTTCTGCAGGAACAAGCATGAGGGTTCAACCTCACACACCTGTCAGACAGGGAAAACGATGATTTACTGGATTCTTATTTTCCAGAAAGGAGAGAACAATTTGTTCAATTCTGACAAATATGTGCTCTTTTTTTAAAGAAAAAAAATCTTGTAATGGAAAAAAGAGGAAAGAAAAAAAGTCATTGTTTCATTCTTTGTTTCTTTGTTCCTTTTGAAGTTATATTCTGGGACTCCTAGGATTCGAATTGTGCAAATTTTCCTCGACTCAGGCAAAAATGAATTCATATTGAGATCACTAAGGCAAAAATGGTTTTAAATATAAAGCAATTATGATTTCTATTGTTGCTATTTAGAAGAAGACTATGACCAGCAGGTGACGAGGTGAAGTTTTCTTTCATAGTCAGTTTTTATCACAAATAATCATGAGTGTGGTTCGTGTCCTTGCATGTGAACATCTGGATGACCTCTGGAGACAATATAGTGTATAGGTTTTTATGTCATCATGAGGGTTATTAGTGAAATCTAAATTCACATCACTGGAGAAAAACCGCTACAAGTTTATTGAAAGCTATTAAGAACAATAACAAAACAAGTCTGTAGTTCTCTTTTACCAACTGATAAACATAGTACAACTGAACCATAGTTGCTCACAAATAATTAACCTGTTAATAATTAATAATAAAAAAGTGTCAAATACTCTGGGGATTACAAAAAAGGAAACATAACTCTATAATACTTTTAGATTATTTCAACAAGCAATGTTATGTAATGTAGAGGACACTTGAAGTGACAGAGATGTTCAGATTGAATCAGATTTGTAGAAATCTGGATGGACTCATAGGTGTGTATATTTCTTTAAACCATCATGAGGGTTAATAGTGACATCTAAATTCACGTTACAGGAGAGAAACTGTTTGTGAAGTTTACAGAAAGCTATTAATAAAAGACCTTTAATTCAAATACACATTCTTTGTGTTTATTCTTCATTTAATGCAACAGAATTGTTTCTGTTTGCATAAATCCATTACAAATCCTGCTTGGTGCCCATTTTTAAGAACAAGGGTAATGTGCAGAGTTGTGGCAACTACAGAGGACTAAAGCTGATGAGCCATACAATGAAGTTATGGGACAGAGGAGCTGAAGCTAGACTAAGGGCAGAAGTGAGCATTTGTGAGCAGCAGTATGGTTTCATGCCAGAAGAGAGCACTTGAGATGCAGCATTTGCTTTGAGAATGTTGATAGAGAAGTCGAGAGAAGGCTAGAGGGAGGTGCATTGTGTCTCTGTAGATCTGAGTAAGCTGATGACAGGTGCAGGACATGTCTGAGGACTGTAAGACAGTGGTGAGGTGTGCTGTAGGTGTGACCGAGGAGTTCAAGGTGGAGGTGTGACTGCATCAGAGATGAGCTCAGAGCTCCTCCTTTTACGCTATGGTGATGGACAGGCTGACAAACAAGGTTAGACAGGAATCTTCTTGGAAGCGCTCCTGTGTCATCTCAACATCTCTTTCCTCAATCACGGGAGTCGGACGATTGTTGCTTCATGCGAGCTCCAGCCACACTACAACATCCATTTTTGTTAATATCAGCGATCCCTGACCGACACAAATATACTTCCTGGATTTATACTTTTCAGAAAGGTGAGAACGATTTATTCAATACTTATAAAGGTAGGTCCTGCTTTTAAAAAAATATGTCGGTCATCGGTCAATTAATATGAAAGAGTAACTAAAGCCCATGGGTATAAAGTAGTGTTCTTGATTGATTCTGGTCCACACCTTGACATTTTATTCAAAGTATTTCAATGCAGTTAACTTCTGTGTGTCTGTGTGTATAGATTCAGCCGCTTATGTGGCCACTCTGTGTGAGAGCTTGATGTTACCGTGGAAGCTAAGAAATCTCGGATTCCAGATTGTTTTCTCATTTTCCTGCGTACCAATCTTCTGTTGTAAATTCTTTTTTTCGGACCACTTTATCTGCATTATACCTACGGTGTATTTGTTAGGTCCAAACAGGCTCGTGGTGGCAGACGCACCCATCTTTGTGAGGGACATGAACTCTGACACAGAACACAAAAGGCAGTGAAATAGCAAATACACAGGGCATCTTGCACATTCCAAAGCAAATCATGCTGTTTTTTTAAGCATATTTTGAATCTCTTAGTGATAAAGAATGCAACATTAAAATGTATTTACTCACAGCCCCAACTCTGAGGTAAATGGAAGGCAGTATAATAATACATATCATGATCTACAGGATTTTCAGTAAACCTGTTTTCTGTAAAGGGCCGCTGACCCCCCTGGGGCAGCAATTGGAGAATGAGCTCAGTCCGGATTCTTCCGCAAAGGAGAGGGATGAAAACTGACAGAGAACACAAAAGGCAGGGAAATAGCAGAAACACAGGGCTTCTAGTACATCTGAAAACAAATCATTCCATTTTTAAAGCATATTTTAAATGTCTTTGTGATAAAGAATGCAACATTTACATTTCTTCACAAAAAATTACTTACTATGATAAATAAAATTACAATTTTGAAAAAAAAAACCCTCTGTGTTCCAATTTCTTCATACAAAATTACTGAATATGATGAATAAAAGTAAAATAATAATAAAAAAAAGAGACTCGGTGTAAGGTGTTAGGGAGGGCTGCTCTAATCCACCCATAGAAATGGGTGCGTCAAAAGCTGGTAGTGCAGCTTTATGCAACACTTCTCTGTGTACACAACAAGATAATTCCTGGACCTGTGATCAATCAATCAATCAATCTTTATTTATATAGTGTCTTATACAATCAAAATTGTTTCAAGGCGCTTTACAGAATCCCAGGGCCTAACCCCAGACAAGCAACAGTGGCAAGGAAAAACTCCCCTTTAACAGGAAGAAACCTTGAGCAGGACCAGGCTCATGTAGGGGGACCTTCCTGCTGATGGCCGGCTGGGTGATGAGCACATCAATCACCATGTCATGTTTACCAACAACCACATAAAACTGTGAAAGGTGTCTGTCATCCACAAGTTGATATGTATGGATGCACCTACATGTATTTATTTTTTCATGTATTTTATATATATAAAAACAATATATTTATAGAACACACCAATTTGCTAAACTTTATGGAAAGAAAAGACAAGCTTATAGAGGATGATTTAGAACATTTCACAAGTTCCATGCACAAACTTGAATGAGCTAATGATTATATAACATCATTCCAGTCAAGGTTTGAATCCAGATCTATTATATCCTTTGTCTATATGACATGTAAGGTTGATATGATTCTCTTTTTAAATATGTTGATAAAAAGTAGTAACATGCCTTTTTTATGTAGTAAGTCAAACAAGGGTTCTTCAGACAGCTTGCCATCATTACATACACCTTTTGCCTGTATATCTTGAAATGTGTGCAGGCCGCTTTCATCATATATATCACTCAGGTGGTGAATCTCCTGAATACTTCATTGTGGGAATTAGATGGATCCCTAATTTGCAAATTAAAGTTATTAAAATCCATCTTTGTTGTACATAGTCCACATTCCACACAAGCCAGGTTGAAATCAAAAGAGATATAAATGAGCCAAATGTTGACTACAAATTTAACTACATAATTAGACCACAGGTAATCAAAGATTGGGCTTTGAATGGTATGGACTCAAATAAGGATCAAAAAGATTTTGTACTTGTAGGAGAAATCCATACCCATGTAACAAAGGTTTGTGCTGGAAGATTTATACAAAATCATGGGTGGAGGATATCCATGCGATAATGTGTCTGCTCCACAGTTTATATTCATCTTTTTGTCATCTGTTTCATCTTTATGATGACAAAAGTATGACACAAGAAGACAGACTGATTCACACATGTACTAGAAGCTCCTTCTTTGTTGTGAACGTGGCTGTAAATGATAATCTGATCACATCTTTATATTCTTCCACAGATGATTCCTGACATTTCCAAGAAAAGACTCCTCTTTGCAGGATTTGGCTTCAGTTGCTGTATTTTGTTAACTTACTTGCATTTTAGTTCAGCTCCTTCTTGCCCCTTCTCATTCCAACCACCTGGGGAGGACAGTAGAATTGAAACACCAGGAAAGCCTCTCATCCTTTTATGGTTCTGGCCATATGGCCAGAGATTTGCATATGACTCTTGCAAAGTATACTACAATATTGACAGCTGTGAGCTCACAGATGACCGGTCCCTTTACAACGAAGCACAGGCTGTCCTTTTCTTCCATAGAGACCTATATTATAATCAGAAAGACTTGCCAAAGAATCCCCGGCCATTTTTTCAGAGGTGGATTTGGTTCTACCTGGAACCTCCAATGAACATATGGAATATACCAAATGTGTCAACCATATTCAATATGACTCTGAACTACAGGAAAGATTCAGACATTATAGCGAGGTACCCTCTTACTATCAGAGATGAAATACTCGCCGAGGAAATAGTTCTGCCTGATAAAAACAAAACGGTGTGTTGGATTGTCAGCAATAATGCTGCATTCACTGGTGCAAGAAACGACTACTATCAGGAACTATCCAAGCATATTCATGTTGATGTTTTTGGTGCTGCGTATAAAGGGGTAAAGTTGGGGATTGATCAATATTACCAGACTGTTGCTAGCTGCAAGTTTTACCTGTCATTTGAGAACTCAATCTATAGAGATTACATCACAGAGAAGGTCAACGGACCCCTTGTGGCTGGAACAGTTCCTGTAGTTTTGGGTCCCCCAAGAGAAAATTATGAAATGTTCTTCCCATCAGACTCCTTTATTCACATAAATGATTTTGTAGATGCAAAGGCACTGGCAGAACATCTGCTCTACTTGGACAAAGATGAGAAAGCATACATGCATTACTTTGAGTGGAGGAAGTACTTCAACGTCATTCCTCATCAACAGTCCCTTGACAAAGAATTTATCCCTCCTGTCTGTTATGCTTGTCAACACATGTCCAACGACAATTATTACCATGAAATAGATGATCTGTACAAGTGGTTATTTGATTGAAAAATTTCTTATGAAATAAACTTTTTTTTTAATTTAACTGCCAAATGACACAATTTTGTCATGATAAGACATGGGAAAATGCATCCATGAATAAATGTGCAAACATAAACACTGGTGAAACCTTTTTCTGCCTTATTGCTATTAGATTAATCACTGTTTTTTTTAACAAAAAGCAATGTTTTCTGAGCAATCGTTTCTGTGAATCAACACAATAAACTGAAAAAAAGAAAAATTTGCAGCACCCTTCTTACTCTGTCTGTATGCTACTTTATATTATAACATATACACACATATAACACACACACACATATATATAGATATATACATATATATACACATATACAGTATATACGTATCTATACATACATACTGTATATATACATATATGTATACATATATACGTATATATGTATAAATATACATATATATTGCTATTAATCAAATTTTTTTTAACAAAAATCAATGTTTTCTGAGCAATCGTTTCTGTGAATCAACACAATAAACTGAAAAAATGTATATACAGTATATACGTATGTATACATATATATATACACATATATCAATCAATCAATCAATCAATCTTTATTTCTATAGCGTCTTATACAATCAAAATTGTTTCAAGGCGCTTTACAGAATCCCAGGGCCTAACCCCAGACAAGCAACAGTGGCAAGGAAAAACTCCCCTTTAACAGGAAGAAACCTTGAGCAGGACCAGGCTCATGTAGGGGGACCTTCCTGCTGATGGCCGGCTGGGTAGAGAGAGAGGAGAGGAGAGGAGTAGAGAGGAAGAAGAGGGAGACGAGAGGAGAGGAGAGGCACAAAACACAGAAACACACACAAAGATAAGATATATATACATATACATTTTTTTCAGTTTATTGTTATATATATATATATATATATTTATTTATAAAATCAATCTACCAGAATGAAGGTACCAGTCTGAAGTGGGGTGTAAATATGTGGCATGTTTGAAGGAAATCTGAAAACTGGATCAGGAATTTATCATTAAAATATAAGATAATTTTAGTGGTTAAATATAATTTCTACCATACAACCATGTTCACATCTACAATCTAGCTTAATTTCACCCTCCTCACCCTTCTCATCTTTCTCACCTCCTTTCTCATGACTGGAACTCAATTCAGTTCATCTTTATTTAATGTCTGTTACAATCAAAGTTGTCTCTAGGAAATCCAGGGCGAGGCCCCTAACCAGACCCAGTTGCAGGGCAAATTGCCAGAGGGGGCATGGGTATTTTGAGGGAGGGCCCTTGAAATATCTGACAGGTGCATATAAAGACCCAAATGATAAACTAATAAATGCTGTAAACACCATTGACAAGCATTACAGAAAGGAATACACATTTTGCAATTGAATAATGAACGTCAAACTTGCCCTATACCCCAATATCATTTCTCATTCTGTTAATTACCTCTCCGATTTAAATCCTGATTCCTCACACAGTCACTGCCAGATTGTCCTCTGTGATATGCTTTCCTGCACTTTCTTTCATCCTCTCTACCTGGTTCTGACTCTGAATGCTCCTGACCCGCCTGCTTCTTCTGATTCCTGGTGAACCTGCCCACCTTCTGCGATGGACGGTGAGATCCTGTTTCCTGCCTGCTGATTATTGACTCTGCCTACCCACGACTCACCAATTCCGCCTGCCTCCCAGTAAACCTGACTGCCTTGTCCCCGTGCCCACGTTCCCGGAGGTTTCCAACCAATCTCATCACCTGGATCCTGTGGACTGTTTTCCTAAATAAATCTGAATTTCATTCACCATTTCAAGAGCATCACTTTTCATTGTGCTGCGCTTGGGTCCTTGTTTGGGGCATGACACTACTGAAAAACAGAAATGGTTTAATCAGTATGAAAGGAGCCTACTCACGATTGATGTTAAAAAAAAAAATCCCAAGCAATGGATCCTCCTAAGAAAATGTTCTTCCATTCATCTATGCATTATTGTATTTGTTATTTCTAATTATTTATGATACCATAAGTAATAATGATGGATGAGTTATTCTACTTTTAGCATCTCTACTTCAGCATTCCATCAGGCAGGCCTAGGGACCGCCCCCAAAAAGTACAAAAATACACTCCTTTAACAAGAAGAAACTTTGAGCAGTACCACGCTCATATGGGGGGGACCCTCCTTCTGATGGCCGGCTGGGTAAAGAGGCCTCCTTCTTTAAAGAAGAGTTGAAAGAACAGAAAGAGGAGAGCATAGACACATGTATGAAATACAATCACCATCAACATGCAAATATATGAATTATACTGAGAAACAAAGACTGGAACAGAGAGGAACCTGGTTCCTCAGTGGAGGGGCCTGATGTCTAAACACTTGGCCAATCATTTTACTGTTATAGATTCTGGGAACCACAAGCAAACCTGCATTCTGAGAGCAGGGTGGTCTATTGAGATGGTATGGTGTTTTAGCTCCTCCAGGTCAAAAGAAGTATTTGAAAATCTATTCTTGAATGATGAATGATGAATTTATTGTTTTAAAGGGTAGCCAATGAAGAGAAGCCCGAGCAGGAGTAATGTGATCTCTTTTGTCAGTACCTATCAGAACTCGAGCTACAACATTTTGGATTACCTGGAGGCTTCTCAACTAATTATTTGGACATCCTGATAATGATTAAATATAATAGTCCAGCCTGGAATTAAGAAATACATGGAATAGCTTTTCAGCAGCCATGCTGAGGTATATTTTTCTAATCTTTGCAATAATCCACATTTGAAAGAAACCACTCCAAGATAGTGCTTTTATGTATGAGTTCAAAGATATCTATTGGTTAAAGGTTGCAAGATTCCTCACAGTGAGACTAACGACTAAAGAAATATCTAGATCAGGGGTCCCCAACAAAGTTGGCAAGAGGTCCACTAATCCAATCAGCCCAGTGGACAAGGGTACAAAACACCTGACAATAATTCAGATAACCTTCCTTTTATTAAATTGTAACCTTGTCAATGAATTGTCAATAAAACGATGCCCATCTTTTAATTCATTCAAGAGATTTTGTTTAAATTAATTCAAGTATGTCATTGTCTTTTCGTATAAATATTCCAATGTCAAATCTTTCAACACCATTGACAGCAAGAGGATGCATAAAAATAAATCCTGAATGTCACAAACTGAAAGTTTCAGAAAAATCCATCAGGTGCAAATGATTCATTGTCATAACATCTTGGAAAAAATGCATTTCGTGTTGCTGTGAAAGAGTGGTATTGCACATAAACATTGTATTTCAAATGTGCAATTAGGGAACAAATAATGCACCTCAAAATGCATTCCATGCTAAAAGAAAAAACAAAACCCAATATTTCTGGACATTTTGTAAGATATGAGAAATTTCCATGGGCACTGGCAGCTATTCTCTTAATTCTGGGTAGCAAGGGAGTCAAAGCATTTCTCAGACAAGCATACACATGGCCATTAGTCCATCAGCCTATTCGCATATATACACGTTGCCTCCTTTGAGAAAATGACAAACAATCTTAACAAAAAATGGAGACATTGGGGCGCAAGTGTAGGTCATTGGCAGATGCATCTACTTCTGCTAAGAACTTGATGATCAGACGATGCTGGTGAGCTGATAAACCTGATCAACGAGCTCAACTGGTGTGGTATGTTGTCACCACCTCTTACTTTCATCCTATGTAAAGGTCTCTCTCCTGTTTTGCATCCTGCTCATCTTGTCTGTGTTTGACTTTCTCCTTTCTGTTTTCTTTTTCTCCATCTTATCCTGATCCACAATCAGGAAATCGCAGGACAGTAAGAGTATCCTGTGTATAACTCTCATCTTCTTTGAGCCTATCTCAGGACACTGGACTGTGTTTCCTTTCAGTTACAATCAAAGTGCATAGGCCTGTATAAAAAAGGGATGTGGTGGGATTTAAAGAAGGGTAGAGTGTCAATATTTCTGATGTCAGGAGGGAAGGAGTTCCAGAGGTGGGGAGGTAGAGCAACTGAAGGCTCTAGAACACATAGTGGACAGATGGCATGGAGACACTAATGGATGAGTCCAGGTAGGAGCTTAGGTGTGAGTCTTGGTCAGAAAGGTACAGAGGATTGAGGTTATGGTTGGTGTTAAATATGCAGAGCAGAATTTTATAGCCAATGTCCCATTTGATTGGAAGCCATTGCTGGAGAGCAAGTCTGATCTGATTCATGGCTGGTGTCTTGGTGATGCTACAGGCAGCAGCGCTCTGAAGTAGTTGGAGCTTGTGGATGAATTTATGGTGAACACCAAAGGGAAGACCGTTACAGTAATCCAGGTGGGATGTAACCAGAGTGTAGACCACAATGGTGACGGAGGATATTCAGTAGATGAAGCTTGACAGACTGGGTTGTCAATGTGAGTTTGGTATGACTGAGGGCTGTCAATGTCAGGGTCCGGTGCACCTCCTTCCCCATAGGGGGCGGCAACCCTGTCCTGGGACCAGCGGGAGGTCGCGCACCTGAGCTGCATCACGGGATTACCTCCCCTTGATAAGGCCCGCCGCTGACAGCCGTTTTTGGTCGTTCGTGATTGGTTATTTGTTACCCTGTCTTCTGCCTGGTACTTCTGCCTCCCGTGTGGGATCCTGATGCCCGTCTGTCTCTGACTCAGCCTGTTTCCCGGTAACCCCAACTTACTCCCGTCTGTCCAGATCCCCCGCTTCTCTGTTCCCAGGGAGGTATAGTTATTATTCTCTTGGCTTTTTCCCCCGTCTGAGTGATTTTTGTGTTGGCCCGAGAGCCCTTGTTCCCTCCTGTACCGGAGCGCTTTGTGTTTTGACATTTTGGAATTAAACTTGTGTTCTTTCCCCGCTACTCTGTCTGCATTTGGGTCCTCCGTCTCTCAAACTGATGTCTACAGCTGACTGCTCCCGAACACTCACTCTGGCTGTACCCTGATCCTGCTGACTGGACTGCCTTTGTGTCTGTATTTCATTTACTTTTGGGATTTTACTAATTGTGTTCTTTCTCTGCATATGTAGTCTTTCTGATTCAACACTATTTAAGTCTTTTATCAATTACTATCATCTGTCACTCTCTAATCATCAAGATATGGTTTTAGCTGCAACTTCATATTGTCACTTAATTGCCCAGTACTAACAGGCCTCATTTCTAGAATGCCTTAAGGCTTCAGCCTTAAGGCTGTCCTTTACTCATCCCCTTTACTCATCCCTCTTTCAATCTGATGCATTGGGTTTCTTTTGAAATTAAACTTGTGTTCTTCCCCAGTTACTCTGTCTGCATTTGGGTCCACTGTTCTGAGCCGTGACAGAATGACCCGACCCGAAATGGACCACTGCCAGGACCTGCAGAGAACCGTAGACTGGGAGAGAGATGTGTGGCAGCGCAAGCTTCACCAGACGGATGAGGAGCTGCTGACCATGAGGAGCCAGATGCTCAGCCAGCTGGAAGACTACGAGAGCCTGCTGGCCCTCAACAAGGAGATCAACGCCTTCAGGAAGAGGCTGGAAGTGGAGGAGCAGAAGTTGCACTTGTCGCCGGGCCCGCCTCAGCTGACCACGATTGCGGTACACAGCAGCTGCAAACTCCGGGGCCCCATAGGGGGCGCCAACCCTGTCCTGGGACCAGTGGGAGGTCGTGCACTTGAGCTGCATCCCAGGATTACCTCCCCTTGATAAAGCCCCTTGCCAACAGCGGAGGCTGTCGGGGTTTTTTTTGTTTTTGGTCGTTCGTGATTGGTTATTACCCTGTCTTCTGCCTGGTAGTTCTGCCTCCTGTGTGGGATCCTGATGGCTGTCTCTCTCCGACTCAGCCTGCTGCCCGGTAACCCCGACTTACTCCCGTCTGTCCAGATCCCCCGCTTGTCTGTTCCCGGGGAGGTATAGTTAAGATCAGCAGGCACATGGATCAATACAAAGCACAGAAAGGCATCGGAAACGACACCAGAGGTGCCAAGCACCAGCTACTAGTTAACAGGGCAATCGCCCAGGACTGCAGGATGCGGCACACCAACCTGTGCACTGCCTGGATTGATTACAAGAAAGCCTATGACTCAATGCCGCACGTTATTCGGCAGCATGGGATACGTTTTCATTGTTATGCTGAAGACACTCAGCTTTATTTATCCATGAAACCAGAGGAGACAGAAGTTAGTGGAGCTTCAGACCTCTATAAAGACATAAAGTCCTGGATGTCTTCAAATTTCCTCCTCCTTAACCCAGGGAAAACTGAGGTCATGGTGTTTGGTCCTGAACTTCTCAGGGATAGATTAGATCACATTATCACTCTAGATGGTATCTCCTTAGAATCTAGTCTCTCTGTGAGGAATATAGGAGTAACTTTTGATCAAAACCTCTCCTTTAACTCACACATTAAATTAGTCTCATTATTGAAAAAAGAGATCACATAACTCCTGTACTGGTGTCTCTTCATTGGCTGCCCGTTAAATTCAGAATAATTTTTAAAAGCCTCCTCTTGACCGAGAAGGTCCGCTCCGCTCTCAGAATACTGGTCTACTTGTGGTTCCCAGAGTCTTTGGGAGTAGATCGGGGGGGGCGACCATTTAGCTACCAGTCCCCCCTGCTCTTTGTGTGTGTGTGTGTGTGTGTGTGTGTATACTGTGTGTGTATATACTCAATATTTTCTTCTGTAAACTTATGCAACAAGCCGATAGTTGTAGGTCAAACCCATCTGCTGTAAATTGTACACAATTTTATTAAACATCAGCTACACAAAGTATCAACAACATGAAAAATATGGTGCATGGAAAAAGAAACAAGCACTGGTTTCCATCTGGATCCGATTTCCGCACGTACCACTTTTTATTATGTAATGCTTATGTTTTCTCAGGAGTACAAGCTCATCATACCACACTTAAACATTTCATTAACTGTGAAAGTTGGGGAAAAAAAGTGTAAATGAAAAAATGTATATGTCAGTACCTCTTGCTGAAAAATGTCAGTTTTATGATTGATGTTTAGAAGCAAGCCTCCTTTAAACTTTACAGTTGCCCATTTGAACTTTTCTGTGCAGTCTGGATAAGCAGGTTTATATATATATATATATATATAAAAATTGATGTTCGCCTCATATTGATGGATACCATAAAGCAGGGGTGGGCAAACTACGGCCCGTGGGCCACATACGGCCCATTACGCTCCGGCCCGCCGAACTCGTCCAATAGATGGTGCTACCAGTCACGCAGAAAGATGGTGCTACCGGTCACGCAGAAAGACGGTCCTCGGTCCATCCCGCCCCCCGTCCGCAAATCAACCTAACCATAACACCCCCCCCGGTCCACAACTCAACCTAACCATAACACCCCCCCCCCGCAGTAAAATTGACGACATCAAGACCACCCCTCCCTGTCCATAAAAAAAAATAAATAAAGTTTGCCCACCCCTGCTTTATCCAAATACTCTTTGAACCCATTGTGGCCCGCGAGTCAAAAAGTTTGCCCACCCCTGCCATAAAGGTACATGACAGGTATTGAAGTGTTTTTTGTCAGACTCCATTAACTTTTCAATCAAACAACCACTATGAGGTCATCCATTTCATGATAATAATTATCATTGGCCATGTGCTGACAAGCATAACAGACAGGAGGAATGAATTCTTTGTCGAGTGGCTGTTGATGAGGAATGACGTTGAAGTACTTCCTCCACTCAAAGTAACACATGTATGCTTTCTCATCCTTGTCCAAGTAGAGCAGATGCTCTGCCAATGCCTTTGCATCTACAAAATCATTTATGTGAATAAAGGAGTCTCATGGGAAGAATATTTCATAATTTTCTCTTGGGGGACCCAAAACTACAGGAACTGTTCCAGTGGCAAAGGGGTCCGTTGACCTTCTCTGTGATGTAATCTCTGTATATTGAGTTCTCAAATGACAGGTAAAACTTGCAGCTAGCAACGGTTTGGTAATATTGATCAATCCCCAACCTGACCCCTTTGTACGCAGCACCAAAAACATCAACATGAATATGCTTGGATAGTTCCTGATAGTAGTCTTTTCTTGCACCAGCGAATGCAGCATTATTGCTGACAATCCAACAAACTATTTTGTTTTTATCAGGCAGAACTATTTCCTCAGTCAGTATTTCATCTCTGATAGTAAGAGGGTACCTTGCTACAATGTCTGAATCTTTCCTTTAGTTCAGAATCATGTTGAATATTGTTTCCAGACCAGGTTTCTTATCTGTAATCCCAGGAGGTTCCAAGTAGAACCAAATCCACCTCTGAAAAAATGGCTGTGACTCCTTTGGCAAGTTTTCCAGATTTGGCTCTATGTGCATGTGGAAGAAAAGAACAGCCTGTGCTTTGTCGTAAATGGACCTGTCATCTGTGAGCTCACAGCTGTCAATATTGTAGTATACTTTGCAAGAGTCGTATGCAAACTTCTTTCCATACGGCCAGAACCATAAAAGGATGAGTAGCTTTCCTGGTGTTTCAATTCTTCTGTCCTCCACAGGTGGTTGGAATGAGAAGGGGCAAGAAGGATCTGAACTAAAATGCAAGTAGGTTAACAAAATACAGCAACTGAAGCCAAATCCTGTAAAGAGGAGTCTTTTCCTGGAAATGTCAGGAATCTTCTGTGGAAGAAGATAAAGATGTGATCAGATGACAATTTACGTGCAATGTTGTACAACAAAGAAAAAGCTTTAGGATATATAAGACATATATACGTCAGTGTCTTGTGTAATATAGTCAGCAGCAAGTTACATCAATGAAGGGAGGGATAGAAAAATGTCCACGTTGAGAGCATTCAGTATTTGAGAATCCTCGAGAATTTCCAATGCTCAGAGCATTCAATTTAATGTCCGTTGTTTCTGACTTGAATTGAAATATTTAATTTGAAAGTGCAGAAGAAACATTTCCTTTTTAAAACAACATGAAAGAATCTTAATCATAAATAAACCAACAAAAGAAAACTCAATCAAATACACATATATACATGTGACCCTGGTGACTCTCCACCACTTTCTTCCCTGTACTTATTGATGACCATATTTTTACATCTTCTTTTGAAATATTTATATCTGGACATTGCTTCAACTCCATGCTAAGACCATTCCATAGTCTTACCTTACAAATTGCTAAACAAAAACTTTTACTAGTTGTGCAAACAAATAGTAAATTCAAATTAAATGTCATGTTTAATTTTGCTGTTAAATTTCTGTGCGCTTAACCAGCACTGTTTCAGCTTTACTACGTGCTGGTGGCAGCTACTACAGGTATAGCGCTGATGCAGGCAGCAGAAAACAAGGTGGTTTACTGGTGCAGAGGTAAGAGAGACAAAGACATGATAGGTCAAATCTGAGAAGTCAGTCCAAAAAGCAAAACTGAAAAGTAAGGCATGGAGCTCAAACAGCCTGGCAGAGAGATCTGGAACAGTCTTTCCTTAATTACAAATCTTCAAACCTTATCTGAAGCAGTGGTTGAAAATTCTTGTAATCGGTAACTGTTAACATCTTAGTAATATAGTATGCTTAGTGGCTTTTTATTGATTTGGATCAAAGTGCCTTTTGGAACTATCGTAAATTGAATGATGTTTAATATAATTTTTTTCTTAAGCAGTTTTAGAATGCAAACCACATTTCCCCACCCACATTTTATTTTTATCTTACTCCAATATTCAGATTTTTGATAGGTTGCTTAGCTGACCTTTGGGCATTATTCAGCCATCCATCCATCCATCCATCCATCTTCTACTGCTTGTTCCTCCACTGAGGGTTGCGGGGGGACTGGAGCCTATCCCAGAGCAATGGGCGGAGGCAGGGTACACCCTGGACTGGTCGCCAGCCAATCTCAGGGCTAACACAGAAACAAACAACCATTCGCCTCACCAGCCATGAACCTCACTGCACGTCACTGCAGTATTTTAATCATAAACGTGAAAATTAAAAGATAATACAAAAACAGTGAAGTTAAATTGATAATTACTTTACAAAATCACTGGAAAAATTACAACCATTCTTTTTTTTTTTTTTCCCACGTCGGCAGGGGAGGCTCTAATGCCATGCCCCTTCCTTCTAAAACAGTGTCCCTGTAGTGTTTGAATGTACCTGGACATAATTGTTTTTACATTATCAACAGTGATGCATTGAACTGCCAGCTAGAATCATGGGCAGCTTCACACAAAGTCCATTGTAGTTATTTCAAATATTTGGATTGACAGTTTTATTGCTGTAGTTGCAAATGAAAAACAAATTAAAAAGGGTGCAGCTTCAAATGTCATCTTGTGTGTGAAAGAGGATTATCAGTTTGACGTCAAGCATTCCAGTAACAATAAGCAGATAATTCTGTCAGGGCCTCCTCCTTCCCCATAAGGGAGCACCAACCCTGCCCTGGGACCAGCGGGAGGTCGCGCACCTGCGCTGGATCCCGGGATTACCCGCCCTTCATAAGGCCCGTCCCCGAAAGCTTCTGCTGTCAGGTCGTTGTCGATTTCTCCCTCGTCTGTCTCCCGTCTGGATCCTGCCGTCGACTCTCCCTGGACTCTCCCTCCAGCCTGTGTCCCGGTAACTCCTTGTGTCCAGACTCCCCGCTTGTCCGTTCCCCAGACTTCCCGGTTTGTGGGAATTAAAATTTGTTCCCTGACTTTTCCCCTTACGGGTGATTTTGTGTTGGCCCGAGAGCCCTTATTCCCTCCTGCTGAGGAGGATTTTGTGTTTTGTACCGTCGAAATAAATCTTTGTTCTCCCCTCTTTACCCGGGTACTCTTGCCTGCGTTTGGGTCCGCCCTCCGTTCCCGAGAACGTGACATATTCTGTCAATAGAATCATAGATCATTCTGTCAATAGAGTCATATCTCAAACCAAACTCAAACAGTCCAGAATTACCATGATCTGGATGATTGAGAACCTTCACAGACAATAAGCAGATCAGGTAATCAAAGTTACCTCGCTGCATTCAAAGCAGATCACGATATGCCTATTGCCTTCCATTTACGGCAGAGTTGGTGGTGAGAGTGACGTCACAGTCATTGGGGACTGGGGACTTTCTGTGTGGAGTTTGCATGTTCTCCCTGTGCCTGCGTGGGTTCTCTCCAGGTACTCCAGCTTCCTCCCACAGTCCAAAGACATGCATGATTGGGGTTAGGCTGATTGGAAACTCTAAATTGCCCGTAGGTGTGAATGTGAGAGCGAATATTTGTGTCTGTGTTAGCCCTGCGATTGGTTGGCGACCAGTCCAAGGTGTACCCTGCCTCCGCCCATTACTCTGGGATAGGCTCCAGTCCCCCCGCGAAAGTGCAAACCCAGGAAGTTTCTTTGTCTTGTATCCCAGCTATACATTAAGCAGGTGTTGCTTAAAGCTGCACTACCATATTTTTGACCAACCCATCTTTACGGTTGGGCTAGATCAGCCCTCCCCTCCCCTATATATATAAAAATGTGCATTAAGGTTTAATTCAAGGGAATTAACTAAAATATATGATTAAATGTATTAACTTTATGATTAAATATATCAGGGACTCAAAAGTAATTGAACAAATAAACATAACCCTGATTAAGTATGAATATTTTATATTTATTATACAACAGATGTCTTCATCAGTTTCCATGTCCTGACTCACACATTAAGGCTAATGAAGCACTCACCTTATTCGTTCTTCTTTTTGGATGACAAGAATACTTTAAAATAAGAGATCTCAAACCATGTAAATGAGGCCTGTTGTTGGAGAATGAGCTCAACCCTGGTCCATCCACACAGGGGGGTATAGAACCTGAGACAGAACACAAAAGGCAGTGAAACAGCAAAAACACAGGGCAATAGAAACATCTTGCACATCCTAAATGAATGAACCACACAGTTTCTTAAAGCATGAATGTCTTAGTGATAAAGAATGCAACATTTAAATTTCTTCAAACAAAATTACTTACTATGATAAACAAAAGTAAATTAAAAAAGAAAGAGGTGTTGGGGAGGGCTGCTCTAATCCACCTACAGAAATGGGTGTGTCACAATCTGGTAGTGCAACTCTTTAAAATACCTTGTGTGTACACAAAGAGACTTCCTGGATCTGTGACGATCATGTCAATCAAACTAGAACGTGAAACACAAAGGCTTCATGCTTATTCTGTTTTCCTATGTGAGAGAACTTTGAAAGTATTTGGAGTCTGTTATGTGTTCCTGAGTCATCCAGATGGTAAATCATAGTAATAATATAAGCTAGGGGCAAGAATAGATTTATTTTTTTGTTTAAGTTATTCAAGTGAACCGATGTGCAGTGCTTCTCAATTATTTTGTTATGCCCCCTAGCAAAAAGAAAACAATTTGTGCCCCCCCCCCCCAACACCACCACCACCACCACCACCACTCTCTGCCGCAACTATAAATAATATAATTTGTCTATAGAATTGTATATAGTTCTAATTACAACAAAGAATAAATTTATTAACATTGTTTTTGAGTCTGTAACAGAAAAGATTTTAACTGCATCAATTTGCCTGAAATTAAAAAAATAAATCCTTGTTTAAACTCTAAACATTTTTGACCGACTTATTGCACCATTTGATGCTGAAAAATAAAATCAAATAGAAAATAATACATTCAAAATCACTTCAGCAACATTAATTCAGGAGCACAATATATACAACACTTTAACAATATTTAAAAGACTTTAACCTCGTTATTTTCGTCTCTCTCCACCTTTCTTTTCATCCCTGTTAAACATGTCTTTATGTTGTCTCTTAAGGGTTCGTTCACTTCATATCACCATAGAGCTGATACTCCCTGCGCACACAGTCAATGACAGCGCCACTCCAAACTACTGTAGTGGATGTGCAATTACACTTTCTTCCACTACAGCAAAAAAAAAAAAAAGCATGTTCCTCAGGGTCACATGCGCCCCCCCCCTGGCATCGCACCGCGCCCCCACTATTTGAGAAAGACTGCTTTGGTGTCATATTGTCCCGCACAAAGGTGTCATATCATGATCTGCAGGACTTTCAGTAAACCTGTTTTCTCTAAAGGGCCGCTGACCCCCCTGGGGCAGCAGTTGGAGAATGAGCTCAGCCCTGGTCCATCCACAAAGAAGGGACATGAAAACTGACACAGAACACAAAAGGCAGGAAAACAGCAAAAACACAGGGACTAAAGCAAATCATGCTGTTTTTACAGCATATTTTGAATACCTTAGTGATAAAGAATGCAACATTTAAATTTATTCACTGTGATTGTCAGGTTCCCAGCGCCTGGGAATGCGGCTGCGGGGCTTTTCCTGCAGGGGGCGTGGTGGAATCATGCCCCAGCCGCAGCTGGCGCCAGGGACGGGTGCACCTGCAGGCCATTTACCATCAGGCCACCTATTTATGGTCTGCCCCCCCTGGTTGCCAGTGTTGGTGTGTTTTTGTTCCTTGCCGAAACTCCGTCAGCACCTGCCTGGATTTCCCTCGACTCTGGTTATGGTTGGATTCCTTGTGAGTACTTTTCCCTGGATTCTCGTTTTTGGATTTATTGTTCACGAATTGTTTTTGGCCCCGCTTGGGAGATTTTCTTTGTGAGGACTTTTTCCTGGATTCTCGTTTTTGGATGTTTTTGGTTCACGAACTGTTTTTGGCCCCGCTCGGGAGTTTTTCTTTGTGTGTTTATTTCACTTGTGAACGGCTTGATAGGTCGCGGTCTCCATGACCTGGAATTGTGTTTTTTGTGGAACTGAAATAAAGCCTTGCTTCCAGGCTCAGAGAGGCTATGGAGCAGGTCATCCACCGGGACCAGACTTACTGTGTGCCCGGCAGGTTCATAGGGGATAACAACCACCTAATTCGAGATGTTGTGGAGGTCTCCAGGTCATTGGACATCGACACTGGTCTCATTTCGCTAGACCAGGAAAAGACTTTTCGCTAGACCAGGAAAAGGCTTTTGACCGGACCCTGTTGCTGCAGCAGGGCCGGACCTTACGGGCGCGGAGGCTTTGGGCTCCCTGCTGGGAATCCGCTTGAGCCAGGACATCGAAAGAGCGCTTCAGCTGTGGAGGAACAGGCTCAGCAAGAGAGAGAGACGGCTCCTGGTGGACTACGGCCAGGGGACAGAACCGGACTGTGAGGCCCCCTTCCCAGAGGTCAAGATGACCTCCCACCTTGAGAACCTCGATGGTCCTCTCCTGAGACCATCAAAGACCTTCTCGCTGCAGGCAGTTGAGAGGAAGTCACTGTACAATGAGTGCGTCAAGGCACTAAACAGGAGAGGGCTGTCCCACAAGAGCATCAGCGTGTGGGCGGGAACGACTGGGAGGGGACGGTACCCGCCCCTGCTGGAGGGTGCTCTACAAGCCACCCCCCTGAAGAAGAGGACCGGGGACCTCCAGTGGAGCGTCCTGCACGGAGCCGTCGCCCTGAACGCTCTCCTCTCCAGGATGAACTCTGCTGTGTCGAACCAGTGCCCATTTTGTCCAGAGCGGGAAACCATCTTCCACGCCTACAGTGAGTGTGAGAGACTCACCGCGCTTTTTAAGGTGATGGGAGATGTTTTTAGTGGTTTTAATGAAACTTTTACTATTGGATCTTTTATTTTCGGTGCGGGGTACAAAAAGGCTGACTGAAGCAGGTGGCAGCTTTTAAATTTTATTTGTGGAGAAGCCAAGATGGCTATTTATTTATCCAGGAAAAACAAAATAGCCAAGCATGGAGACTGTGAGACTGCCTCTGTGTGGCGCTGCAACGTCCGGCTGAGGTGGGAGTTCGACTTCTACATGATGACAAAAGACCTCAGCCAATTCCAGGACATTTGGTGCCTTAAAAGTGTCCTCTGTGTGTGACAGACGGTTGCTCTTTGCACGGCCTCTTGTGGGGTGATTTGTACTGCTGCCCCTTACTATTTAATACTTTTTTATTTTTCTAATTTGTCTTTGTAAGATTGTGTGCATTTAAACGGGGCACTTTTCGGCCCTGTGTAAACCATAAATAAAATGTTTTTGTAAAAATCAAAAATCTTCTCCTCTCCTTCTCCTCTCCTCTCCTCTTTCTTTACCCAGCCAGCCATCAGCAGGAAGGTCCCCCTACATGAGCCTGGTCCTGCTCAAGGTTTCTTCCTGTTAAAGGGGAGTTTTTCCTTGCCACTGTTGCTTGTCTGGGGTTAGGCCCTGGGATTCTGTAAAGCGCCTTGAAACAATTTTGATTGTATAAGACGCTATATAAATAAAGATTGATTGATTGTTTCCACGTACACAGTTTTGCTGCTGCCAAGTGCAGTTAACTTCTGTGTGTCTGTGTGTATAGATTCAGCCACTTTTGTTGCCACTCTGTGTGAGAGCTTGGTGTTACCGTGGAAGCTAAGAAATCTTGGGTTCCGGATTGTTTTCTCATTTTCCTGCGTACCCCTTTTCTGTTGTTGTAAATTCCTTTTTCAAACCACTTTATCTGCATTACACCTACGATGTATTTGTTATGTCCAAACAGGCTAGCAGTGGCCAACGCATCCATCTATACGAGGGACATGAAAACTCACACAGAACACAAAAGTCAGTGAAATAGCAAAAACACAGGGCATCTTGCACATTCTAAAGCAAATCATTCTGTTTTTTTTAAAGCATATTTTAAATGTCTCAGTGATAAAGAATGCAACGTGTAAATTTCTTTGCACAAAATGACTTACTATCATAAATAAAATAAAAATTTTAAAAAATGAGACTCGGTGTAAGGTGTTGGGGAGGGCTGCTCTAGCCCACCCATAAAAATGGTTGCGTCAAAATCTGGGAGTGCAGCTTTATGCAAGACCTCTTGTTGGGTACACACAAAGAGACTTCCTGGATCTGTGACAATCACATCAATCAAACTAGAACATGAAACATAAAGGCTTCCTGCTTATTCTGTTTTCTTATGTGAAAGAACTTGGGAAAGTTGTATTTAAATAACATATTCTATATATGCTGTTTGCATTTACAGTCTGTTATGTGTTCCTGAATCATCCATCCATGCATTTTCTACCGCTTGTTCCTCCACTGTGGGTCACGGGGGGACTGGAGCCTATCCCAGAGCAACGGGCGGAGGCAGGGTACACCCTGGACTGGTCGCCAGCCAATTGCAGGGCTAACACAGAGACAAACAACCATTCGCTCTCACACTCACACCTACGGGCAATTTAGAGTATTCAATCAGCCTAACCCCAATCATGCATATCTTTGGACTGTGGGAGGAAGCCGGAGTACCCGGAGAGAACCCACGCAGGCACAGGGAGAACATGCAAACTCCACACAAAAGTCCCCAGCCTCCATCCCGGGATTCGAACCTGAGGCCTTCTTGCTGTGAGGCGACAGTTCTAACCACCACACCACCGTACCGCTGTTCCTGAATCTTCCAGATGGTAAATCATAGTAATAATATAAGCTAGGGGGCAGAAGAGAAATGCTTTTTTTTAAGTTGTTGAAGTTAATCATCGAGACTTTGGTGTGTCATATTGTCCCACACAAATGTAGCCTTTGTCGCACATATGTTGAATTGGGATCTGGTCATCCTAGTTTTCGCAGTTTTCGGAGGGAATACAGCAAAGTAAGTTTCTTCAAGTTTACCTCTTCATGTTTAACAACAGCAACATAAAACTGTAAAAGATGTGTGTCATCCACAAGTTGATGTATGGCTGCACCTTTTTCCCAACATGTATTTATTTTTTCATGTATTTTACATGAAACAAGAATATAACTATAGAACACACAAATTTGCTAAACCTTGTGGAAAGAAAAGACAAACTTATAGAGGATGATTTGGAACATTTCACAAGTTCCATGCACAAACTTGAATGAGCGAATGATTTAATAACATCATTCCAGTGAAGCTTTGAATCCAGATCTATTATATCCTTTCTTTACATTACATTACTAAGACTGATACAATTCTCTTTTTAAATATTTTCATATAAAGTAGTAACATGCCTCTTTTTTAATTGATGTAGTAAGTCAAAGAAGGGTTCTTCAGATAACTTGCCATCATTAAGTACATCTTTTACTTTAAGTGCACATTAAGAAAAGATGTGTTTTGTAAATTAAAATCAGACTTAATATCTTGAAATATGTGCAGGCCCCTTTCATCATATATATCATATATATCTCCATTGTGGGAATTAGTTGGATCTCTAATTTGCAAATGAATGTTATTACATTTCCATCTATGTCATGCATAGTCCACATTACACACAATGCCAGATGGTGGAAATCAAATGAGGTATAAATGAGCCAAATGTTGACTACAAATTTTAATTGGTCAATTAGATAATAGCACCTCTCTGAGGGACCATATTTTCTTTTAATGTACCCCATGTTGGGAGCTGGTGGGGTGTGGGTTCCAGCTCCCTCCACTTGGGGGTGCTGGCAACTGACAGCCCTGGCCGGTTCCCACACACCTGCTCCCAATCAGTGATTTGGTGGTCCATTTAAGGACCTCACGTGCTCCTGGCCAGCTGTTGGATTATTGTATCCTGTTAGACTGTTCGTTCCCGAGACTTGTAAGAAACCTTTTTGATCTTTGTGTAACTGTAATAAATCGCTGTGCGGTTTCCTGAGTCCTGCCGTGTCCTGCGATTGGGTCCAGTCCCTTCCGTACCATAACACCCCATGAGAGATTTGCTGCGGAATTAAACCATATAATGAACGAGTGAAGGGTAAAATCCAAGGAGTATAGTTTGAAATGATAATCGGTGGAGGATTGGGCTTTCAATGGTATGGACTCAAATAAGGATCAAAAAGATTTTGTACTTGTAAAAGAAATCCAGACCCATGTAACAAAGGCTTGTGCTGGAAGATTTATACAAAATCATGGGTGGAGGATATCCATGTAGAAATGTCTGCTCCAGTTTATATTAATCTTTTTGTCATCTGTTTCATCCTTCTGATGACAAACGTATGACACAAGAGGACAGACTGATTCACACATGTACTTGAAGCTCCTTCTTTGTTTTGTGAACATGGCTGTAAATGATAATCTGATCACATCTTTATCTTCTTCTACAGATGATTCATGACATTTCCAAGAAAAGACTCCTCTTTGCAGGATTTGGCTTCAGTTGCTGTATTTTGTTAACTTACTTGCATTTTAGTTCAGCTCCTTCTTGCTCCTTCTCATTCCAACCACCTGTGGAGGACAGAAGAATTGAAACACCAGGAAAGCCCCCCATGCTTTATGGACCTGGCCATATCACCAGAGGTTTGCATACGACTCTTGCAAAGTACACTACAATATTGACAGCTGTGAGATCACAGACTACCGGTCCCTTTACGACAAAGCACAGGCTGTTCTATTCTTCCACAAACAGATATGTGATAATCCAGCAGACTTGCCAAGGGAGCCACGACCATATTTTCAGAGGCAGATTTTGTTCTACGTGGAACCTCCAATGAACACAGGGAGGATTCCAAGCGTGGCAACAATATTCAATATGACTCTGAACTACAGGAAAGATTCAGACATTGTAGCGAGGTACCCTCTTACTATCAGAGATGAAATACTGACCGAGGAAATAGTTCTGCCTGATAAAAACAAAATAGTTTGTTGGATCATCAGCAATAATGCTGCATTTGCTGGTGCAAGAAACAACCACAACATGAATATGCTTGGATAGTTCCTGATAGATGTTTTTGGTGTTGCATACACAGGGGTCAGGTTGGTGATTGATCAATATTACCAGACTGTTGCTAGCTGCAAGTTTTACCTGTCATTTGAGAACTCAATATACAGAGATTACATCACAGGAACAGTTCCTCAGGTTTTCGGTCCCCCAAGAGAAAATTATGAAATGTTCTTCCCATCAGACTCCTTTATTCACATAAATGATTTTGTAGATGCAAAGGCACTGGCAGAGCATCTGCTCTACTTGGACAAGGATGAGAAAGCATACAATCGTTACTTTGAGTGGAGGAAGTACTTCAACGTCATTCCTCATCAACAGCCACTTAACAAAGAATTCATCCCTCTTGTCTGTTTTGCTTGTCAACACATGTCCAACGGCAATTATTACCATGAAATAGATGATTTGTACAAGTGGTTATTTGATTAAAAAATTGCTTATGAAATCAACTTTTTTTAAATTTAACTGCCAAATTACAGAATTTTGTTATGATAAGCTATGGGCAAATGCATCCATGAAGAAATGTGTAAAGATAATCTGCAGGGAAAACTTTTTCTGCCTTATTGCCATTAGATTAATAACTATTTAAAAAAAATCAATGTATTCAGAACAACACAGAAGTCTTCCTTTTGTGTCTTGAGTTTTGAAAGTCTCTCTGTCTCGATGGAGATCAGTGCCAAGAAAGTAGTCCTTGGTCAGTCCTGTTCCGACTGTATGTTTTTTCAGCACTGAAAATGTCTTTTTCAATGGATATCCACACAGCCAGTCATTTATTGAGGACCAGACTGTTTTAAAGGAGCAGTAAAGGTGTTGAATAAAAAAAAAAAAGTGAATTTTTTTTTGTTTTTTCATCAAACAATCAAAGAATATCCAAATAAAAAAAAATAAATCGATGTCACGCTCGTTCTTGGCAGACAGTTTGATGTCATCCATGTAGAGGAGGTGGCTGGCGGTTGTTCTACTTTGGTTGGTTGAGCAGAGACATCCTGGAGGTTCGTCCTGGCCTGAGCACCCTCTTCACTTTTCTCTGGACACTCATCTTTCTCACTGTCTTTCTCCTGTGCTGTCAGCTACTGAAGAGTGTGTTTAACTTGTTATTATGGGTTTGACCATTTGTTCCTGTTTTCTCTTAGAAGTTAGGCATGGTAGACTCATTTACCAAGTGTAATAAAGATCAGAGACATTCTTCGACAGAATTGTTGTTTAGACAGTGGTGAGCACAGGAACCAGCAAAGCTGAAGGGGTTAAACAGTCATTAGAAAGCAGGACATCATGCTGGGGGTGATGAGGTCTACTTGCAGGAAGAAGGTTTATTTTTGAACTGGCCATTTGGGAAGACACTGGAGAAGAAGGACTGATACCAACATCAACATCAACCGGGATTGGAAGAAGAGGACGAGGTCATCTGAGCAGAAGAATTGGATTGGTCTGTAGGAGCATTGAATTTGCATCTGTGTTCTACAAAAGACTGGGTCAAGGGATAGTTAGGTTGTTAGACTTCATGCCCTGGCAACTAACTCTGTTATTGTCAGGTTATGAACTGGCCCGGAGCTCTGTAATATTTGTGTCTTGAATTGATTCTATTTCCAAATACACTTTGAAATTGGCATTTATCTTCTTGAGGTCTTCATTCAGGGAACACGCGGATTGGCAATGACATGCAAAAGGTGTTGCAATCCAGCCTCTGTCCCAACCAGGATTCAAATCCGAGGCCTTCTTGCTGAGAGTCAACTCTGTGTATGTGTGTGTGTGTGTGTGTGTGTGTGTGTGTGTGTGTGTGTAGTTTTCTGTGTTTCCCTTAGCATGGACAGGCAGGTTGGCAGATTATTGCCTTTGTAAACTGAAGTAAACATAAACTCAAACTCAAATTTCCAATGCATCGCTATTTAATTTCCTTTTCTCTATAAAGTGCCCTGTGTCTGTTGTTGTGTCTAAGATAAATGCAGCTCAAGCTGGTTTATGCGAATTTTGCTGATATCTGCAATATTTTTGATCAGTGCATCATCTCTCATGCCTTAAGCAGCAGCATCTGCACAAAGTTAAGATCCAAAGAGTAATTAGTAAGAAGTAATGTAGAGATGCATCTATCACACACAGTTGACACAGAGCCTCACCTTTTCTCACTGTGCAATAAAACCAAGTAGTTCGTGGGTGTGCTTGTGTGTGTGGGTGTGTGTGTGTGTGTGTGTGTGTGTGTGCGCATGTGATTCTACTGCTCCACCCACTGATATGTGTGGGCTGTTATGCTGTTTAACTCTTGTGTTCATTTATTACCAGACAACTGCTTATCTGCTGGATCCCACGGAGATTTACCAGATTCATATTTTCCAGAAAGGTGAGAACAATTTATTTAATTCTGACAAATGTATGCTCTTTTTTGAAGAAAAAATATTGTAATCCAAAAAAGAAAAAAAAAGTCATAATTTCATTCTTTGTTCCCTTTGACGTTATATTCTGGGACTCCTAGAATTCAAATTGTGTGAATTTTCCTCCAGTCAGACAAAAATGAATTCATGTTGAGATCATTAAGACAAAAAAGATTTTAAATATAAAGCAATTATGATTTTTATTGTTATTATTTAGAAGAAGACTATGACCAGCAGGTGACTGAAATATTCCGTCATAGTATGTTTTTATCACATTTAATCATGAGCGTGGTTCATGTCCTTGCATGTGAACACATGTATTAATATACGTCTTTGTGAGGGCAGAGAGCACAGTTGCTTTTTAAATGAGGTTTTTGCTGAGTCACCTCACCTTACTTTAAAGCAGTCACGTCAAATGTCAGCTGTATCTGTCACACACAAGTTGACACAGAGCCTCACAGTTTTTCAACATGCAATAAAAAAACAAGTCTGTAGTTCTTTTTTAACAACTGAGAACCATATTTTAACAACTGAACCATTTTTGCTTACAAATAATTAACCTGTCAATAATTAATAATAAAAAAGAATCAAATATTGTAGGAATTACAAAAAACAGCCAATATAACTCTAGAATACTTTTAGATTATTTCAATAAGCGATACTATTATTACTGATAGTTGTACAAAAATAAGAGAAACATGTATTTTTTTAATAAGATAAGAAAAAAGCCATGAGTTTAATGCCAAAACATAAAATTGAGAGTAAATAAGGACATAACATAGTAAAGATTTTGATTTGTTTTTTGAATTATTTTAATTTTTGCCACCGTGATAACGGTGAGAGAAAATTGGATACTTCGAAAGTTACCAATTCAGAAAGGTTTGGTCTGAGAATGTGCCTCTCGGCTCCACAGGAGGCCAACCTGCTGTCTACATGAGGGATCAGTGGCAGAAAACACATTCTAGTGGTTGCTTTACCTGTTCTTTCAATGAGCCAATGTCTGATAACAAACCAGAGAAACAGACTGTTTGGCTTTTTCTTTACTTGGAAGTTCATGGTGGGCTGAAATTGCACCGCAAATAGACTTATGTACTTCTGTATCCACTTGTCCTTCTCCAAATGTATCATCATGTTTAATCATTTTTTTCCTTTATAATTCTCTTTAATTCACTTCACTAATGTTATTTGATCGATCTGCTTCTCTGTCTTGACATGGTATTATCCACATTGATTTCTCTGGTGACAAGTCACGCCTAGGAAATACAACTTGAAAATGGACGACAGAGAAGTCATTACTTGCTTGGTTTATGATAGAAACAATCTTGGTGGAGACGTGGCTCAAACTTTCCTTTAGCCATCTGTGATGGTTGATTTGTAGTTTTCTTGTTGTACCTTTACTTTTATTGTTCCTGTTTGTCTTTGTTGCTGTCTCCTTCTTCGCACTCCTTGTGTTCTTTTCTTCTTGTCATGAAAGGTCTCCCTTTCTCCCTGATGAATGTTTTATGACATGATTTGCATGGGATTTCATATATGGTATCGCCTTTGTTTTCTTGGTGTACTTTGTCCTGCGGGTGAACAAATATCTGACGGAGTGTTGTGTGTGGTTTGACCGCTGTGTTAATTTTGTATTTTTTCATTGCTGTTTAGATGCACTCCTCTGTGTTTCTGTTTTCCTATTTGTTTTTTCTCCTTCTGTTTTTTGATGCTTTTGACCTGTAGCGCAGCTCTTGTTGTTGGCCACTGTGGATATTAACATGTCTTTTATGTCAGTATATCAGTAGTATGTGTTTTTCCTCCTGTGATCTGTCCTCCAGGTCTGTGATTATTGTTGTGCATATGTATAAGGCTGTGACAACTGATAGCTTGTGGGCTGTGGGGTGTTCAGATGTTAAGATTTTAATCTATCCTTTATTGTCTGTACGGTGGTCTGTGTGGCTGTTTTTGTGAAAAGGGATATGACATCACGTTGTTACATCAAAATGTTATTGTACTTTGATATTTGTTCAGTTGTGTGACCAGTTGTTTGGAGTTCTTGCAGTATTGTTCTTCTGTGAGTCCCAGTAATGGTTTAATTATTTCTGAGAGTAAGTTAATAAATATCATGTTACTGCTCCTGGTTTTAGTGTTCCTGGTGTGTGTATTTTGGGCATACCAGACATTCTAGAGATTAGCTGTGGGAACAACACGGTTGTATGACTATCTATTTTCTTTTCATTGAGAAATGGTTTAAGTAGTGCTTTAAATTTGTTTTTATTGTCCCCAATTGGGTCTTTTGAGAGTACCTCATAAGCATTGTTGTCCAGCATTTGTCATTCATATTGATCTGTCACTGATGTGACACTCTGTAAAATCCCAGTCTGAGATGAGGCAGAGACAGAAAATGTCAAAGACTGTGATTCTTGCAGGGTCACTATTATTATGATATACAAAACTTGTACAATGTGCAATTGTATTATGTAAAATGAGGCTAATGATTTAAGAGGGGCAAATAACTTAGGAATAAGAGCAATGAAGAAAAGATTTTGAATTATAGTCATCACGTGTTCTTGTGTACTCTGCTCTTTGTTACTAGGGGTTGTGGCTAACCTGGTTTCCAGGGAGCTCCCTGGTGAACAGCACACCTGCAGGTGATAATCAACACGTTTCTCAAGCCCCAATCACCTGTTCCCCAGTGCCAGATTGTTGTTTCAGTGACTGTGGCAAACAAAATTGTGAAATCAACTGGATATTTCAGATCTGTTCTTTACCTTTGTGCTTTTGCCCCGAAAACGCCACTTATCCTCACCTAGGATTGGTTGAGCAGAGACATCCTGGAGGTTCGTCCTGGCCTGAGCACTGTTTCTCATGGGATCCCCGCTGCCCTCCATTCACTGGAGCATGAGCCACAGTGTGGTGGCAATTTTTGCAATTTTCTAGACTGGCAGACTTTCAGTCCTTGAAGTAAAGATGGATTCTACCAGTTGGCAAATGGGTTGTCCATCGCATATCAACCTGACTTCTGCACAACACAATTGATGGTCCCAGCATGATTAGAAAATTAACCTTGCCAAGGCATACTTCACAAACCACTACCTCATGAAGAGAAAAGCCAATGATTTGCAAAGCTGCCATTAGACAAAAGGGTGGCTATTTGAAGGAAACTAAAATATTTAATTCTTTCTTTTTTGAATACATAATTCCTGGTGGCCCTGGCCCATCCTGGATGCCCTTGATGCTGGGCCTGGTCTTTAGTATGGTTAAAAAAAAACAAATACTGCTTATGACAATATGACATAAGAAGAAACTAATTCACACATGCGTAGTAGTAGTTTCTTCTTTGTTGTGCAACCTTGGCTATAAATTGTAATCTGATCACATCTTTATCTTCTCCCACAGATGATTCCTGCGATTTCCAAGAAAAGACTCCTCTTTGCAGGATTTGGCTTCAGTTGCTGTATTTTGTTAACCTACTTGCATTTTAGTTCAGCTCCTTCTTGCCCCTTCTCATTCCAAACACCTGTGGAGGACAGAAGAATTGAAACACCAGGAAAGCCCCTCATCCTTTTATGGACCTGGCCATATCACCAGAGGTTTGAATACAACTCTTGCAAAGTATACTACAATATTGACAGCTGTGAGCTCACAGATGACCGGTCCCTTTTCGACAAAGCGCAGGCTATTCTTTTCTTCCACAAAGAGATATGTGATAATCCAGCAGACTTGCCAAGGGAGCCACGACCATACTTTCAGAGGTGGATTTGGTTCTACGTGGAACCTCCAATGAACACATGGAGGATTCCAAGCGTAACAACAATATTCAACATGACTCTGAACTACAGGAAAGATTCAGACATTGTAGCGAGGTACCCTCTTACTATCAGACATGAAATACTGACCGAGGAAATAGTTCTGCCTGATAAAAACAAAACTGTGTGTTGGATTGTCAGCAATAATGGTACATTTAGTGGTACAAGAAACAACTACTATCAGGAACTATCCAAGCATATTCATGTTGATGTTTTTGGTGCTGTGTACACAGGGGTCAGGTTGGAGATTGATCAATATTACCAGACTGTTGCTAGCTGTAAATTTTACCTGTCATTTGAGAACTCAATATACAGAGATTACATCACAGAGAAGGTCAACGGACCTCTTGCAGCTGGAACAGTTCCTGTAGTTTTGGGTCCCCCAAGAGAAAATTATGAAATGTTCTTCCCATCAGACTCCTTTATTCACATAAATGATTTCGTAGATGCAAAGGAACTGGCAGAGCATCTGCTCTACTTGGACAAGGATGAGGAAGCATACATGCGTTACTTTGAGTGGAGGAAGTACTTCAACGTCATTCCTCATCAACAGTCACTTGACAAAGAATTCATCCCTCCTGTCTGTTATGCTTGTCAGCATATGGCCAACGACAATTATTACCATGAAATAGATGATTTGTACAAGTGGTTATTTGATTGAAATGGTAATGAAAATTGCTTAGATTTTAATAAACAACTTTTTTCTTTTAGTTTTCAACTGCCAAATTACAGAATTTTACTATGATAAGGTATGGGAATATGAAGAAATGTGCAAACATAATCAGTGGGGAAAACTTTTTCTGCCATATTCCTATTAGATTAATAAATATTTTTAAAAAATCGATGTTTTCTGAGCAATAATTTGAATTTTTGAATCGTTGAATCAACACAGAACAAAACATATTTGCAGTACCGTCTTTTTACTCTTTTCCTTTATATAAACCCACACACACATGCAAACACACACACACACACATACACACACACACACACACATATATATATATATATATATATATATATATATAAAATGGACAAAAAGGAAGGAAGGGGGCCACTGAGTAGTAAGTGTCTGAACTACTGTCCAGGAGGAAACAACAAGCCTCCAAGAGTACATCAAGAAACTGGCCCCAACTGACTCACTGAAGCCCACCAAGGACGAGGAATCTGAGGGGCTCTCATGGAATGACAAGCCCCTGTCATATCAGTGGCTGATATCGAGAAGACATAACAGTGGCTGGCAAAGGCCGGACTGAAAGACAGCACAGAGGCACTAATCATGGCTGCACAAGAACAGGCCCTAAGAACCAGAGCAATAGAGGCCAGGGTCTACCATACCAGGCAAGACCCCAGGTGCAGGCTGTGTGGAGATGCCCCTGAGACAGTCCAGCACATCACAGCAGGGTGCAAGATGTTGGCAGGCAAGGCATACATAGAGCAGCATAACCAGGTGGCTGGCATAGTGTACAGGAACATCTGCACTAAGTATGGAGTGGACCTCCAGATCCAGACTGACAAGATGGTGGTGGCCAACCAGCCTGACATTGTGGTGGTGGATAAACACCGGAAGACAGTGGTGGTGATAGATGTAGCAATCCCAAGTGATAGCAACATCAGGAAGAAAGAACACGAGAAGCTGAAGAAGTACCAAGGGCTGAAGTAGGAGATAGAGAGAATGTGGGGGGTGAAGGCAACAGTAGTCCCAGTAGTGATAGGAACACTAGGGGAAGTAACACCCAAGCTGAGTAGCTGGCTCCAACAGATACCAGGAACCACATCAGAAATCTCTGTCCAGAAGAGCGCAGTCCTAGGAACAGCTAAGATCCTGCACAGGACCCTCAGACCCGAGTCTGAAGGAAGGAGGCACCGCCCAGGAGGAATATATATATATTCCTCCAGGGCGGTGCCTCCTTCCTTCCTTATATATATACCATAGATTCCTATCATCTTGATCAATTTGCAAGTGTGAAGGTACCAGTCTTAAGTGGGGTGTAATTATGTGGCAAGTTTGAAGCACATCTGAAAAGTGGATAATGAATGAATGAATGAATGAATTGATCAATCTCATTATAACATTGCCAAAGAAATCATTAAAATATAAGATCGTTTTAGCGGTTAAATATCATTTCTGCCATACAACCATGTTTACATCTACAATCTAGCTCAATTTCACCCTCCTCACTGGACACTCATCTTCCTCACTGTCTTTCTCCTGTCAGCTACTCATGACTGTGACTCAATTCAGTTAATCTTTATTTAATGTCTATTACAATCAAAATTGTCTCTAGGCACTTTACAGAAACCCAGGCCCCCAGCCAGACCCAGCAGTAGGGCAAATTGTCAGATGAGGCAAGGATATTTTTAGGGTGGGCCTGTGAAAATATCTGACAGGTGCATAGAAAGACCCAAATGTAATAGTCCTCTACAGTGATGACATATCCGGTGCAAGACATGCTATAAACACTATTGACAAGCATTGCATAAAGGAATACACATTTTGCAATGGAAGAATGAACGTCAAACTTGCCCTATACCCCAATATCATTTCTCATTCTGTTAATTACCTCTCCTATTTAAATCCCGGTTCCTCATGCACTCACTGCCAGATTGTCCTCTGTGATATGCTTTCATGCACTTTCTTTCATCCTCTCTACCCAGTTCTGACTCTGAATTTTCCTGACGCACCTACTTCTTCTGATTCCCGGTAAACCTGCCCACCTTCTGCAATGGACGGTGAGATCCTATTTCCTTCCTGCTGATTATTGACTCTGCCTACCCGCGACTCACCAATCCCACCTGCCTCCCAGTAAACCTGACTGCTTTGCCCCCTTTTGCTCATGTCACCTGGATCTTGTGCACTAGTTTCAATATAATAGTCCAGCCTGGAATTCACAAATACTGGCTTTTCAGCAGCACGATGAATTGTAATATTTTTCTAATCTTTGCATTAATCCACATTTGAAAGAAACCACTCCTAGATAGTGTTTTTATGTATCAAGGTTGCAAGATTCCTCACACAGAGACCAAAGACTAAAGAAATATTGAGAGCAGGGTCCCTAACAAAATTGACAAGAGGTCCACTAATCCAATCAGTCCAGTGGACAAGGGTGCCAAACACCCTAATTAACCAAATAACCTAACAGTAATTCAGATATCTGTCCTTTTATTAAATTGTGACCTTGTCAATGAATTGGCAATAAAACAATGTCCATCTCTTCATTCATTGTTTAAATTAATTCAAGTATGTCATTTTCTTTTAGTATAAATATTCAAATGTCAAATATTCACTCTAAGTCGCCTGTAGGAGTGAGTGTGAGAGTGAATGGTTATTTGTCTACATGTCAGTCCTTTGAGTTACTGGTATCCAGTACCCTACCTTCGCCCAAGGAATAAGGAGGAATAAGCGGAAGAAAATGATGGATAGATGTCCTTTCATCCTCATATAAAGCAAGTGACCAGGACTGCCTTCTTTCACCTGGGTAATATCACAAAAATTAGGTAACTGATCAGGGCAAAGTTACCTCGCTGCATTCAAAGTTATATTTAGACATATATACACATGCAACAACATGAACCACTATGGTGACCAAAGTCCAATTCACCAGATGTGGGATAAACACTATGTTTGTGTGGAACAATGTTGGACATCAGAATATTGAGCTTGCCTTCGAGAACTTAAAAAAAAAAAATGCTGTTCTATAAAGATGGGTGTGTCTAAATCTGAGCTTTGTACACTTGTGTGGTTTCTGCACTGGGGAAAGATTGGTCAGACAGACATGTATCCATCATCTTCTACCACTTAGTCCTTCACAGAGGGTCACGGGGGGACTGGAGCCTATCCCAGGTGACATTGGGTGAAGGTGGGGTCCACCCTGAACTGGACTCCAGTCAGTCACAGGGCTGACACACACACAGACAAAGAACCAGTCAGTCTCACATTCATACCTAAGGACACACTCCACTCAGAAAGACCCCAGCCTCTGTCCCAACCGGGATTCAATCCCGAGACCTTCTTGCTGAGAGTCAACTCTGTGTGTGTGTGTGTGTGTGTGTGTGTGTTTGTGTGTGTGCTGGTGTAGTTTTCTCTCTTTCCCTTACCATGGGCAAGCAGATTAGCAGATTATTGCCTTTGTAAACTGAAGTAAACATATGTCTCTCCTCCCAAATTTCCAATGCATCCCTATTTAATTTCCTTTCCTCTATGAAGTAGCACTGTGTTTGTAGTTGTGTCTAAGATAAACACAGTTCAAGCTGATTTATGTGAATTTTGCTGATATCTGCAATATTGGGCCAATCATTCAGTGCATCTGCACAACGGAAGAAGGCAGCGACAACATATGTTTTGGAAAACCAGCGTCTTACAGCCTATTCATCACTGAAATGTTTTCAAATTCAAACCAAAAAAAACATTTAAATGTTTTTACCCATCAGTTATCAGTTAATTGTTTTAATCTTTTTCATTATAGAAGGACATTTCCTTGTGGCAGCTGCCATGACTGTTTTGCTTTGAGTTCAGTGATAGCAAAACTATTAAAAAAACAAAAAACAACTGAAATCAAAATGTGATATTTACATGCACAAAAATGGCACAATGGCATGGGTGGGATACTCAAGTCCATGTATACATATTGGTCATGTGGTCTCGATGATCAGTATTTCATCTCTCACGCTTTAAGCAGCAGCATCTACACAAAGTTAAGGTCCAATGGGTAATTAGTAAGAAGCAATGTAATGATGCATCTTTTCTCACCATGCAATAAAACCAAGTTGTGTGTGTGTGTGTGTGTGTGTGTATATGTGTGTGTGTGTGTGTGTGTGGGTGTGTATGTGTGCATCTACTGTTCCACCCACTGATCTGTGTGGGCTGCTATGCTGTTTAACTCTTGTGTACATTTATTACCAGACCACTGGATTTATATTTTCCAGAACGGTGAGAATAATTTAATTAATTCTTACAAATATTTGCTCTTTTTTAAAGAAAAAATATTCTTGTAATCCAAAAAAGAGGAAAGAGAAAACATAATTGTTTCATTCTTTGTTCCTTTTGAAGTTATATTCTGGGACTCCTAAATTCAAATTGTGTGAATTTTCCTCCAGTCAGACAAAAATGAATTCATATTGAGATCATTAAGACAAAAAAGGTTTTAAATATAAAGCAATTATGATTTCTATTGTTGTTAATGAGAAGAAGAATATGACCAGCAGGTGACTGTGAAATTTTTTGTCAGAGTAGGTTTTTATCACATTTAATCATGAGCATGGTTCATGTCCTTGCATGTGAACATCTGGATGACCTCTGGAGACAATAAGTGTGTATATTTTTTTAAGCCATCTGTTACGGCCATTGTTGTTTTGGTTTGTGTCCCCCTTTTTTGTTTTTTTCCCCTTTCCTATTTACGGGGATCCATATCCTGGCCGTACTCAACCTTCCTGATTGGTGCAGCAGGTGAACAACCATCAGGCCTCCTCTTCCTGCAGCTGACTCCTCGTTGGTGCCGCACCTGCTCCAATTAGCCTCTACATCTCATTGGCTATTTAAAAGGTCACATCACCTGCCTCGGAGAGAGAGGAAACCTGTGTGCTGAGGAACCTGTATGCTGAGGAGCTACGCAGGTCAATGTGTTGCCACTCAGGGTAGCGTTTTTTTATTTTTGCTTTGAGAATCTTTTTACTTTGGTACCTGGCCCTCTTGTTTTTTTGCAGTCTCTGGGCTTAGGTTTTTGTTCTCAGTTGAGCTGTGGGGAGTGGCCAGGGATTTGAGCTCCAAACATTATAGATTCTTTTGTTTTTTTCACCGCACCCTAAGTTTTTGTATAGTTTCACTAGGTGCAGGGGTGCTGGTTCATGTACTTTTGTTTTTACCAGCTAAAGGGCTTTGTTCTCCGTTTTGTTATTTCTTATTCGTAAAGGAGCCTTTACAGCTCCTTGAGCCCTCTTTTGTTATATTTAGTTTTTGATTTAACCAGCACCCACCGGCCCTCTCCCTCAGTTCCGTTTTTGGCATGGTTTTCCCTGCCCCTTTACTTTCGTAACTGGACGCAATAAATGAATAAACTTACTTTTCAATTAACAAACCTTTTGTGTTACTTCCCTTTTCCCCCTGCGAGCCAGGGATGTAATATAAGTGGGGGCTCATCTGGGATCTTCCGTTAAAGGAGACCCGAGGAAAAACTCAGGAATTGTTTGCGGTAGTTCCACTACCGCGAGTGGCAACCTGGTAAATAAGTCATGACACAATTCGATTTATATAGCTTCTTGGCTTCCCCTTCTATTAAATTGTTTAACAGCTGTCGGAAAGATGACTTGGCCCAAATAGCCAGTGACTTCGGTCTCACGGTTCCCCGTCAAGTGCTCAAGAAGGAACTTAAGACCCTGGTGCTTGATAAATTAATAGAAATGAAGCTTGTGCAAGTACCAGTTCAGACCGAAACCAGGGTGACACCCTCCCCAGCAGTTGGGGAGAATGTCACCCTGGGTGGTGGGGCTGGTAGTCTGGGTGATGGTGCTTCCCCCAGCAAAGCTGATTTCGATGGTGGCTCAAGCTCGGGCGAAGATGTGGAAATGGAGAAATCACCTACCACACTACCTTGATATGACCCTCTTTCTTCTAGCCTCAGTAGTCCGGGTTGTAAACAGCAGGCTCGCTTAAAGGTCCGCCTTGCACGCCTTGTTTGAATCTCAAGAGAAGATTCAGGCCCGGCAGGCTGAGTAGCACCTGCAACACCAGCTTGAGGTAAAACGAATGGGAATTGATGCGGACAAGGCCCCATACAGCTGCGCAAGTTTGAGTTCGAGTCACAGCGACTGGCTGGAGGGTTAAACCCGTCTGGTGGTACGGTAAGCCATTTCTGTCGCTGTCTTTGATGTTGGTAAAAATATTGTTTTAGTGCTCACCTTGAGACTGAAGTGGACACTATTTCGGGGCATTTGAGAGAATTGCCAATGCCTTACAATGGCCACCTGAAGCTTGGGCCTTTCCCATAAAGCTTGGGATGCTTTATGGGAAAGCACAAGAAGCTATCGCTGCCCTGCCTGTTGAAGAAAGTTTACATTATGAATCAGTAAAAGCTGCAATTCTTCGCACTTATGAGTTGGTACCTGAAGCCCACCCACAAAATTCAGAAATCATAAAACGCCTTCCCAGTCATATGTAGTTTGCAAGGGAAAAGGGAATCTTGTTTGATAAATGGAGTACTGCTTGTAAAGTGTGTGACTATGAGGCTTTAAGAGAGTTAATTTTACTAGAAGACTTTAAGAAATGTTTGCCAGACTGAATTGTTGTGTATATCAGTCTTTATCGATCAATCTTTATTTATATAGCGTCTTATACAATCAAAATTGTTTCAAGGCGCTTTACAGAATCCCAGGGCCTAACCCCAGACAAGCAACAGTGGCAAGGAAAAACTCCCCTTTAACAGGAAGAAACCTTGAGCAGGACCAGTGTAGGGGGATCCTCCTGCTGATGGCCAGCTGGGTGGAGAGAGAGGAGAGGAGAAGAAGAAGAAGGAGACAAGAGGAGAGGAGAGGCACAAAGCACAGAAACACACACAAAAATACACTATACAACAGATCAGCGGGCCAGATGTCGTCATGCAGCTCCGAAGGCGGCGATACCTGTAAATAAATAAATAGTGGGGGGGGGCAGAAAAACTACACAGGAATGTGCATAAGTTGTCTGCTTGATGAGGCGGAGGAGAGGAGAGGAGAGGAGAACAATGACCAAAAAGTGTCCAAACTCACATCTGCTGCTGTACTAGCTGATGAGTTTGTTTTATCCCATAGAACTGTTTTCTCATCTGGAGCTGAAGAAAAGACTCACCAACCCGCAGTTAGGCAGAACCCTCCCGTGGCAATTAACCTCAAGAAAGAGGAAACGGAGTGTTTTTACTGTCACAAGCCTGGACATATAATCTCCAACTGTTTAGCATTAAAGCACAAGCAGCCGTCTGCTTCAAACTCTTCCCAGCCAAAAGCTGTTGGTCTAATCACAGCTGATCCTCGTACTGACACTACCTCAGTCAGTGAGACTCCTGATGTTAAATTTCATCCATTCATTTTTGATGATAGGATTTCTTTGACTGGTGACCCTGAAGAACAGTGTTTGGTGCGTATTCTGCATGATACAGGGTGTTCCCACTCAGTGGTTCTCGCTGATGCACTGCCATTTTCAAAGTTTTCTTACTGTGGCTATAATATCGTTTTGAGTGGCATTGAGATGGGTTATAGTCCCCATCCTGTCCATCACATTCACATACAGTCTACACTAGTAACTGAGATCTTTCCTGTTGCCATTTGTCATGCCCTACCAATTAAAGGTATCATCCTTCTTATGGGCAATAACATCGCTGGAGGTAAAGTGACGCCAGCATTGGAAGTACTAGATGTTCCATCTTGCACTGATGCACCCAAGCCCTCTGCTGTGTTTCCTTCTTGTGTTGTCACTTGTGCGAAAGCCCACAACATTCCCCCCGAGGTTAACTCTGTTTCTCTTTCTGAAAGTTTCCTGATGCCTGCCTTTTCCAGAGAGGTTGTGCTCGAGAAAGAGACAGAAGACACTGCGGACTCTCCCTGTGCACCTCAGTGTTCTACTGAGCACAAAATCTTTTCTCCTTACAGCTTGACCCTCCCAGTGTCCCGTGACTGCTTAGGTGCAGCATAAAGGGCGGACCCGACTTTGCATAAATGCTTTGCGGTTGTGGTGAGTGCTGACAGTGCCAGGAACGAAAGAGTTTCCCACGTGATTGATAATGGCGTGTTGTTGCGTAGATGGTCCCTGCTTCCGTCTGATCTTGACTGGAGTGCTGTCTTTCAATTGGAAGTACCCTCGTCTTATCGTTCACAGGTCTTAACTATGGCTCATGAAAGTCAATGGTCTGGGCATCTTGGGGTCACAAAAACGTACCAGCACATTCGGAAATATTTCTATTGGCCAGGATTAAAGTCTGATGTAGTAAAGCACTGCTGCTCCTGTCACACTTGTCAGACCACTGGGAAACCCAATCAAACAATTCCTCCTGCTCCTTGTCGATTGTTGCTTCATGTGAGCTCCAGCCCCAACACAAGATCCATTTGTGTTAATATCAGCGATCCCTGACTGACATATATATATATATATATATATATATATATATATATATATATATTTATACTTTTTATATTTTATATTATATTATTTATTTATACTTTTGTTGCCACTCTGTGTGAGAGCTTGATGTTACCGTGGAAGCTAAGAAATCTCGAGTTCCGGATTGTTTTCTCATTTTCCTGCATACCCCTTTTCTGTTGTTGTAAATTCCTTTTTTCGGACCACTTTATCTGCATTTTACCTACGATGTATTTGTTATGTTCAAACAGGCTAGCGGTGGCAGATGCACCCATCTTTGTGAGGGACACGAAAACTGACACAGAACACAAAAGGCAGTGAAATAACAAAAACACAGGGCATCTTGCACATTCTAAAGCAAATCATGCTGTTTTTTAAAGCATATTTGAAATGTCTCAGTGATAAAGAATGCAATGTGTAAATTTTTTCACACAAAATGACTGACTATGATAAATAAAATTAAAATTTTAAAAAATGAGACTCGGTGTAAGGTGTTGGGAAGGGCTGCTCTAACCCACCCATAAAAATGGTTGCATCAAAATCTGGTAGTGCAGCTTTGTGCAAGACCTCTTGTTGGGTACACACAAAGAGACTTCCTGGATCTGTGACGATGACATCAAAGTAGAACATGAAACATAAAGGCTTCATGCTTATTCTGTTTTCTTATGTGAAAGAACTTGGGAAAGCATTTAAATAACATATTCTATATATGCTGTTTGCATTTGCAGTCTGTTATGTGTTCCTGAATCATCCAGATGGTAAATCATAGTAATAATATAAGCTAGGGGGCAGAAGAGAAATGCTTTTTTTTTAAGTTGTTGAAGTCAACCTCGAGACTTTGGTGTGTCATATTGTCCCACACAAATGTAGCCTTTGTCGCACATATGTTGAATTGGGATCTGGTCATCCTAGTTTTCGCATAACTTTTGGAAGGAATACAGCAAGGTAAGTTTCTTCAAGTTTACCTCTTCATGTTTAACAACAGCAACATAAAACTGTAAAAGATGTGTGTCATCCACAAGTTGATGTATGGCTGCACCTTTTTCCCAACATGTATTTATTTTTTCATGTATTTTACATGAAACAAGAATATATCTATAGAACACACAAATTTGCTAAACCTTGTGGAAAGAAAAGACAAACGTATAGAGGATGATTTGGAACATTTCACAAGTTCCATGCACAAACTTGAATGAGCGAATGATTTAATAACATCATTCCAGTGAAGCTTTGAATCCAGATCTATTATATCCTTTCTTTACATTACATTACTAAGACTGATACAATTCTCTTTTTAAATATTTTCATATAAAGTAGTAACATGCCTCTTTTTTAATTGATGTAGTAAGTCAAAGAAGGGTTCTTCAGATAACTTGCCATCATTAAGTACACCTTTTACTTTAAGTGCACATTAAGAAAAGATGTGTTTTGTAAATTAAAATCGGACTTAATATCTTGAAATATGTGCAGGCCCCTTTCATCATCTATATCATATATATCTCCATTGTGGGAATTAGTTGGATCTCTAATTTGCAAATGAATGTTATTACATTTCCATCTATGTCATGCATAGTCCACATTACACACAATGCCAGGTTGAAATCAAATGAGATATAAATGAGCCAAATGTTGACTACAAATTTTAATTGGTCAATTAGATAATAGCACCTCTCTGAGGGACCATATTTTCTTTTAATGTACCCCATGTTGGGAGCTGGTGGGGTGTGGGTTCCAGCTCCCTCCACTTGGGGGTGCTGGCAACTGACAGCCCCGGCTGGTTCCCACACACCTGCTCCCAATCAGTGATTTGGTGGTCCATTTAAGGACCTCACGTGCTCCTGGCCAGCTGTTGGATTATTGTATCCTGTTAGACTGTTCGTTCCCGAGACTTGTAAGAAACCTTTTTGATCTTTGTGTAACTGTAATAAATCGCTGTGCGGTTTCCCGAGTCCTGCCGTGTCCTGCGATTGGGTCCAGTCCCTTCTGTACCGTAACACCCCATGAGAGATTTGCTGCGGAATTAAACCATGTAATGTACGAGTGAAGGGTAAAATCCCAGGAGTATAGTTTGAAATGATAATCGGTGGAGGATTGGGCTTTCAATGGTATGGACTCAAATAAGGATCAAAAAGATTTTGTACTTGTAAAAGAAATCCAGACCCATGTAACAAAGGCTTGTGCTGGAAGATTTATACAAAATCATGGGTGGAGGATATCCATGTAGAAATGTCTGCTCCAGTTTATATTCATCTTTTTGTCATTCAAAAGTATGACAAAAGTATGACACAAGAGGACAGACTGATTCACACATGTACTAGAAGCTCTTTCTTTGTTTTGTGAACGTGGCTGTAAATGATAATCTGGTCACATCTTTATCATCTTCTACAGATGATTCCTGACATTTCCAAGAAAAGACTCCTCTTTGCAGGACTTGGCTTCAGTTGCTGTATTTTGTTAACTTACTTGCATTTTAGTTCAGCTCCTTCTTGCTCCTTCTCATTCCAACCACCTGCGGAGGACAAAAGAATTGAAACACCAGGAAAACCCCCCATGCTTTATGGACCTGGCCATATCACCAGAGGTTTGCATACGACTCTTGCAAAGTACACTATAATATTGACAGCTGTGAGCTCACAGATGACCGATCCCTTTACGACAAAGCACAGGCTGTTCTATTCTTCCACAAAGAGATATGTGATAATCCAGCAGACTTGCCAAGGGAGCCACAACCATATTTTCAGAGGTGGATTTGGTTCTACGTGGAACCTCCATGGAGGATTCCAAGCGTGGCAACAATATTCAACATGACTCTGAACTTCAACATGACTCTGAACTGTTCCTCTGAACAGGAACAGTTCCTGTAGTTTTGGGTCCCCCAAGAGAAAATTCTGAAATGTTCTTCCCATCAGACTCCTTTATCCACATAAATGATTTTGTAGATGCAAAGGCACTGGCAGAGCATCGGCTCTACTTGGACAAGGATGAGGAAGCATACATGAGTTACTTTGAGTGGAGGAAGTACTTCAATGTCATTCCTCATCAACAGTCACTTGACAAAGAATTCATCCCTCCTGTCTGTTATGTTTGTCAACACATGTCCAAGGACAATTATTACCATGAAATAGATGATTTGTACAAGTGGCTATTTGATTGAAAAATTGCTTATGAAATCAACTTCTTTTTAATTTAACTGCCAAATTACAGAATTTTGTTATGATAAGCTATGGGAAAATGCATCCATGAAGAAATGTGTAAAGATAATCTGCAGGGAAACCTTTTTCTGCCTTATTGCTATTAGATTAATAACTATTTAAAAAAAATCAATGTATTCTGAACAACACAGAAGTCTTCCTTTTGTGTCTTGAGTTTTGAAAGTCTCTGTCTCGATGGAGATCAGTGCCAAGAAAGTAAGGCTTGGTCAGTCCTGTTCCGACTGTATGTTTTTTCAGCACTGAAAATGTCTTTTTCAGTAGATATCCACACAGCCAGTCATTTATTGAGGACCAGACTGTATTAAAGGAGCAGTAAAGGTGTTGAATAAAAAAAAAAGTGAATTTTTTTTTGGTTTTTCATCAAACAATCAAAGAATATCCAAATAAAAAAAATAAATAGGTCATAAAAATTGCAAGAATTGAAGACTAAACTGCACTGCCTACATCCGGAGGCACAATCAAACCGGGCCTCCGGAGGTCGCGGTGCAGCGCTCTGTTGCGCAATATTTTCGCTGTGTTGTGCAATAGTGCACCATGTTGCGCTGTGTCCGCTGCCTCGTCCCTTCTCAGGATTTTAATTGTAAACGTGAAATTTAAAAGATAATATAAAAACAGCGGAGTTAAATTAATAAATTAATTATAATCAGTTATATAATTGGTTTATAAAATCACTGGAAAAATACGACCATTTAATTTATTTTATTTTGTTTTTTTTAAACTTTTTTTCTTTCTATGACGGCAGAGGAGGCAGGGGAGACATGCCACTGATATATATATATTTAAAAAAAAATCTCTTCCTTGCCCTCCTGGGCGGTGCCTCCTTCCTTCCGACTTGGGTCCTCTACCAGAGTCCTGGGAGTCTGAGGGTCCTGCGCAGGATCTTTGCTGTTCCTAGGACTGTGCTCTTCTGGACAGAGATCTCTGATGTGGTTCCTTGTATCTGTTGGAGTCAGCTACTCAGCTTGGATTTTACTGCCTCTAGTGTTCCTATCACTGCTGGGACCACTGTTGCCTTCACCCCCCACATTCTCTCAATCTCCTCCTTCAGCCCTTGGTACTTCTCCAGCTTCTCGTGTTCCTTCTTCCTGATGTTACTATCACTTGGGATTGCTACATCTATCACCACCATCTATTCCAGTGTTTATGCACCACCATGATGTCAGGCTGGTTGGCCACCACCATCTTGTCAGTCTGGATCTGGAAGTCCCACAGGATCTTTGCCTGCTTGTTCTCACCACTTTTGGGGGGGTCTCCCACCTGGACCCTGGGACCTCCAGTCCATACTTAGTGCAGATGTTCCTGTACACTATGCCAGCCACCTGGTTATGCCACTCCTTGGCAACATCTTGCACCCTGCTGTGATGTGCTGGACTGTCTCAGGGGCATCTCCACACAACCCTGCACCTGGGGTCTTGCCTGGTATGGTAGACCCTGGCCTCTATTGCTCTGGCGCTTCGGGCCTGTTCTTGTGCAGCCATGATTAGTGCCTCTGTGCTGTCTTTCAGTCCGGCCTTTGCCAGCCACTGGTATGTCTTCTCGATATCAGCCACTTCCTCATTTGTCGGTGGTACATTCCATGTAGGGGCTTGTCATTCCATGAGAGCCCCTCAGCTTCCTCCTCCTTGATGGGCTTCTGTTGCCTGAGGCATTCACTCAGCAGTGGGTCAGTTGTGGCCATCTTCTTGATGTACTCTTGGAGGCTTGTTGTTTCCTCCTGGACAGTAGTTCGACACTTACTAGCCCTTGGCTCCCTTCCTTCCGCTTTGTGTACAGCCTCAGGACACTGGACTTAGGGTGGAACATCGTAGATTGTGAGGAGCTTCCTTGTCTTGATGTCAGTGACTCTTTTCTCTTCCAGTGGCCGGGGTATTATGCCAGCAGGGTATCTGATTACTGGCAGAGCGTAGGTGTTTATGGCCTGGATCTTATGCTTACAATTCCGCTGACTTTTCAGGACCGGTCTTACCCTCTGTAGGTATTTAGCTGTTGCTGACCTCCTGGCTGCCTCCTCATGGTTACCATTTGCCTGCGGTATCTCCAGGTATTTGTAACTGTCCTGCACATCTGTGATGTTCCCTTCAGGTAGGTCAACCCCATCAGTTGCAATCACCTTTCCTCTACTAAATACCATCCTCCCACATTTAACCAGCCCGAATTACATCCGATGTCCTTGCTGTAGATCCTAGTGAGGTGAATCATGGAGTCGATGTCACGCTCGTTCTTGACAGACAGTTTGATGTCATCCATGTAGAGGAGGTGGCTGGCGGTTGTTCTACTTTGGTTGGTTGAGCAGGGACATCCTGGAGGTTCGTCCTGGCCTGAGCACCCTCTTAACCTTTCTCTGGACACTCATCTTTCTCACTGTCTTTCTCCTGTGATGTCAGCTACTGAAGAGTGTGTTTAACTTGTTATTATGGGTTTGACCATTTGTTCCTGTTTTCTCTTAGTAGTTAGGCATGGTAGACTCATTTACCAAGTGTAATAAAGATCAGAGACATTCTTCGACAGAATTGTTGTTTAGACAGTGGTGAGCACAGGAACCAGCAAAGCTGAAGGGGTTAAACAGTCATTAGAAAGCAGGACATCATGCTGGGGGTGATGAGGTCTACTTGCAGGAAGGTTTATTTTTGAACTGGCCATTTGGGAAGACACTGGAGAAGAAGGACTGATACCAACAACAACATCAACCGGGATTGGAAGAAGAGGACAAGGTCATCTGAGCAGAAGAATTGGATTGGTCTGTAGGAGCATTGAATTTGCATCTGTGTTCTACAAAAGACTGGGTCAAGGGATAGTTAGGTTGTTAGACTTCATGCCCTGGCAATTAACTCTGTTATTGTAGGGTTATGAACTGGCCCGGAGCTCTGTAATATTTGTGTCTTGAATTGATTCTATTTCCAAATACACTTTGAAATTGGCATTTATTTTCTTGAAGTCTTCATTCAAAGAACACGCGGATTGGCAATGACATGCGAAAGGTGTTGCAATCCAACACTACTCATGAATGGACTCAATTCATTCATCCATCCATCCATCTTCTACCGCTTGTTCCTCCACAGAGGGTCACGGGGGGACTGAAGCCTATCCCAGGTGACATCGGGTGAAGGTGGGGTCCACCCTGAACTGGACGCCAGTCAGTCAGGGCGGACACACGCAGAGACAAAGAACCGCTCAGTCTCACATTCACACCTTAGGACAAACTCCACTAGGAAAGACCCCAGCCTCTGTCCCAACCAGGATTCAAATCCGAGCCCTTCTTGCTGAGAGTCAACACTGTGTGTGTGTGTGTGTGTGTGTGTGTGTGTGTGTGTGTGTGTGTGTGTGTGTGTGTGTGCGTGTGTGTGTGTGTGTGTGTGTGTGTGGCAGGCAGGTTGGCAGATTATTGCCTTTGGAAACTGAAGTAAACATCTCAAATTTCCAATGCATCCCTATTTAATTTCCTTTTCTCTATAAAGTGCCCTGTGTCTGTTGTTGTGTCTAAGATAAATGCAGCTCAAGCTGATTTATGATTATTTTGCTGATCAGTGCATCATCCTCATGCCTTATGTAGCAGCATCTGCACAAAGTTAAGATTCAAAGAGTAATTAGTAAGAAGTAATGTAGAGATGCATCTATCACACACAGTTGACACAGAGCCTCACCTTTTCTCACTGTGCAATAAAACCAAGTAGTTAGTGTGTGTGCGAGTGTGTGTGTGTGTGTGTGTGTGTGTGTGTGTGTGTGTGTGTGCGCACGCGCATGTGATTCTACTGCTCCACCCACTGATATGTGTGGGCTGTTATGCTGTTTAACTCTTGTGTTCATTTATTACCAGACAACTGCTTTTCTGCAGGATCCCACGGAGATTTACTGGATTCATATTTTCCAGAAAGGTGAGAAAGGTGTGATCATTTCATTCTTTGTTTCCTTTGACGTTATATTCTGGGACTCCTAGAATTCAAATTGTGTGAATTTTCCTCCAGTCAGACAAAAATGAATTCATGTTGAGATCATTAAGACAAAAAAAGGTCTTAAATATAAAGCAATTATGATTTTTATTGTTGTTATTTATAAGAAGAATATGACCAGCAGGTGACTGTCTCATCATAGTATGTTTTTATCACATTTAATCATGAGCATGGTTCATGTCCTTGCATGTGAACACATGTCTTAATATACGTTTTTGAGAGGGCAGAGAGCACCGTTGCCTTTTAGATGAGGTTTGTCCTAAGTCACCTCACCTTACTTTAAAGCAGTCACGTCAAATGTCAGCTGTATCTGTCACACACAAGTTGACACAGAGCCTCACAGTTTTTCAACATGCAATAAAAAAAGAAGTCTGTAGTTCTCTTTTAACAACTGAGAACCATATTTTAACAACTGAACCATTGTTGCTTACAAATAATTAACCTGTTAATAATTAATAATAAAAAAAAATCAAATATTGTGGGAATTACAAAAAACAGCCAATATAACTCTAGAATACTTTTAGATTATTTCAATAGTTGTACAAAAATAAGAGAAACATGTATTTTTTTAATAAGATAAGAAAAAAGCCATGAGTTTAATGCCAAAACATAAAATTGAGAGTAAATACAGACATAACATCGTAAAGATTTTGACTTGTTTTTTGAATTATTTAAGTTTTTGCCACCGTGATAACGGTGAGAGAAAATTGGATACTTCGAAAGTTACCAATTCATAAAGGTTTGGTCTGAGAATGTGCCTCTCGGCTCCACAGGAGGCCAACCTGCTGTCTACATGAGGGATCAGTGGCAGAAAACACATTCTAGTGGTTGCTTTACCTGTTGTTTCAATGAGCCAATGTCTGATAACAAACCAGAGAAAAAGACTGTTTGGCTTTTTCTTTACTTGGAAGTTCATGGTGGGCTGAAATTGCACTGCTAATAGACTTATGTACTTCTGTATCCACTCGTCCTTCTCCAAATGTATCATCATGTTTAATAATTTTTTTCCCTTATAATTCTCTTTAATTCACTTCACTAATGTCATTTGATCGATCATTACTTGTTGATTTATGACAGAAACAATCTTGGTGGAGACGTGGCTCAAACTTTCCTTTAGCCATCTGTGATGGTTGATTTGTAGTTTTCTTGTTGTACCTTTACTTTTAATGTTCCTATTTGTCTTTGTTGCTGTCTCCTTCTTCACACTCCTTGTGTTCCTTTCTTCTTGTCATGAAAGGTCTCCCTTTCTCCCCGATGAATGTTTTATGACATGATTTGCATGGGATTTCATATATGGTATTGCCTTTGTTTCTTGGTGTACTTTGTCCTGCGGGTGAACAAAGATCTGACGGAGTGTTGCGCAGCTCTTGTTGTTGGCCACTGTGGATATTGACATGTCTTTTATGTCAGTATATCAGTAGTATGTGTTTTTCCTCCTGTGATCTGTCCTCCAGGTCTGTGATTATTGTTGTGCATATATATAAGGCTGTGACAACTGATAGCTTGTGGGCTGTGGGGTGTTCAGATGTTCAGATTTTAATCTATCCTTTATTGTCTGTACGGTGGTCTGCGTGGCTGTTTTTGTGAAAAGGGATATCACGTGATATAAAAATGTTATTGTACTTTGATATTTGTTCAGTTGTGTGACCAGTTGTTTGGAGTTCTTGCAGTATTGTTCTTCTGTGAGTCCCAGTAATGGTTTAATTATTTCTGAGAGTAAGTTAATCAATATTATGTTACTGCTCCTGGTTTTAGTGTTCCTGGTGTGTGTATTTTGGGCATGCCAGAGATTCTAGAGATTAACTGTGGGAACAACACGGTTGTATGACTATCTATTTTCTTTTAATTGAGAAATGGTTTAAGTAGTGCTTTGAATTTGTTTTTATTGTCCCCAATTGGGTCTTTTGAGAGTACCTCATAAGTATTGTTGTCCAGCATTTGTCATTCATATTGATCTGTCACTGATGTGACACTCTGTAAAATCCCAGTCTGAGATGAGGCAGGGACAGAGAATGTCAAAGACTGTGATTCTTGCAGGGTCACTATTACTATGATATACAAAACTCGTACAATGTGCAATTGTATTATGTAAAATGAGGCTAATGATTTAAGAGGGGCAAATAAGTTAGGAATAAGAGCAATGAAGAAAAGATTTTGAATTTCATTCAGCAGAATACAAATATGAAATGGAATGTCAGAATAATCCAAACAATGTCAAAACTTCAAACAGTTCTAAAGTATAAAGAGCACGAGTAGAACCAAAGATCTGAATTTGAACATTCCTTCATTAGACCAAAGTAGAGACTTCCACTGGTCATATGTCCATTTGTTGTGTTTCTTGGCTCAGAAAAATCTGTTCTGCTTGTTATTTGTCCTTTTAGCAGTGGTTTCTTATCAGCTATTTCACTATAAAGTCATCATGTGTTCTTGTGTACTCTGCTCTCTGTTACTAGGGGTTGTGGCTAACCTGGTTTCCAGGGAGCTCCCTGGTGAACAGCACACCTGCAGGTGATAATCAACATGTTTCTCAAGCCCCAATCACCTGTTACCCAGTGCCAGATTGTTGTTTCAGTGACTGTGGCAAACAAAATTGTGAACTCAACTGGATATTTCAGATCTGTTCTTAACCTTTGTGCTTTTGCCCCGAAAACGCCACTTATCCTCGCCTAGGATCGGTTCAGCAGAGACATCCTGGAGGTTCGTCCTGGCCTGAGCACTGTTTCTCATGGGATCCCCGCTGCCCTCCATTCACTGGAGTGTGAGCCACAGTGTGGTGGCAATTTTTGCAATTTTCCAGACTGGCAGATTTTCAGTTCTTGAAGTAAAGATGGATTCTACCAGTTGGCAAATGGGTTGTCCATCGCATATCAACCTGACTTCTGCACAACACAATTGATGGTCCCAGCATGATTAAGAAATTAATCTTGCCAAGGCATACTTGTGAAGTGAAAACCACTACCTCATGAAGAGAAAAGCCAAGGATTTGCAAAGCTGCCATTAGACAAAAGGGTGGCTATTTTAAGAAAACTAAAATATTGAATTCTTTTTTTTTTTTACATAATTCCGGGTGGCCCCGGCCCATCCTGGATGCCCTTGATGCTGGGCCTGGTCTTTAGTATGGTTAAAAAAAACTGCTGATGACAATATGACACAAGAAGAAACTAATTCACACATGCGTACTAGTAGCTTCTTCTTTGTTGTGCAACCTTGGTTGTAAATTGTAATCTGATCACATCTTTATCTTCTTCCACAGATGGCTCCTGCGATTTCTAAGAAAAGACTCCTCTTTGCAGGATTTGGCTTCAGTTGCTGTATTTTGTTAACTTACTTGCATTTTAGTTCAGCTCCTTCTTGCCCCTTCTCATTCCAACCACCAGTGGAGGACAGAAGAACTGAAACTCCACGAAAGCCCCTCATCCTTTTATGGTTCTGGCCGTATGGAAAGAAGTTTGCATTCAACTCGTGCAAAGTATACTACAATATTGACAGCTGTGAGATCACAGATGACCGTTCCATTTACAACAAAGCACAGGCTGTTCTTTTTTTCCACTTGGAAATAGAGTCGAATCTGGCAAACATGCCAACGGAGCCACGGCCATTTTTTCAGAGGTGGATTTGGTTCCACTTGGAACCTCCAATGAAGACACCCAGGATATCTGGTCTGGAAACAATATTCAACATGACTCTGAACTACAGGAAAGATTCAGACATTGTAGCGAGGTATCCTCTTACTATCAGAGATGAAATATTGACTGAGGAAATAGTTCTGCCTGATAAAAACAAAACTGTGTGTTGGATTGTCACTAATCCCGGTCCATTTGTAAGAGACCAATACTATCGCGAACTATCCCAGCATATTAACATTGATGTTTTTGGTGTCGCATACACAGGGGTCAAGTTGGGGGTTGATCAATATTACCAGACTGTTGCTGGCTGCAAGTTTTACCTGTCATTTGAGAACTCAATCTACAGAGATTACATCACAGAGAAGGTCAACGGACCCCTTGCAGCTGGAACAGTTCCTGTAGTTTTGGGTCCCCCAAGAGAAAATTATGAAATGTTCTTCCCATCAGACTCCTTTATTCACATAAATGATTTTGAAAACGCAAAGGAACTGGCAGAGCATCTGCTCTCCTTGGACAGGGATGAGAAAGCATACATGCGTTACTTTGAGTGGAGGAAATACTTCAACGTCATTCCTCATCAACAGCCGCTTGACAAAGAATTCATCCCTCCTGTCTGTTATGCTTGTCAGCACATGGCCAACGACAACTATTATCATGAAATGGGTGACCCAAATAAGTGGTTCTTTGAATGAAAATGTAGCTGAGAGTGACAAGAACTTAATTACCAATCACATGCCTCTATGATATCGATCAATATGGCCCCATGAATAAGCCATAAATATGCTTATGTCATGTGCAATCTTGTTTTCAACTTTTGGCAATTAAAGAATTTTATCATGGTGTGATATGACAATATGTGAATGAAAAAGTAAAGATTTATTTTTAAGATTAAATTAAAAAAAAGATGAATGGATGGGGTGGCTGAATGGAGAAATGTATGAAGATGACCTGCAAAAAAGTAATGCACTTTGATGTTTACAGTTGTTCCAAAAATATGTGTTGAAGGTTTTTTTTATACGTGTATATGTTGCTAAACAAAGAAAAGTCTACTGTCTGTATGTGTGTGTGTGTGTGTGTATGTGTGTGTGTGTGTGTGTGTGTGTGGGGGGGGGGACAAAGACGAACCTTCTTCTTTTTTTCAGTTATGATTTAGAATAGAATAGAATAGAATGCCCTTTATTGTCGTTGAACATCAAGTGTAACACGAAATTGGAGCATCTCATTACAGTGCACAAGAAGGAAGTACAATATGATAAATACAAGCCACAGTGGTATATAAGAATATGTAGAAAAAGGTATGAAAAAGTACATTTGAGGTAAGGTGTGGTGGGATTGCTTTGTGCGTATATACATAGGGTGATTATATATACATAGGGTAATTGCACGTAGTTAAATTGCACAAAGTTAAATTGCACACAATATTAGACTTAATTATTGCATGTAATTATTGCACATGGTGTGGGTTCACAGTGTTACAGGGTCTCAGTGCTATCTATCGAAAAAAACAGTGCTATCAAAAACAGTGTGGATTGAGTTCAGGGTGGAGATGGCTCTGGAGAAAAAATTGTTTCTGAGCCTATTTGTCCTTGATTTTAAGGTTTTGTAGCACCTCCCAGAAGGTAGCAGTTCAAACATCTGGGAGGCAGGGTGTGAGTTGTCCTTAATGATCCGCTGAGCTCTGCTGATGCGCTGGGAGTTGTAGAGGTTCGACAGGGAGGGGGAGAGGGGCAGCCGACAATCCTCTGCGCTGCTTTGACTGTCCTCTGTAGTCTCCCCCTGTCTGCAGCAGGGCAGCTCCCGAAACAGGTGGTCAGGCAGTATGTCAACAGGCTCTCTATTGAGGAGCGGTAGAAGGCCAGCAGCAGCTTCTGGTCCACATTGTTCTTCCTGAGGACTCTCAGGAAGTGTAGGCGCTGCTGGGCCTTCTTGATTATGGCTGAGTTGTTGTTTGTCCAGGTGAGGTCATTGGAGATCTGGACTCCCAGGAATCTGAAGTCGTGGACCCTCTCCACGCCCTTGCCGTTGATGAAGAGGGGGGAGGGGTCACTTTTCTTCCTCCTGAAGTCCACAATGACCTCCTTGGTCTTTGAGGTGTTCAAGGCCAGGTTGTTAGCTGAGCACCAGGTCGTGAGTCGCTGAACTTCCTCCCTGTAGGCTGTCTCGTCTTCGTTTGAGATCAGCCCGACCACTGTGGTGTCGTCAGCGAATTTGATGATCAGGTTGTTGTCGTGGGCCGGACTGCAGTCATGGGTGTAGAGACAGTACAGGAGGGGGCTCAGCACGCAGCCCTGTGGTGAGCCGGTGCTCAGCGTGCGTGTGGAGGAAAGGTGGGGGCCGAGTCTCACCGTCTGGGGCCTGTTGGTCAGAAAGTCCTTGATCCAGGTGCAAGTGAGAGGCGGGAGGCCAAGAGTGGCCAGCTTGGTAACCAGTATGTCCGGGATGATGGTGTTGAAGGCCGAGCTGTAGTCCACGAAGAGCAGTCTCGGATAGCTCTGCTGCCGTTCCAGGTGGCTCAGCACAGCGTGCAGAGCTATGGTGATGGCATCCTCCGTGGATCTGTTCGCTCGGTATGCGAACTGGTGGGGGTCAAGGCAGTCTTTGATGTGCCGGAGAACCAGCCTCTCGAAGCACTTCATGACTACAGGGGTGAGGGCAACAGGGTGGAAGTCATTGAGGCTGGTGGTGGGTGACTTCTTCGGGATGGGGATTGTGGTGGCTGACTTCAGGCGGGTGGGGATGACTGCTAGGGCCAGTGAGAGGTTGAAAATCCTGCAGAAGATGTAGGACAGCTGGTGGGCGCATGCTCTGAGCACCTTCCCAGGTACTCCGTCTGGGCCGGGAGCCTTCCTGGGGTTCACTGCCTGGAGCACGCGCCTCACCTCCTGCTCCTCTACGATGAGTGGGGGGGGTGCTGGAGACTGATGTGGTTGGTGGAGGGGGCAGGGCTGTGGCAGATGAGTGTCGCCTCGGTGGTTTGAAGCAGGCAAAAAAGCAGTTAAGCTCCTCTGCCGGCGACATGCTCATGTCTGCCGTCACATCACTGCCTCTGAAGTTGGTGATGTTCTGGATGCCCTGCCACACCTTACGTGGGCTGTTGCTGGTGAGGTGGGACTCTATTCGCCTCGTATATTCCGCTTTGGCAAAGGACCTGGCTGGTCATCCAGGGTTTCTGGTTTGGGAAAACCCGGATGGTTTTGTCCACAGAGACAGAACTTGATATAGTCCAGCACTGTCCCTGTGAATGTGTCCAGGTCCTGGTGCTCAAATAGGTCCCAGTCAGTGTGTTGGAGGCAGTCCTGTAATTTGGTGAGTGCATTTCCAGGCCAGGGATGAGCAGCAAGGAGACATGATCTGATTGTCTGAGGTGGGGGAGGGGCATGGCTCTGTACCCATGCTTGATGTTGAAGTACACATGATCCAGAGTCCTTTCCCCTCTTGTTGCGCATTTAACGTGCTGGTGGAACTTGGGGAGTACAGTCTTGAGATCAGTCCTATTAAAGTCTCCAGCGACAATGTGAACGCAATCAGGGTGGGCCCGCTGCATAATGTTGATGGCATTCAGCAGGAGAGAGAGCGCCGCGCTAGCGTTAGCATCTGGCGGGATGTAAACAGCAGTGATGATGACTACTGTTAGCTCTCTCGGGAGAAAATAAGGCCGGCATCTTACTGACATGTACTCTATGTCGGGGGAGCAATGCTTCGAAATTACACTGCTGTTGTTGCACCAGTTCTCATACACGTAAACACAGAGTCCCCCACCTCTCTTCTTGCCGGAGTCCGCAGTCCGATCCCAGCGGTGTAGGTAGCAGCTGGCTAGCTGCACGCTAGCATCGCGGACCATCAGGGTAAGCCAGGTCTCCGTGATGATGAGGGCACAGCAGTCTCGTACAAAGCGGTTCCCCGCGAGCTGTAGTTCCAGTTCCCCCGTTTTGTGCGTGAGGGATCAGGCGTTGGTGAGATACAGGCTTGGGAGGGATGGCTTGTGTGGTTGGTTTTTTAGCCTTAGCAGATGGCCCGACCTGCAGCCTCGCTTCTACTTCCTCTCCCTCCTCCGCCTGCGATGCTTCCCAGGCCCGACAACAAACCACGGGGAGCCCGGCGGTCTCGCTATCTCATTCAGGATGCTGTGGCTGGACTGAAATTCCCTCGAAACTTCGGTCTTGTGTTAATAGCCGATGTCTATGAGGTCCTGTTGGCTGTAGCGGTGTGCCGCCGAAACGAAGATGCAAAAACTACACAAAAAGACACACAAGAGCCGTGGAAAAACGCACTGAAAGGGAGAGCCGTGAGCCGCTCCGTCCATGCGCGCCGCCATCTTGCATCTCGATTGTATGTAGGTTTTGCCAGTCTGGATACAAACAGAAACTTGAGATGCATTTTTTCCAAATCTGATTCAAGACACATATTGAGGAGGTTTCAAATGCAATTTGATTTCAATTGACCGATTCAATCCGTACGTCTTTGTAAGACTTTGTGTCACTTACAGGGCGACCCCACAGACAATAACAACAACAATGTAATCTGGCAAGCCAGAAGTTATTTCAAAGTGCAGTTAACAAATGTCTGCTCTCGTATTGTGAAATTTGCAATATGAGTGTGTAAAACGGTTGTCACTGGGATGTTTGTTTTGTGAACAGCACATTAAAGATTAATAAATGGTTCATCAAATTATGCAAGTGAACAAGAATAATAAATGCAAATACAAATATAAATTTTAAATTTACGTCCTGATGAATAGCAAGAAAGGACATAATGACACACCCACAGACCTCTACATATCACAGTCATCAAGTATACATTCTTAGACCATAAGGAAATCACAGAAATAAATTAATATGAGGGCTAGGCAATGAGTAAAAACTAATGGTGTGATTTCCCTGATTAATCACCATTAATCTCATTGTATATGCAAAATGCAATAATAACTTTAAGAGTAGTGTGTAGTGCAATTTTATTTAAATTTCCTGCCATATGAACAAAAGCACCATAACATTTGTTCTGCTAACACTTAAGATCAGCACTTGTTATATAGTAACATTTAAATGACAAATTTAGTGTAAATCTCAACTTAAAAACTGTCAATACCAAAATTAAAGCTTATTGCCACTGATGGGGCCTTGTTACACTCTTACCAAGGTGTAATAACTAGGGTATGTGGTAAAAGTGCAACTAGCCTGTGTGGAGACCCTAGCAAGTGGAGCTAACAGCAGTCGGAATGTGGGGGTCAACACAAGACACTGTCACAACCAAAACTGTTTGGAAACATGTACCAGGAATTTATTTGGAGCAGCAGATGGTAGGAGGCAGTACTTCCAAACATTGACAAGACACAAAAAGGGGGGGGCAAAACAAACCAAAAGACACTTACAGGTGGCCAACACAATGGGGGGGCAGGAGAGGGGGTAGGGAGAAGGGCCCCGTGGTGCTGCAACAAAAAAAACCAAAAGAAAACACCCGGCCCTAAACTTCCTTACAGTCTATTCCCTATCTGCCTACCCCAGCCCGCACAGCTTGATTACTAAGTAACTTAGCCTGCCGGAACCTTACCTACCTGCTACAGAGTAAAAATGCACCACACACATCTTACCTAGTGTATATAGACAAAAAGGTTCCTACGGGTGATATGTATACCCCAGGGTGTCTTGCCTAGCCCTTCTCCACTGAAAACAACTAGCAACCCCCTTAGCATAGGATATGTCCGTCAGTTTAACAAACACTAGTCAACACACACAGAAGCAAACAAACCTACCAAACCCCTCTCCTCCCACTCCCGCGCTAAAATGGCCACCCTATATGTGGGACCAGGCAGCAACTGATTGGGTAACAGTGAATGGGGGGGAGGAACACAGGATTGGGTAAGAACACATTAGTTCTGGGGTCAATGTGAGGTCAATGTGTTGCCACTCAGGGTAGCGTTTTCTTATTTTTGCTTTGAGGATCTGTTCACTTTGGAACCTGGCCCTCTTTTGTTTTTTTGCAGCCTCTGGGCTTAGGTTTTTGTTCTCAGTTGAACTGTGGAGAGTGGCCAGGGATTTGAGCTCCAAACATTACAGATTATTTTTTTTCACCGCACCCTAAGTTTTTGTATAGTTTCGCTAGGTGCAGGGTGCTGGTTCATGTACTTTTGTTTTTACCAGCTAAAGGGCTTTGTTCTCCGTTTTGTTATTTCTTATTCGTAAAGGAGCCTTTACAGCTCCTTGAGCCTTTTTAGCCTTTTTTTAGTCTTTTGTTATATTTAGTTTTTGATTTAACCAGCACCCACTGGCCCTCTCCCTTAGTTCTGTTTTTGGTGTGGTTTTCGCTGCCCCTTTACTTTTGTAGCAGGATGGAATTAATTAATAAACTGTTGCGTTTGCAGAGTAAAGGCAATACAACTTAAGTTCTTTTCGACACACAATCGTGTGTGTTTTTTATTAGAACCGTAACAAGAACGCCGAGAGCTTGTTGCTAAGAAACGTAGTATAAACACCTCCAAAAACCACGCCCCCAAAACTTTGGACCCCCACGGTCCGTTAAAGGGACGGTTTGTCGGTCAACCGTACGAGCGAGTGAGGAACTCATACATGGCGAAAATGCTCACTTGGCAATGGAACAGATATGAACAATTGTGGTGAATTATGATACGAGTACATGAACAGCTGTAAAGAATTATCAAACACAAGTAACCGCTACACATGCCCCCCCAGAATTCACCATAACAAAGGAAGAACAGTCAACGATCCGGGGCTCGAACGGGTCGACCTGATCATGTGCGCCGAAACGGCGGTGGTGCTAGAGGAGCAGGGGAAACAGGACGCGCAGGGCGGTCAGTGGCGCTGACCGAGCTCTCAGGGACCTGTGCCCCTCCCCGGGGACTGGGCCGAGCAGGGGGGCGTCCTCGCCGCGGGGGCACAGCCGTGGCAACTGGCTGCCCAAGGTCCAAGTGAGCCGCCTTGAGGCGGTCTATCGTAACACGTTCAGGTCGGCCTCCCACGTCGAGCAGAAAATGCTTGTCTCCGCTCTCCAAAACACGAAAAGGCCCGTCATAAGGTGGCTGCAGCGGGCCTCGATGAGCACCATGGCGGACAAAAACATAGTCTGCCTTCTCCAAGGATGGTGGGACATGGGATGGTGGCAAACCGTGCTGGGAAATAGGGATGGGTGCAAAAACTTTGGCTGCATCGAGGAGTGTTGCACGCTGTGCTGTCGCAGACCAAGGCGCTGTAGTGTTGGGGACAAACTCACCTGGCACCCACAGTGGCTCCCCATACACCATCTCCGCTGAAGAACACTGCAGGTCATCTTTGGGGGCGGTGCGCAGCCCCAACAAGACCCAAGGAAGTCTGTCCACCCAGCTACTGTCCTTTAGAGACGCCCGAAGAGCAGCCTTCATGGAGCGGTGAAACCGCTCGCACATGCCGTTGGCCTGTGGGTGGTACGCCGTCGTGTGATGCAGTTTCACCCCTAAGCTCTCCCCTACAGAAGTCCAGAGCTCAGAGGTGAATTGTGAACCACGGTCAGATGAGATGTCAGCAGGGGGACCGAAACGGGCAACCCAAGTCCCAATAAATGCACGCGCCACCTCAGCCGAGGTGGCAGACTGCAGGGGCACCACCTCCGGCCAGCGGGTGGTCCTGTCCACCATTGTGAAGAGGTAAGTGCAGCCGCGTGAAGGGGGCAAGGGCCCAACCAGGTCCACATGGACATGGTCAAAACGTCGTTCTGGCACCGGAAATGGAGCCAGCGGGGCCCTAGCATGGCACTGCACCTTTGAGCGCTGGCATGCGACACACATGGTAGTCCAATCCCTGACGTCCTTTCGAAGCCCATGCCAAACAAATTTAGCAGCTACAAGCCGTTGAGAAACCTTCCTCCCCGGGTGGGAGAGGTTGTGGACCGAATCGAACACGCGCCGTCTCCAAACTGCGGGCACAACAGGGCGCAGCTGACCGGTACTGACATCACAGAGAAGCGTGACACCAGTGCTCCCAAAAGGAATCTCGCGCAGCTGCAGCCCTGTGGCTGCAGACTTTAGAGCTTGGACATCACTGTCAGTGGTTTGGTCCACTGCCATCTGCTCATAGTCCAGTCCCATGTGGACAGCACCCATGACGGCCCGGGAGAGGCAGACAGCGACGACATTGGTCTTACCAGCCAGGTGTTTAATGTTCGTGGTGAACTCGGAGATGTAGGACAGGTGCCTCTGCTGCCGAGCTGACCATGGTTCCACCGTCTTTGCCATCGCGAAGGTGAGGGGCTTGTGATCCACAAAGGCAGTGAAAGACCTGCCCTCAAGCAGAGGACGGAAATGGCGAATGGCCAGGTAGAGGCCAAGGAGCTCACGGTCAAACGTGCTGTACTTCTGCTCGTTGGGTCGCAGCTGCCTACTAAAAAAGGCCAGGGGTTGCCAAGCCCCCTCTACCCATTGTTCATGCACCGCACCCACTGCGTAATCTGAGGCATCTGTGGTGATTGAGATTGGCGCATCAGGCAATGGGTGTGCCAACAGTGTAGCATTGGCCAGAGCAGCTTTAACACTCTCAAATGCACGCTGTCGCACATCGGACCAGTCGACCATGCGCTTGGGAACTGCCCCTTTTAAACAGTCATACAGTGGCCTCATGAGGTCTGCTGCCCGGGGGAGGAAACGGTGGTAAAAATTTACCATACCCAGGAACTCTTGGAGCGCCTTGACTGTGACCGGGCGGGGAAAGCTCGCGATCGCCTCCACCTTTTCCGGCAGGGGAACCGCTCCGTACCGTGTCACATGATGGCCCAGGAAGTCGATGGAAGACAGTCCAAACTGGCACTTCGCTGGGTTTATGATGAGCCCATGCAGGCTGAGGCGCTGAAAAAGAGCCCTGAGGTGTGCCACGTGCTCAGCTTGAGACGTGCTTGCGACGAGGATGTCATCCAAGTATACAAATAAGAATGGCAAGTCGCGTAGGACGGAATCCATCAGGCGTTGGAACGTCTGCGCTGCGCTTTTAAGACCAAAAGGCATCCGTAAAAACTCAAACAAGCCGAACGGGGTGATCACTGCTGTCTTGGGGATATCGGCCAGGTGGACTGGTACCTGGTGATAACCGCGGACAAGGTCCACCTTCGAAAAGATCGTTTTCCCAGCCAGATGTGCAGAAAAATCCTGAATGTGGGGGACAGGATAACGGTCCGGGGTGGTGGCATCGTTGAGCCTGCGGTAATCGCCACATGGCCGCCAACCCCCACCCGGCTTCTCCACCATGTGCAGAGGTGACGCCCAAGGGCTCTTGGAGCGGCGAATGATGCCCAGGCGTTCCATTGTCTCGAATTCCGCTCGAGCAATGGAGAGCTTGGCCGGGTCCAGACGCCTGGCCCGAGCGTGCACAGGGGCGCCCGTGGTGGAGATGTGGTGTTCCACACCATGCTTGGCCGTGGCAGATGAAAACGTGGGCTGAGTCAGAGCAGGAAACTCGGTGAGGAGGCGAAGGAAAACGTCTGCAGTGGGGAGCATGCTGGAAAGCCTGACTGAGTCTGTAACGCCAAGAGTGCATTCATACGAGCAGAAAGTGACTGCATCCACAAGGCGCCTATTTTTGACATCCAGCAGAAGTCCAAAAGCACAGAGGAAGTCTGCACCAATCAGTGGCACAGTCACCTTGGCAGTCACAAAGTTCCATCCAAAACGCTGTCCACCAAAACACAACTCCACATACCTCACCCCATATGTGCGGATGGGGCTGCCGTTTGCTGCTTCCATCGGGGGCCCATGGGACTCAGACAGCATGTCCAACCTTGACGCTGGCAGGACACTCCTCTGAGCACCCGTGTCACAGAGGAACCGTCGTCCGGAGAGAGAGTCTTGGATGAACAGCAGCCTGCCAGTTTGGCCGACGCTCATGGCTACTGCTGAGCGCCGGCCCTGACGTTTCCCTGTGGAGGTGGGCCAGTGAAAGTGCATGGAGGGCGGCACCGCCTGGCTTTGACCCCAAACCGTGCATGGAAAAAGCACAGCCCAGAGACCTGTTGATGCCTAGGAGCCGCTGCAGCAACTGTGAGAGTGGGAGCATCCACCACAGGACCATCTGCGCCAGCCGGGAGGAACGCAGCCACATAGGTCGGTTGGGAGGCGAGGAAGAATTTATCCGCCTCAGTAGCAAGCGCACGGCAGTCCGAGATCGCTGTGTTGGCCAAAGCAGCCCGCACTTGGGGAGGCAACAGACGCAGGAAAAGCTGAATGAAAAGAAAATCGGGCTTGTGTTCGCCCAAAAGATCTAACATTCTTTCCATTAGTTCGGAAGGCTTGGAATCGCCCAGCCCCTGCAAAGAGAAAAGGCGGCTAGCCCTCTCTGCGTCGGAAAGTTCGAAAGTTTTTAAGAGGTGAGCCTTCAAAATGGCATACTTGTCCTCCGGTGGTGGTTGTTTAAGAATGCTCACCACTCTGGATGCTGTAGCACTCCCAAGTGCAGAAACAACGTAATAATATTTGGTCTCATCCGCGGTGATTGCTCGCAGCGCGAACTGCGCCTCCGCTTGGGCAAACCACGCAGTCGCCGAGGTCTCCCAAAACTCGGGCAGCTTCAAAGAAACCGCATTCGTCGCCATAGTCGCAAATAAAACTCACTGAAAGAAACGTCCAGCGAGCGTCGGGGTCACCAGTGTTGCGTTTGCAGACTAAAGGCAATACAACTTAAGTTCTTTTCGACACACAATCGTGTGTGTTTTTTATTAGAACCGTAACAAGAACGCCGAGAGCTCGTTGCTAAGAAACGTAGTATAAACACCTCCAAAAACCACGCCCCCAAACCTTTGACCCCCCACGGTCCATTAAAGGGACGGTTTGTCGGTCAACCGTACGAGCGAGTGAGGAACTCATACATGGCGAAAATGCTCACTTGGCAATGGAACAGATATGAACAATTGTGGTGAATTATGATACGAGTACATGAACAGCTGTAAAGAATTATCAAACACAAGTAACCGCTACAAAACTTACTTTTCATTTAACAAACCTTTTATGTTACTTCTCTTTTCCCCCTGCGAGCCAGGGATGTAACATAAGTCAGGGCTCATCTGGGATCATCCGTTAAAGGAGACCTGACGAAAAAAAATGTATATCGTGTCTTGACTCTGGGAATTGTTTGGGATAGTTCCACTCCTGCGAGTGGCAACCTGGTAAATAAGTCATGACACAATTCGATTTATATAGCTTCTTGGCTTCCCCTTCTATTAAGTTGTTTAACAGCTGTCGGAAAGATGACTTGGCCCAAATAGCCAGTCACTTCGGTCTCACGGTTCCCTGTCAAGTGCTGAAGAAGGAACTTAAGACTCTGGTGCTCGATAAATTAATAGAAATGAATCTTGTGCATGTACCAGTTCAGACCGAAACAGCAGTTGGGGAGGATGTCACCCTGGGTGGTGGGGCTGGTAGTCTGGGTGATGGTGCTTCCCCCAGCAAAGCTGATTTCGATGGTGGCTCAAGCTCGGGCAAAGATGTGGAAATGGAGAAATCACCTGCCACACTACCTTGATATGACCCTCTTTCTTCTAGCCTCAGTAGTCCGGGTTGTAAACAGCAGGCTCACTTAAAGGTCCACCTTGCACGCCTTAAGTTTGAATCTCAAGAGAAGGTTCAGGCCTGGCAGGCTGAGTTGCAGCTACAACACCAGCTGGAGGTAAAAAGAATGGAAATTGAAGTGGACAAGGCCCCATACAGCTGCACAAGTTTGAGCTGGAGTCACAGCGACTGGCTGGAGGGTCAAACCCGTCTGGTGGTACGGTAAGCCATTTCTGCTTGGAGACGACTCGCACACCAGCTGTCTTTGATGTTGGTAAAAATATTGTTTTAGTGCCCACCTTCCCTGAGACTGAAGTGGACTCCTATTTCGGGGCATTTGAGAGAATTGCCAACGCCTTACAATGGCCACGTGAAGCTTGGGCCTTGTTGCTACAATGTACGCTTTATGGGAAAGCACAAGAAGCTATCGCTGCCCTGCCTGTTGAAGAAAGTTTACATTATGAATCAGTAAAAGCTGCAATTCTTCGCACTGGTACCTGAAGCCTACCGACAAAATTCAGAAATCATAAAACGCCTTCTCAGTCATATGTAGAGTTTGCAAGGGAAAAGGGAATCTTGTTTGATAAATGGAGTACTGCTTGTAAAGCATGTGATTATGAGGCTTTAAGGGAGTTAATTTTACTAGAAGACTTTAAGAAATGTTTGCCAGACCGAATTGTTGTGTATATCAATGACCAAAAAGTGTCCAAACTCACATCTGCTGCTGTACTAGCTGATGAGTTTGTTTTATCCCATAGAACTGTTTTCTCATCTGGAGCTGAAGAAAAGACTCACCAACCCGCAGTTCGGCAGAACCCTCCCCTGGCAATTAACCTCAAGAAAGAGGAAATGGAGTGTTTTTACTGTCACAAGCCTGGACATATAATCTCCAACTGTTTAGCATTAAAGCACAAGCAGCCGTCTGCTTCAAACTCTTCCCAGCCAAAAGCTGTTGGTCCAGTCACAGCTGATCCTCGTACTGACACTACCTCAGTCAGTGAGACTCCTGATGTTAAATTTCATCCATTCATTTTTGATGGTAGGATTTCTTTGACTGGTGACCCTGGAGAACAGTGTTTGGTGCGTATTCTGCATGATACAGGGTGTTCCCACTCAGTGGTTGTCACTGATGCACTGTCATTTTCAAAGTTCTCTTACTGTGGCTATATTGTTTTGAGTGGCATTGAGATGGGTTATAGTCCCCATCCTGTCCATCACATTCACATACAGTCTACACTAGTAACTGAGATCTTTCCTGTTACCATTTGTCATGTGCTAGCAATTAAAGGTATCACCCTTCTTATAGGCAATAGCATCGCTGGAGGTAAAGTGCTGCTCCTGTCACACTTGTCAGACCGCTGGGAAACCCAATCAAACAATTCCTCCTGCTCCCCTATACCCAATCCCCGCGATAGAAGAGCCATTTGAATGCATCCTACTTGATTGTGTCGGACCTTTGCCCCAGAACTAAAAGTGGGAGTCAGTATATCTTAACGATAATGGGTGCAGCGACCCATTTCCCTGAGGCTATTCTGCTGTGCAATATCACAGCGTGAACCGTAGTTAAAGCTTTAACCCAGTTCTTCTCCACATTCGGTCTCCCTTGTATATGCTCAGAAAATATTACACTGACACTGGCTTGAGTTGGGATGAAAGGATACCTTTTGTTGTGATTGCAGCCCGTGAAACCATACAGGAATCTTTTGGTTTTAGTCCCCATTGAAGTCCCTACAGGAAAGGTTCATGTCGTCGGCCCCTTCTCCTCCGATTAATGTACTTGACTTTGTTAGTCAATTCTGTGAGTCTTGTCCACTCACTCGCCAGAGTATCTCTTACTCAATCACAATCTGCGATGAAACGCCGCTTTGATCATTCTGCTGTTCCCCGACAGTTTCAGGATGGCGTTTTAGCCCTTTTGCCCATCTCAGGTTCTGCCCTCTTGGCAAAATTCTCCGGTCCGTATAACGTTGTTGAACGTCTGAGCGATACAGATTATCTTATTCGCACCCCCGAGCGCAAACGTAAAGCGCGAGTCTGCCGCATTAACATGTTAAAAAGGTACCACCCTCAAAACTGTCCTGAGGACGGTCCAAAACTTTCAGATGCCACACTGCCTTCAGAGCCGGCCTGCCACTGTGCTATGATTATATAGCCTCCTGATGATCTAATTGCACGCGCCACCACCCATCAGAGTGCCCGTATATCAAATTCGGACATGCTGGAGAAATTACCATCCTTGTTGTCGCATCTGTCCCATGATCAAAAGGTTGACATAATGGCTCTAGTTAATGCCTTTTCTTGCCTCTTCCAGGATGTCACATTTCATACCACCACGGCTCACCATGATGATATCCACACAGCTAGTCATTTATTGAGGACCAGACTGTTTTAAAGGAGCAGTAAAGGTGTTGAATAAAAAAAGAGTGATTTTTTTTTTGGGTTTTTCATCAAACAATCAAAGACTATCAAAATAAAAACAATAAATAGGTCATAAAAATTGCAAGAATTGAAGACTAAGCTGCACTGCCTACATCCGGAGGCACAATCAAACCGGGCCTCCGGAGGTCGCGGTGCAGCGCTCTGTTGCGCAATATTTTCGCTGTGTTGCGTAATATTGCACCATGTTGCGCTGTGTCCGCTGCCTCGTCTCTTCTCAGGATTTTAATTGGAAACGTGAAATTTAAAAGATAATATAAAAACGGCGTTAAGTGGGAGTTAAATTAATTAATTATAATTACTTATATAATTAGTTTATAAAATCACTGGAAAAATACGACCATTTAATTTATTCTTTTATTTTTTTTTTTAACTTTTTTTCTTTCTATGATGGCAGAGGAGGCAGGGGAGACATGCCACTGATATATATATATATATATATATATATATATATTAAAAAAATCTCTTCCTTGCCCTCCTGGGCGGTGCCTCCTTCCTTCAGACTCGGGTCCTCTACCAGAGTCCTGGGAGTGGGTGAGGGTCTGAGGGTCCTGTGCAGGATCTTTGCTGTTCCTAGGACTGCGCTCTTCTGGACAGAGATCTCTGATGTGGGTCCTGGTATCTGTTGGAGCCAGCTACTCAGCTTGGATGTTACTGCTCCTAGTGTTCCTATCACTACTGGGACCACTGTTGCCTTCACCCCCCACATTCTCTCTATCTCCTCCTTCAGCCCTTGGTACTTCTTCAGCTTCTTGTGTTCCTTCTTCCTGATGTTACTATCGCTTGGGATTGCTACATCTATCACCACCATCTATTCCAGTGTTTATCCACCACCACGATGTCAGGCTGGTTGGCCACCACCATCTTGTCAGTCTGGATCTGGAAGTCCCAAAGGATCTTGGCCTGCTTGTTCTCCACCACTTTCGGGGGGGTCTCCCACCTGGACCCTGGGACCTCCAGTCCATACTTAGTGCAGATGTTCCTGTATGCTATGCCAGCCACCTGGTTATGCCACTCCTTGGCAACATCTTGCACCCTGCTGTGATGTGCTGGACTGTCTCAGGGGCATCTCCACACAGCCTGCACCTGGGCTCTTGCCTGGTATGGTAGACCCTGGCCTCTATTGCTCTGGCGCTTCGGGCCTGTTCTTGTGCAGCCATGATTAGTGCCTCTGTGCTGTCTTTCAGTCCGGCCTTTGCAAGCCCCTGGTATGTCTTCTCGATATCGGCCACTTCCTCAATTTGTCGGTGGTACATTCCATGCAGGGGCTTGTCATTCCATGAGAGCCCCTCAGGTTCCTCCTCCTTGATGGGCTTCTGCTGCCTGAGGCATTCACTCAGCAGTGGGTCAGTTGGGGCCATCTTCTTGATGTACTCTTGGAGGCTTGTTGTTTCCTCCTGGACAGTAGTTCGACACTTACTAGTCCTCGGCTCCCTTCCTTCTGCTTTGTGTACAGCCTCAGGACACTGGACTTAGGGTGGAACCCTCCATACGTTGTGAGGAGCTTCCTTGTCTTCATGTCAGTGGCTTATATTTCTTCCAATGACCAGGGTATTATGCCAGCAGGGTATCTGATTACTGGCAGGGCGTAGGTGTTTATGGCCTGGATCTTATGCTTACAATTCCGCTGACTTTTCAGGACCTGTCTTACCCTCTGTAGGTATTTAGCTGTGGCTGACCTCCTGGCTGCCTCCTCGTGGTTACCATTTGCCTGCGGTATCCCCAGGTATTTGTAACTGTCCTGCACATCTGTGATGTTCCCTTCAGGTAGGTCAACCCCATCAGTTGCAATCACCTTTCTTCTTCTAGATACCGTCCTCACACATTTAACCAGCCCAAATTACATCCGATGTCCTTGCTGTAGATCCTAGTGAGGTGAATCATGGAGTCGATGTCACGCTCGTTCTTGGCAGACAGTTGGATGTCATCCATGTAGAGGAGGTGGCTGGCGGTTGTTCTACTTTGGTTGGTTGAGCAGAGACATCCTGGAGGTTCGTCCTGGCCTGAGCACCCTCTTCACCTTTCTCTGGACACTCATCTTTCTCACTGTCTTTCTCCTGTGATGTCAGCTACTGAAGAGTGTGTTTAACTTGTTATTATGGGTTTGACCATTTGTTCCTGTTTTCTCTTAGAAGTTAGGCATGGTAGACTCATTTACCAAGTGTAGTAAAGATCAGAGACATTCTTCGACAGAATTGTTGTTTAGACAGTGGTGAGCACAGGAACCAGCAAAGCTGAAGGGGTTAAACAGTCATTAGAAAGCAGGACATCATGCTGGGGGTGATAAGGTCTACTTGCAGGAAGAAGGTTTATTTTTGAACTGGCCATTTGGGAAGACACTGGAGAAGAAGGACTGATACCAACATCAACATCAACCGGGATTGGAAGAAGAGGACGAGGTCATCTGAGCAGAAGAATTGGATTGGTCTGTAGGAGCATTGAATTTGCATCTGTGTTCTACAAAAGACTGGGTCAAGGGATAGTTAGGTTGTTAGACTTCATGCCCTGGCAACTAACTCTGTTATTGTCAGGTTATGAACTGGCCCGGAGCTCTGTAATATTTGTGTCTTGAATTGATTCTATTGCTAAATACACTTTGAAATTGGCATTTATTTTCTTGAGGTCTTCATTCAAGGAACACGCGGATTGGCAATGACATGCGAAAGGTATTGCAATCCAACACTACTCATGAATGGACTCAATTCATCCATCCATCCATCCATCTTCTACCGCTTGTTCCTCCACAGAGGGTCACGGGGGGACTGAAGCCTATCCCAGGTGACATCGGGTAAAGGTGGGGTCCACCCTGAACTGGACGCCAGCCAGTCAGGGCGGACACACGCAGAGACAAAGAACCGCTCAGTCTCACATTCACACCTTAGGACAAACTCCACTAGGAAAGACCCCAGCCTCTGTCCCAACCAGGATTCAAATCCGAGGCCTTCTTGCTGAGAGTTAACACTGTGTGTGTGTGTGTGTGTGTGTGTGTGTGTGTGTGTGTGTGTGAGGTGTTTCCCTTACCATGGACAGGCAGGTTGGCAGATTATTGCCTTTGGAAACTGAAGTAAACATCTCAAATTTCCCATGCATCCCTATTTAATTTCCTTTTCTCTATAAAGTGCCCTGTGTCTGTTGTTGTGTCTAAGATAAATGCAGCTCAAGCTGATTTATGCAAATTTTGCTGATATCTGCAATATTTTTGATCAGTGCATCATCTCTCATGCCTTAAGCAGCAGCATCTGCACAATGTTAAGATCCAAAGAGTAATTATTAAGAAGTAATGTAGAGATGCATCTATCACACACAGTTGACACAGAGCCTCACCTTTTCTCACTGTGCAATAAAACCAAGTAGTTAGTGTGTGTGTGTGTATGTGTGTGTATGTGTGTGTGTGTGTGTGTGTGTGTGTGTGTGCGCATGTGATTCCACTGCTCCACCCACTGATATGTGTGGGCTGTTATGCTGTTTAGCTCTTGTGTTCATTTATTACCAGACAACTGCTTTTCTGCAGGATCCCACGGAGATTTACTGGATTCATATTTTCCAGAAAGGTGAGAACAATTTATTTAATTCTGACAAATGTATGCTCTTTTTTGAAGAAAAAATATTCTTGTAATCCAAAAAAGAAAAAAAAGTTATCATTTCATTCTTTGTTTCCTTTGACGTTATATTCTGGGACTCCTAGAATTCAAATTGTGTGAATTTTCCTCCAGTCAGACAAAAGTGAATTCATGTTGAGATCATTAAGACAAAAAAGATTTTAAATATAAAGGAATTATGATTTTTATTGTTATTATTTAGAAGACGAATATGACCAGCAGGTGACTGAAATTTTCCGTCATAGTATGTTTTTATCACATTTTATCATGAGCCTGGTTCATGTCCTTGCATGTGAACACATGTCTTAATATATGTTTTGAGAGGGCAGAGAGCACAGTTGCCTTTTAAATGAGTTTTTTCCTGAGTCACCTCACCTTACTTTAAAGCAGTCACGTCAAATGTCAGCTGTATCTGTCACACACAAGTTGACACAGAGCCTCAGTTTTTCAACATGCAATAAAAAAAGAAGTCTGTAGTTCTCTTTTAACAACTGAGAACCATATTTTAACAACTGAACCATTGTTGCTTACAAATAATTAACCTGTTAATAATTAATAATAAAAAAGAATCAAATATTGTGGGAATTACAAAAAACAGCCAATATAACTCTAGAATACTTTTAGATTATTTCAATAAGTGATACTATTATTACTGATAGTTGTACAAAAATAACAGAAACATGTATTTTTTCAATAAGATAAGAAAAAAGCCATGAGTTTAATGCCAAAACATAAGAATGAGAGTAAATACAGACATAACATAGCAAAGATTTTGATTTGTTTTTTGAATTATTAAAATTTTTGCCACTGTGATAACGGTGAGAGAAAATTGGATACTTCGAAAGTTACCAATTCAGAAAGGTTTGGTCTGAGAATGTGCCTCTCGGCTCCACAGGAGGCCAACCTGCTGTCTACATGAGGGATCAGTGGCAGAAAACACATTCTAATGGTTGCTTTACCTGTTGTTTCAATGAGCCAATGTCTGATAACAAACCAGAGAAACAGACTGTTTGGCTTTTTCTTTACTTGGAAGTTCATGGTGGGCTGAAATTGCACTGCTAATAGACTTATGTACTTCTGTATCCACTTGTCCTTCTCCAAATGTATCATCATGTTTAATCATTTTTTTCCTTTATAATTCTCTTTAATTCACTTCACTAATGTGATTTGATCGATCTGCTTCTCTGTCTTGACATGGTCTTATCCACATTGATTTCTCTGGTGACAAGTCACGCCTAGGAAATACAACTTGAAAATGGACGACAGAGAAGTCATTACTTGCTTGATTTATGATAGAAACAATCTTGGTGGAGACGTGGCTCAAACTTTCCTTTAGCCATCCGTGATGGTTGATTTGTAGTTTTCTTGTTGTACCTTGTACCTTTTCTTTTATTGTTCCTGTTTATCTTTGTTGCTGTCTCCTTCTTAACACTCCTTGTGTTCCTTTCTTCTTGTCATGAAAGGTCTCCCTTTCTCCCCGATGAATGTTTTATGACATGATTTGCATGGGATTTCATATATGGTATCGCCTTTGTTTTCTTGGTGTACTTTGTCCTGTGGGTGAACAAAGATCTGACGGAGTGTTGTGTGTGGTTTGACCGCTGTGTTAATTTTGTATTTTTTCATTGCCCTTTAGATGCACTCCTCTGTGTTTCTGTTTTCCTATTTGTTTCTTCTCCTTTTGTTTTTTGATGCTTTTGACCTGTAGCGCAGCTCTTGTTGTTGGCCACTGTGGATATTGACATGTCTTTTATGTCAGTATATCAGTAGTATGTGTTTTTCCTCCTGTGATCTGTTCTCCAGGTCTGTGATTATTGTTGTGCATATGTATAAGGCTGTGACAACTGATAGCTTGTGGGCTGTGGGGTGTTCAGATGTTCAGATTTTAACCTATCCTTTATTGTCTGTACGGTGGTCTGTGTGGCTGTTTTTGTGAAAAGGGATATCACGTGATATAAAAATGTTATTGTACTTTGATATTTGTTCAGTTGTGTGACCAGTTGTTTGGAGTTTTTGCAGTATTGTTCTTCTGTGAGTCCCAGTAATGGTTTAATTATTTCTGAGAGTAAGTTAATCAATATTATGTTACTGCTCCTGGTTTTAGTGTTCCTGGTGTGTGTATTTTGGGCATGCCAGACTTTCTGGAGATTAGCTGTGGGAACAACACGGTTGTATGACTATCTATTTTCTTTTAATTGAGAAATGGTTTAAGTAGTGCTTTGAATTTGTTTTTATTGTCCCCAATTGGGTCTTTTGAGAGTACCTCATAAGCATCGTTGTCCAGCATTTGTCATTCATATTGATCTGTCACTGATGTGACACTCTGTAAAATCCCAGTCTGAGATGAGGCAGGGACAGAGAATGTCAAAGATTGTGATTCTTGCAGGGTCACTATTACTATGATATACAAAACTCGTACACTGTGCAATTGTATTATGTAAAATGAGGCTAATGATTTAAGAGGGGCAAATAACTTAGGAATAAGAGCAATGAAAAAAAGATTTTGAATTTCATTCAGCAGAATATAAATATGAAATGGAATGTCAGAATAATCAAAACAATGTCAAAACTTCAAACAGTTCTAAAGTATAAAGAACACGAGTAGAACCAAAGATCTGAATTTGAACATTCCTTCATTAGACCAAAGTAGAGACTTCCACTGGTCATATGTCCATTTGTTGTGTTTCTTGGCTCAGAAAAATCTGTTCTGCTTGTTATTTGTCCTTTTAGCAGTGGTTTCCTATCAGCTATTTCACTATAAAGTCATCACGTGTTCTTGTGTACTCTGCTCTCTGTTACTAGGGGTTGTGGCTAACCTGGTTTCCAGGGAGCTCCCTGGTGAACAGCACACCTGCAGGTGATAATCAACATGTTTCTTCAGCCCCAATCACCTGTTACCCAGTGCCAGATTGTTGTTTCAGTGACTGTGGCAAACAAATTGTGACCTCAACTGGATATTTCAGATCTGTTCTTTACCTTTGTGCTTTTGCCCCGAGAACGCCACTTATCCTCGCCTAGGATTGGTTCAGCAGAGACATCCTGGAAGTTCATCCTGGCCTGAGCACTGTTTCTCATGGGATCCCCGCTGCCCTCCATTCACTGGAGTGTGAGCCACAGTGTGGTGGCAATTTTTGCAATTTTCCAGACTGGCAGATTTTCAGTTCTTGAAGTAAAGATGGATTCTACCAGTTGGCAAATGGGTTGTCCATCGCATATCAACCTGACTTCTGCACAACACAATTGATGGTCCCAGCATGATTAAGAAATTAGCCTTGCCAAGGCATACTTGTGAAGTGAAAACCACTACCTCATGAAGAGAAAAGCCAAGGATTTGCAAAGCTGCCATTAGACAAAAGGGTGGCCATTTTAAGAAAACTAAAATATTGAACTCTTTTTTTTTTTGATACATAATTCCGGGTGGCCCCGGCCCATCCTGGATGCCCTTGATGCTGGGCGTGGTCTTTAGAATGGTTAAAAAAAAACAAAAAACTGCTGATGACAATATGACACAAGAAGAAACTAATTCACACATGCGTACTAGTAGCTTCTTCTTTGTTGTGCAACCTTGGTTGTAAATTGTAATCTGATCACATCTTTATCTTTTCCCACAGATGGCTCCTGCGATTTCCAAGAAAACACTCCTCTTTGCAGGATTTGGCTTCAGTTGCTGTATTTTGTTAACTTACTTGCATTTTAGTTCAGCTCCTTCTTGCCCCTTCTCATTCCAACCACCTGTGGAGGACAGAAGAATTGAAACACCAGGAAAGCCCCTCATCCTTTTATGGTTCTGGCCGTATGAGAAGAAGTTTGCATATGACTCTTGCAAAGTATACTACAATATTGACAGCTGTGAGCTCACAGATGACCGGTCCCTTTACAACAAAGCACAGGCTGTTCTTTTCTTCCACCTGCACATAAAGCCAAATCTGGCAAATTTACCAAAGGAGTCGCGGCCATTTTTTCAGAGGTGGATTTGGTTCTATTTGGAACCTCCTGGGATTACAGATAAGAAACCAGGTCTGGAAACTATATTCAACATGACGCTGAACTACAGGAAAGATTCAGACATTGTAGCAAGGTACCCTCTTACTATCCGAGATAAAATATTGACTGAGGAAATAGTTCTGCCTGATAAAAAAAAAATAGTTTGTTGGATTGTCAGCAATAATGCTGCATTCACTGGTGCAAGAAAAGACTACTATCAGGAATTATCAAAGCATATTCATGTTGATGTTTTTGGTGCTGCGTACACAGGGGTCAAGTTGGGGGTTGATCAATATTACCAGACTGTTGCTAGCTGTAAATTTTACCTGTCATTTGAGAACTCAATCTACAGAGATTACATCACAGAGAAGGTCAATGGACCCCTTGCAGCTGGAACAGTTCCTGTAGTTTTGGGTCCCCCAAGAGAAAATTATGAAATGTTCTTCCCATCAGACTCCTTTATCCACATAAATGATTTTGAAAATGCAAAGGCACTGGCAGAGCATCTGCTCTACTTGGACAAGGATGAGAAAGCATACAGGCGTTACTTTGAGTGGAGGAAGTACTTCAATGTCATTCCTCATCAACAGCCACTCGACAAAGAATTCATCCCTCCTGTCTGTTATGCTTGTCAACACATGGCCAACGACAATTTCTATCATGAAATGGATGACCTCAATAAGTGGTTCTTTGAATGAAAAGTTAATGGTAAAGTTTTGGGTTTTTGCTGATCTACAGCTGTAGCATGTTCAGGTTTGTGATTTATAACATTGGCAAGAAAAAAACAAGTTGATCGTCCTCTCAATCGCTGATATAACAAACTTTGTTTGCACAAACAAAGTCATGTTTGACACATTAACACATTTGATAATATATTTTTCACTAATTTCTGTAGGTAGCACAAGTTGGTACTGGGCTGAATGGGTGTGTCGTGGCACCATTGACATTCCCGGGAGAAGGGACTCAATTTGGATATTGTGCTTACAAAGAAAAGCAGGAAAAACTTCAAAAGGCTCTACCTTTAACTGAGACTGACCTTTATAGAACAAATCAGTATAAGTCCAACACCAAGCCATACATGTAAACCTGCTCATCCACATTGCACAATTAAGTTTAAATGTACAGACAAAGTTTGAAGGAGGCCGGAGTTTCAACATCAATCCTAAAGCTGCCAAGAAACTTTTCAGGAAGAGGCAATGATAAATGCAGATTTGTTTCATTTTCTGTCAATTATGGAATTTTGTCATACAATTTTGTCATGGGAAATGCATGCATGTATAAGTGAAAATATATGGCAAAATGTGAAGATTACAGTTGTTTTAAATGTATATGCTTTCTAAAGATCAGCAGAAAGGGGAGATTGCATAAATGGTGTTTGGCCCAACCATGTGGCCAAACAAAGAAAGGCCTACATAATTAAACCACAGTCTAACTGCAAAACGAAGGCATCACAAAATCATCTGCTAGTTTCTTTGTGTAATATTGGTTGACAAATCGTGACGTGGCTAAGGTCAGGCAATGCGGGACACATGGCATTTGACAATAATGCTCAAACTTGACAGGAATACATAGAAGTATTGGACCATTTTTGGTGAGAAATCGTACGCCGAGTTGAGGGCACTGCTTCTGTCACATTATAACCTGAAGCTCAGTGAGATAGTTCAAAGATTGAAATTGTATTTGGGGACTAGAGGAATGAAGCAATGATTATTGGTGGAGTCTGATTTGACGCCCAAGAAAGCTTTGAAAATCGTGCAAGCAATGGAATTCATGAATGCAAACAAGGATGTGCGGGACCTGCAGCTGCATTCTAGAATGTTGGATGAGTTCCACTGTGTCAGGTTCGGAACCGACAGGACCCAATTGCGGAAGACAAGAGAGCTCAAATGGGGGTGGGGGGAAAAAACGGAATTTAATTACCGACACAATGGGATACACAAACACAACCAAAGAGGCAAACTCAGGACGCTCCAACGGAGGACTCAAACCAAAACAACCCGCAGGGAACCGGGTGGACGAAAGGTCAGCGGCGAAGCCGGAACAGGAAACAACCCTCGGGAAAAACAGGGTGAAGTCACGCTGAACTCTGCTGACTGCGTCTTTAAGTAAGACACTGATGGCTGATCAGAGGCAGGTGCGCGGCCACAGCTGGAAGTGGAAGAGCGGGCGCCCCCTGGAGGAGGCAGTGGGAAAGAGGGAACGGGCCGGAACCTCACACACTGCAGTGTACAAGGTGAAAGCAACACCTAAATGGAAAGGAAAAAAAATAGCTTTGTTGGCAAGTTATAGCTGTGGGGGTGATCATATGGCAAGAGACTGTCATTTTCTTCATCAAAATTGCCATGGCTGTTGTAGCGCCTCTCTAGTGTAGTTTACTATTTGAGAGGTGGCTAACCTGAGCTCTTTTTAAAATATGAAATAATGAATAAGGTTTCTGCAATGAACCTAAACCAAGGAATTCAAAGACCAAGACTGTCACAAAGACAAAAGAGATCACATAACCCCTGCACTGGCATCTCTTCATTGGCTGCCCGTTAAATTCAGAATAATTTTTAAAACCCTCCTCTTGATCTACAAGGTCCTCAGAGGCCTAGCTCCATCCTACCTGGAGGAGCTAGTGATACCTTATCAGCCCAATAGACCACTCCGCTCTCAGAACGCTGGTCTACTTGTGGTTCCCAGAGTCTTTGGGAGTAGATTGGGGGGCCGAGCATTTAGCAACCAGGCCCCCCTGCTCTGGAACCAGCTCCCTGTCCAGGTACAGGAGGCTGACTCCATCGCTACTTTTAAGACCAGACTTAAAACTTACCTCTTTGAAAAAGCTTATTGTTACTAATTCTGTAGTTCCAGTTACTATCATAGACAGACAAATTATCATACTTAGGGGGTCGTCTAATCGTTCGGTCACATCTCAGCTATGCTGCTATAGGCCAAGTCTGCCGGGGTCCAGAAACATGATCACCTGACAGGCCTCTGTCACCCCACTGGGTCATGGTTTCCTCTCCTCTCCCCTCCTTTCCTCCTCCTCATCGAACAGACTAGTTATGCAGATTCCTGTGTAGTTTTTCTGCCCCCGCCCCTCTGTTCATTTATTTACAGGTATCGCCGCCTTCGGAGCTGCATGATGACATCTGGCCCGCTGACCTGTTGTACAGTGTATTTTTGTGTGTGTTTCTGTGTTCTGTGCCTCTCCTCTCCTCTCCCTCTTCTTCTTCTCCTCTCCCTCTTCTCCTCTCCTTCTTCTCCTCTCCTTCTCCTCTCCTCTCTCTACCCAGCCAGCAATCAGCAGGAAGGTCCCCCTACATGAACCTGGTCCTGCTCAAGGTTTCTTCCTGTTAAAGGGGAGTTTTTCCTTGCCACTGTTGCTTGTCTGGGGTTAGGCCCTGGGATTCTCTAAAGCGCCTTGAAACAATTTAGATTGTATAAGACGCTATATAAATAAAGATTGATTGATTGACTATTTCAGTGGACTACTCAAATTACTCAAATAGATTCAAGAAAATTAACTTTTGTAAACAGACTCCGTTCACATATGCAAAATATGTACAATAAACCGTTACTGTGGGTCCCCCAATAAAATAAAACAGCCTGCAATATTTAAGTTACCGTAGCAGGCCTGGTTGCAGCTTGGGACGATCCACCTCTGCTCGGCTCCACCAGGTTGCTAGCCGCTAGCTCGTTAGCCAAGTTCAGGGTTAGCAGCCACTTAGTCAGCAGCTACGTGCACTCTCCTCTTCGTTTGTAGTATCGTTTGTCGTTTGTCGTATCGAGTTCTCCACTCAACACTTGCTTCAAAGTCACAACTCAAAAAGAGTTCTAGTCGAACACTAGAATGACTATGACGAACTTCTATCACACTTGATCAACTTTTCCCGCGCTCCTCTCTCCCTCCTTCCTCCGACTCCCCTTCTTCGCTTTTCCGCTCACTTCCCCAAAACCTTTGCGTCAGCTTTTTTTCCCTTTATTTTAACTGATGTCTTTTTTTAACATGCCTGGTTTTACCCAGGGCTACACTGTGGTAAAACAGGACATTTAAAAAGAATGTGCAGCTTAAGGGAGAGGGGAGGAAACCGCAGGAAAAAGAGTTTCAGAAATACTATAAAACACTCCCCATCAGGTGGTGTCAAGAGGTTTTCACAATTCACCATTTTGCAAAGTCATTTGAGTACACCCCAGTTTAACAAATGACAACATTTTTGAAAGTGGATACTGGCTCTAGTATGACTGTTGTGGAAATTACACAGGTGGTGAAACAGAGGCAACTGGCATGTCAGGGACAGGCAGGGTCGAAACAGGGCAGGCAGGCAGAAAAACGTTGGAGAGTCAGACGACAATCTGGCAGAGTGGTAATGTTCATGTCAGGGCCTGGCGGACCTCCTTCCCAATAGGGGGCGCCCGCTGGCCTCAGGAGCAGAAGGATTCCGCACACCTGCACTGCATCGGGTAATCACCCAGTCCTTGTTAGGGCCGTCACCGACAGCTGGGGTTGTCGGATCGTTTTCCTGCGCCCGGTGGAGAACCCGTTTGCTGATCTTCCGTTGCCTGGTACCCCCGACTGGCTTTTGTGAGCTTCCCTCTGAATGGACACTCGCCCCGCTGGCCTGTATCCCGGACTTGGACCCGCGGTGACATATCGGTTGTGTCGTAGTTCTCCTTGGGTTCCGAGTGTTTTTTGTTGGTCCGCGATCCCGCTAGTTTACTCCTTTTTTCGGAGCGTTTTTTGTTTGGTCCGTTTTGACCCAGTTTGTTTCCTCCTTTTTTCGGAGCGCTTTCTGTTCAGTCTGTTTAGACCTGGTTTGATTCCTCCGTTTGCCAGAGCGTTTTCTGTTCTGACGTTTGTAATAAACGTGTTCACCCTCGTTACCCTGTGTCTGCGTCTGGGTCCTCGTACCAAACCTAACAGTTCAACCAGGATCTAAATAGGGTCCTGTGATTGTCCCGGTTGGTCACAGGTGCACGAGGCAAATGAGGACCCAAGGGCAGGGGCGCCCACAGCTGTGACAGTTAGATAGATAGGAGGTCACAGTCTCTGTCCATGCATGATGCCAGCTAATATCTTAGCTACCCCAAACAGAGTGGTAACCTTGGAGAGACCAGAAACATCCAGCCTGTCTTGCTGTTGTCTCAGCATTGCTTTGTCTATGACTGGAGTGAATAACAATAACCAGTCACCAAGCTCTGGCCTTAATGTCAGAACATTAATAACAAGACAGAGAAAGGAATTTTCCTTCACAGTGACAAGTGTGTCAAAGACCAAATACGACAGTAGGGCGCAAAAAAAAAGCTCCAGGATTGTTCTATCACTCTGAAAGCATATACAGGTGAAAAAGTACGTACACTTGGAGTGACGGAGGTCACCATAAAGTACAAATACAAAGTCAAACAGCTACCAGTGGTGGTCGTAGCACACAGGGCCACACATCTGCTTTTTCTGAGTGCAAAGTCACCAATGATGTCATCGAGAAATATATTTCGCTCTATGTCTCACTATGTCAGTGCTTCTCAATTATTGTCTGTCACGCCCCCCGAGCATGAAGAAAACAATTTGCACGCCACCACCACCACCACCACCACCCCTCTCCTCTGCGACTATAAATATCATTTATCTATAAAATTTTTATAAGTACACCTCTGCATAGCATTGTATACTATTAACATGAAAGAAAACAAAAAAGAAAAAAGAAAGAGATATAGTTCACCTTACAACAAAGAATAACTTTATTACCATTGTTTTTAGTCTGTAACAGAAAATATTTTAGGTGCATCAGTTTGCCTGAAATGTAAAAAAGAATCTTAATGTAATGTCTTGAAGTGGTGCCCTAATTGATTTGGCTTCATGCTGTCCACTGCCAGTATTTTTAGAAAACAGTAAACACGATGGTCTTTCCTTGTCTCCCACTGTAGTCACATTGAAGCCGAGCACTACATATGCTTCATCACATTTCCTTGTCTTAGCTTTTGGGTGACTTTCTTTTGTCTCATTATTTTTATCTCTCTCTGTGATGCATGCCCCTTGACAGCCCTCTAAAGGATTCATCTCCTTACGCCCATCTTGGACGACTAGCGAATGTATCTGTCTGCATCAGGTAATGCCACCTACTTTAACTAGTCTGCGACGATGGTACCACCTCATTCAAACACCTCTTCTCACTTGAAGTATAGTTGCAACAAGGCCGGCTTAACTGTCCACACGGTGATCTTATTTAGATTCAGTCGCCGGGTTCCACCTCGCCTTGAAAGATTTTTTTTGTAATTTTATTCCTTGTGTTTTCCTTGCCCTCCAGGCTAGGTTAACACTAAGCTTACTAACACTAACCCCACCATGGTTGGTCAAGAATATAAGGTATTAGCATACCAGCTGATATCACTGTTTTGCGGCAAGCTAGCCTATCTGTTCTCGACCCCTACCTACCCCCCAAATGCTACAGGGTGCGATGAGTGGGGACCTTCTGCGGTGGTTGTTCTGAAGGCATCAGCTGGGGTTCCCAGCTTGACCTAACCACAGATCACCCGTCCTGGAGCTGGACTATGGGGAAGATGAGGATGCCGTCCCTGATCTCGTCATAGTATGCCAGCTTCCCCTTCTCCCAGCTCAGACATGCTTGATGTGTGCAAACACAACTGCCAGCTGGTCATCGCCTGGCTGTTGTAGCTCAGACCACCAGATCCTGCTACAAGGGGAAAATAATGCTCCAGGCCAAGAGTGCAATGAAGCAACTTCTCCCCGCCTTCCCAGAGCTGGTGGATGAGGTGGCACACTCGTGGAGAGATTACCTCTACAGCAGCAGGAGCCCAATCCCTGGAGCCTCATGACTCAACTCTGAGACGATGGAGAGTTTAGGATTACTTCAAATTCCACCAATGGAGCTACTTGGGGCTACCAACCTTTGCCCTTGACTGCCGCCCCCCCCCCCCCCGGTGGATGTGCACATGTGTGGGAACTGCAGGTGTGGCTGCTCCGCTGGCTGTCCTGTCAGTTCCTGATTGGTGGACTCCGCCTCGTCTCGCTTGGACTACACCTCCAAGCCCGCCAATCAGGAGCTGACAATTCCGGGCAGCCGGTATTTAGGGCGACCGGCGTTCGGGGCGACTGAGCTTCTGATCAGTACACCTCGATTCGGTCCCCCAATTCAGTTTAGTGATAGTCTCGCGCGTTAGTTGTTTCGGATGTTCGTTTTCATCACGGTTTTCGCATCTCGCTTTGCTTTTGTGGATAGCTCTCCCCTCGTTTTGGAGAGTCTCTTTTCGTTATTGTTTTCTTCGTATTTAACAGCACTGGGTTACTCGCTTTTTGTTGTCGTTTCACCACACGTTTTGTGTTTCCTTAACAGCACTGTGTTGCCCTGTTTGATCTCCTGAGGGTTTTCCTTGTCCGTTTATGTTTACGACCTCCCCTTGTTACATCTGGAGCTGGTCGTAACACCTGCTCTTGGCCTACTAGGCTGAGTTACGTGAGGATTTTGGCAAATGCAGGACCCGGTTACATGGGAGGAGATACCGGTCATCATTGACCTTTGCCTCCATGTCCAACGTTGAACAATCCAGTCCCCAGGAAGAGCGTTGGGGACTATGGTTCTGCAGGAACAAGCATGAAGGTTCAACCTCACACACCTGTCAGACAGGGAAAAGGACGATTTACTGGATTCTTATTTTCCAGAAAGGAGAGAACAATTTGTTCAATTCTGACAAATATGTGCTCTTTTTTTAAAGAAAAAAAATCTTGTAATGGAAAAAAGAGGAAAGAAAAAAAGTCATTGTTTCATTCTTTGTTTCTTTGTTCCTTTTGAAGTTATATTCTGGGACTCCTAGGATTCGAATTGTGCAAATTTTCCTCGACTCAGGCAAAAATGAATTCATATTGAGATCACTAAGGCAAAAAAGGTTTTAAATATAAAAATATTTAGAAGAAGACTACGACCAGCAGGTGACGAGGTGAAGTTTTCTTTTATAGTCAGTTTTTATCACAAATAATCATGAGTGTGGTTCGTGTCCTTGCATGTGAACATCCAGATGACCTCTGGAGACAATAGGTGTGTATATTTTTTTATGTCATCATGAGGGTTATTAGTGAAATCTAAATTCACATCACTGGAGAAAAACTGCTACAAGTTTATTGAAAGCTATTAAGAACAATAACAAAACAAGTCTGTAGTTCTCTTTTACCAACTGATAAACATAGTACAACTGAACCATAACGAATAATTAACCTGTTAATAATTAATAATAAAAAAGTGTCAAATACTCTGGGGATTACAAAAAAGGAAACATAACTCTATAATACTTTTAGATTATTTCAACAAGCAATGCTATGTGATGTAGAGGACACTTGAAGTGACACTTGAGATGTTCAGATTGAATCAGATTTGTAGAAATCTGGATGGACTCATAGGTGTGTATATTTCTTTAAACCATCATGAGGGTTAATAGTGACATCTAAATTCACATTACAGGAGAGAAACTGTTAGAAGTTTACAGAAAGCTATTAATAAAAGACCTTTAATTCAAATACATTTCTTGTCACAATTCTTTGTGTTTATTCTTCATTTAATGCAACAGAATTGTTTCTGTTTGCATAAATCCATTACAAATCTTGCTTGGTGCCCATTTTTAAGAACAAGGGTGATGTGCAGAGTTGTGGCAACTACAGAGGACTAAAGCTGATGAGCCATACAATGAAGTTATGGGACAGAGGAGCTGAAGCTAGACTAAGGGCAGAAGTGAGCATTTGTGAGCAGCAGTATGGTTTCATGTCAGAAGAGAGCACTAGAGATGCAGCATTTGCTTTGAGAATGTTGATAGAGAAGTCGAGAGAAGGCTGGAGGGAGGTGCATTGTGTCTCTGTAGATCTGAGTAAGCTGATGACAGGTGCAGGACATGTCTGAGGACTGTAAGACAGTGGTGAGGTGTGCTGTAGGTGTGACCGAGGAGTTCAAGGTGGAGGTGGGACTGCATCAGAGATGAGCTCAGAGCTCCTCCTTTTACGCTATGGTGATGGACAGGCTGACAAACAAGGTTAGACAGGAATCTTCACAGACTATGATGTTTGCAGATGACATTGTGATGTGTAGTGAGAGCAGGGAACAGGGAGAAGAGAAGCTAGAGGGGTGGAGGTTTACCCTGGAGAGAATGAAAGTTAGCCGTAGCTGGATGATGGAGTATATGTGTGAATAAGAGGGACCCAAGTGGAAGAGTGAGGTTACAGGGAGAAGGGATAAAGAGAAAACAGAAGGAAATATAAATTCTTCTTCTTATTATTTTACAATAAAGATTAATCGCAAAACCAACTCATGAATCATGAGTCACCTTAGTGATTGTGATTTCACCGTTAATGAAGATTGGTGTGGACAAAGAGAACAGTCTCTTCTACTTTAATTCACGCAACCGTAATAAATAATAATTTTACAAGATAAAACAACTACCTCCTGGGGCGTCATTCCCCAGGTGGTTTTTGGCCAACTAGAGAGTTTAATTCTTCCAAACCCCCGACCACTCTGTCACACATAGACGCGAGTTCTGGCACATTGTCCTCGACTCTGAACGCGCATCAGAGCAATGGGATCGAGCCTGGCTACACGTTTCTGTGACACGTGATAAATCGCTCAAGTATCCACAGAGGAATTAACAGTCGTAACGTCATTATTGACTTTATTTCTAGTTTTGACTTCTTGCAGATAAAGAATGGATTTTAAGATCGTTTTATACATCTATAAAAAGAACTTCAGGCTGAAATACATTTCTGATTTACTGAGTCATCAAATCACCACTCCGACTTGAGGTTTGTCTAAAATGCGCAAATTTAAACGATACTATATATTTCACAACATAACAAACAACAACTATAATAATAATAATAACAACAATAATAATAATAAATATTATTATTATTGTTGTTATTATTATTATTAGTACTCTTTAAAAAGTAATAATTTAGCATTATTGATAGCACAGGTACAATTGTACATCAAACAAAGAAAAAAATCATACACTGAAAAAAAATCGCACACTGTTATTAACCGGTCCCGGAACAGGTTTGTTAAGTTGTGCTGTTTGGAAGCGCTCCTGTGTCATCTCAACATCTATTTCCTCAAACACGGGAGTCGGATGATTGTTGCTTCATGCGAGCTCCAGCCACACTACAACATCCATTTTTGTTAATATCAGCGATCCCTGACCGACACAAATATACTTCCTGGATTTCTACTTTTCAGAAAGGTGAGAACGATTTATTCAATACTTATAAAGGTAGGTCCTGCTTTTAAAAAAATATGTCGGTCATCGGTCAATTAATATGAAAGAGTAACTAAAGCCCATGGGTATAAAGTAGTGTTCTTGATTGATTCTGGTCCACACCTTGACATTTTATTCAAAGTATTTCAATGCAGTTAACTTCTGTGTGTCTGTGTGTATAGATTCAGCCGCTTATGTGGCCACTCTGTGTGAGAGCTTGATGTTACCGTGGAAGCTAAGAAATCTCGGATTCCGGAGTTTTCTCATTTTCCTGCATACCCATTTTCTGTAGTAAATTCTTTTTTTCGGACCACTTTATCTGCATTATACCTACGATGTATTTGTTAGGTCCAAACAGGCCAGTGGTGGCAGACGCACCCATCTTTGTGAGGGACATGAAATCTGACACAGAACAGAACATTTACTCGCAGCACCAACTCTGATGGAAGGCAGTATAACAATACATAACATGATCTACAGGATTTTCAGTAAACCTGTTTTCTGTAAAGGGCCGCTGAACCCCCTGGGGCAGCAATTGGAGAATGAGCTCAGTCCGGATTCTTCCGCAAAGGAGAGGGATGAAAACTGACAGAGAACACAAAAGGCAGGGAAATAGCAGAAACACAGGGCTTCTAGTACATCTGAAAACAAATCATTCCATTTTTAAAGCATATTTTAAAAGTCTTTGTGATAAAGAATGCAACATTTACATTTCTTCACAAAAAATTACTTACTATGATAAATAAAATTAAAATAATAATAAAAAAAAGAGACTCGGTGTAAGGTGTTAGGGAGGGCTGCTCTAGTCCAACCATAAAAATGGGTGCGTCAAAAGCTGGTAGTGCAGCTTTATGCAAAACCTCTCTGTGTGCACAACAAGATAATTCCCGGACCTGTGATGAGCACATCAATCACCATGTCATGTTTATCAACAACCACATGAAACTGTGAAAGGTCTCTCATCAACACTGCAAATCCGGTTCGCAATCACTCATCCGTTCTGTCTTCTGCCTCCCCGTCATTCGAGTCCTCCGCCCCGTGGTGGCGTTGAAGCTGTCGGTGCTGGAGGACCACAGCTATTTCGCAGCTAACTTTGATGAATCTGAATTTAGGGTGGGTTTGTGATGTCCACAACCCTTCAAGTTCAAGTGACACCCAATCCTCAATCATCTCGGCTTCAGCCACCATAGGTCCCAATGCCTTAGCCTGTTCTCCTGTTGTGATGGCTAGTGTGATGTGTGGTGCTGAATCTGGGCCCATCTTGTAATGATGGAGCTGTTCTGGTGTAAGGTGTACTGGTGCGGCCACACCTTGTGGACCCATAACAATGCCAGGTACAGCCACTACCCAGTGCTGCCCATCCAAATTATAATTGAACCGTTCCTGATATGTCAGATCGTCATCTTTATCATAAAAAGTGTCACATGTGGGGGGTCGGGGGGAGGCGAATAGGCCCGAAACTCCCTGATGAGAGGGCCCCATGCGTGGAATGCGGCCATGAGTGGGTTGTCGCAAGGCCCCGTCAGAAGTCCCCAGTAAATGTCAGCTGTAAGGAGATCCCCGGGGTTCTCTGTGCCCAGCCACAGAAGAGTCTGAGTGTGTGCAGTCTTGTCGGAGCAGTGGAAGGACTCGTTGTGGGAGGTGATGAGGGGTCCCCCCGCCTTGAGCAATGTCAATGTTGCAGCCTAAAAGTGTGAAAATGTCTCGCCCCATAAGGTTGACAGGACAGTCTGTACCATAGAGGAATGTGTGGCTGAAAGATTGCGCTCCTATTCAAACCTCCAACGGGGCAGTTCGCTGCATGTACAGGCGGTGGCCTTCCACTCCCCTTACTGGCACCAGTTCCGATGACAATGGTGGGTCGGTTCCACATTGCAATGCCGACCATATCGCCCCCGTATCCACGAGAAACAGTCTTTCAACACCATCCACCATCAGAGGCAGGAGGGGCTCGGCCAAGTTCCCTCCAGTGCCAGCTGGGCCCCTCTATGGGTACATTCCTCGCCTTTGGGGCGGGCCCGACCTGGGCTCATTCCCCTGTGAGTCCTTTGAACCCCCTTTCCTGGGACCCACACGGGCCCTGCACTCCCTCCCGAATCCACCGCAGATGTTACACCTGTCACCCGGGCGTGGGCCCCCTCGTCCCCCCCGCCTTTGTCCCCTTTGATTGTTTGGGGGTGGTGCCTGCCGCATTGCCTCCTGGACGGCCTCCACTAGTGAGGCCTGAGTTATAGGCTTCTCACCCTATGGGCTCTTTTTGCCTGCTTTTTTAGCCTGTGCTAGCTGAATCTGCATTAAGGTGTGAGCCTGATGTTGTGTCTTTTCCCAGTATTGCTGTAGCGTCACAATCAGGCACTGTGACCACTGGGGCCATGGTGAGCCCGCCACCATATTATTATCTAAAAATTTTTCTTTTACCGGAAGTGGGACATTATTGAATAATTTGTCTTTGAGCATCACCATTCCAGGGGTACTATCAACTGGGGTATCCCCTGTCAGCTGTACCCATTTCTGGTGGGCCTCATGCAGCCAAGACTCTGGAGTCATGGAACCATCGTTCTTCCAGGGATAGGCAAAACCTCCGATAGCACCTGTGCTAACTGGGAAGAGCATTCTCAAAGCATTGCAGAAAGCGCCGGTGTGGTCTGCGAATGGTGTTGTGTCTGGTACTCTATTGCCCCCTTGCACTGCGGTGCCCGCCAGCTGTTCCACCATGGCAAGCTTCTCTAAACCAACACACGCAGCTACAACCATGCGGACATCCCCCAGCACCAATGGCACACCCACTGTCAGTGCCTTGAAGGCCGCTAACCATGGCGCAGCTCCGTTGGGCAGTGGAGGCAGCTCCGTCCGCAGCGCTGCTAAATCATTTAGCTTCCATGGTCTATAGCACGGGGCTCCCTCTCCTGGAGCGGCCACCAGGGGGAACTGTCCTCCGACAGCTCCTTCCATTGCTGTTGTTGTTCGTGACCTGGTTACAGGTCCTTCCATCATAAACAGTTAGAATAACCTTCGCGAGGTGGTTGTCTCCACTCCGGTGATATATTACAACATTTGTCATCCACAAGTTGATATGTATAGATGCACCTACATGTATTTATTTTTTCATGTATTTTATATATATAAAAACAGTATAACTATAGAACACACCAATTTGCTAAACTTTATGGAAAGAAAGGACAAACTTATAGAGGATGATTTGGATTGATTTCACAAGTTCCATGCACAAATTTGAATGAGCTAATGATTATATAACGCTATTCCAGTCAAGGTTTGAATCCAGATCTATTATATCCTTTTCTCTATATTACATGTAAGGTTGATATGATTCTCTTTTTAAATATGTTGATAAAAAGTAGTAACATGCCTTTTTAATGTATTAAGTCAAACAAGGGTTCTTCAGACAGCTTGCCATCATTACATACACCTTTTGCCTGTATATCTTGAAATGTGTGCAGGCCGCTTTCATCATATATACCACTCAGGTGGTGAATCTCCTGAATACTTCATTGTGGGAATTAGATGGATCCCTAATTTGCAAATTAAAGTTATTAAAAATCCGTCTTTGTTGTGCACAGTCCACATTGCACACAAGCCAGGTTGAAATCAAATGAGATATAAATGAGCCAAATGTTGACTACAAATTTAACTACATAATTAGACCACAGGTAATCAAAGATTGGGCTTTGAATGGTATGGACTCAAATAAGGATCAAAAAGATTTTGTACTTGTTAAAGAAATCCATACCCATGGATGTCATCAGCAGGAAGGTCCCCCTACATGAGCCTGGTCCTGCTCAAGGTTTCTTCCTGTTAAAGGCGAGTTTTTCCTTGCCACTGTTGCTTGTCTGGGGTTAGGCCCTGGGATTCTGTAAAGCGCCTTGAAACAATTTTGATTGTATAAGACGCTATAGAAATAAAGATTGATTGATTGATTGATTGAACAAAGGTTTGTGCTGGAAGATTTATACAAAATCATGGGTGGAGGATATCCATGTAATAATGTGTCTGCTCCACAGTTTATATTCATCTTTTTGTCATCCGTTTCATCTTTATGATGACAAAAGTATGACACAAGAAGAGAGACTGATTCACACATGTACTAGCAGCTCCTACTTTGTGAAAATGGCTATAAATGATAATCTGATCACATCTTTATCTTCTTCTACAGATGATTCCTGACATTTCCAAGAAAAGACTCCTCTTTGCAGGATTTGGCTTCAGTTGCTGTATTTTGTTAACTTACTTGCATTTTAGTTCAGCTCCTTCTTGCCCCTTATCATTCCAATCACCTGTGGAGGACAGAAGAATGGAAACACCAGGAAAGCCCCTCATCCTTTTATGGACCTGGCCATATCACCAGAGGTTTGCATACGACTCTTGCAAAGTATACTACAATATTGACAGCTGTGAGCTCACAGATGACCGGTCCCTTTACGACAAAGCGCAGGCTATTATTTTCTTCCACAAAGAGATATGTGATAATCCAGCAGACTTACCAAGGGAGCCACGACCATACTTTCAGAGGTGGATTTGGTTCTACGTGGAACCTCCAATGAACACATGGAGGATTCCAAGCGTAACAACAATATTCAACATGACTCTGAACTACAGGAAAGATTCAGACATTGTAGCGAGGTACCCTCTTACTATCAGAGATGAAATACTGACCGAGGAAATAGTTCTGCCTGATAAAAATAAAACTGTGTGTTGGATTGTCAGCAATAACGGTACATTCAGTGGTACAAGAAACAACTACTATCAGGAACTATCCAAGCATATTCATGTTGATGTTTTTGGTGCTGTGTACACAGGGGTCAGGTTGGAGATTGATCAATATTTCCAGACCGTTGCTAGCTGCAAGTTTTACCTGTCATTTGAGAACTCAATCTATAGAGATTACATCACAGAGAAGGTCAACGGACCCCTTGTGGCTGGAACAGTTCCTGTAGTTTTGGGTCCCCCAAGAGAAAATTATGAAATGTTCTTCCCATCAGACTCCTTTATTCACATAAATGATTTTGAAAATGCAAAGGCACTGGCAGAACATCTGCTCTACTTGGACAAGGATGAGAAAGCATACATGAGTTACTTTGAGTGGAGGAAGTACTTCAACGTCATTCCTCATCAACAGTCACTTGACAAAGAATTCATCCCTCCTGTCTGTTATGCTTGTCAACACATGTCCAACGACAATTATTACCATGAAATAGATGATCTGTACAAGTGGTTATTTGATTGAAAAATTGCTTATGAAAACTTTTTTTTTATTTAACTGCCAAATGACACAATTTTGTCATAAGACATGGGAAAATGCATCCAAGAATAAATGTGCAAACATAAACACTGAGAAAACCTTTTTCTGTCTTATTGCTATTAGATTAATCACAATTTCTTTAACAAAAATCAATGTTTTCTGAGCAATCGTTTCTGTGAATCAACACAATAAACTGAAAAAAAGGATAAGTTGCAGCACCCTTCTTACTCTTTGTCTGTATGTTACTTTATATAACATACACACACATATAACACACACATATATATAGATATATACATATATATATACACATATACAGTATATACGTATATATATACATATATACATACATACTGTATATATACATATATGTATACATATATACGTATATATGTATAAATATATATATATTGCTATTAATCACAATTTTTTTAACAAAAATCAATGTTTTCTGAGCAATCGTTTCTGTATCATACGTATATACGTATCCATTTTTTTCAGTTTATATATATATATTTATATATATATATTTATAAAAGCTCATAAATCTGCAAGAATGAAGGTACCAGTCTGAAGTGGGGTGTAAATATGTGGCATGTTTGAAGGAAATCTGAAAACTGGATCAGGAATTTATCATTAAAACATAAGATCCTTTTAGTGGTTAAATATAATTTCTACCATACAACCATGTTCACATCTACAATCTAGCTTAATTTCACCCTCCTCACCCTTCTCATCTTTCTCACCTCCTTTCTCATGATTGGAACTCAGTTCATTCAGTTCAGTTCAATTCAGTTCATCTTTATTTAATGTCTGTTACAATCAAAGTTGTCTCTAGGAAATCCAGGGCGAGGCGCCTAACCAGACCCAGTTGCAGGGCAAATTGCCAGAGGGGGCATGGGTATTTTGAGTGTGGGCCCTTGAAAATATCTGACAGGTGCATATAAAGACCCAAATGATAAACTAATAAATGCTGTAAACACCATTGACAAGCATTACAGAAAGGAATACACATTTTGCAAATGAATAATGAACATCAAACTTGCCCTATACCCCAATATAATTTCTCATTCTGTTAATTACCTCTCATATTTAAATTGATTGCCTGATTCCTCACACAGTCACTGCCAGATTGTCCTCTGTGATATGCTTTCCTGCACTTTCATCCTCTCTACCTGGTTCTGACTCTGAATGCTCCTTACCCGCCTGCTTCTTCTGATTCCCGTGAACCTGCCCACCTTCTGCCATGGATGGTTAGATCCTATTTCCTGCCTGCTGATTATTGACTCTACCTACCCACGACTCACCAATTCCGCCTGCCTCCCAGTAAACCTGACTGCCTTGTCCCCGTGCCCACGTTCCCGGAGGTTTCCAACCAATCTCATCACCTGGATCCTGTGGACTGTTTTCCAAAATAAATCTGACTTTCATTCACCATTTCAAGAGCAGCACTTTTCATTGTGCTGCACTTGGGTCCTTGTTTGGGGCATGACACTACTGAAAAACAGAAACGGTTTAATTAGTGTGAAAGGAGCCTACTCACGATTGATGTTAAAAAAAAAAATTCCCAAGCAATGGATCCTCCTAAGTAAATGTTCTTCCATTCATCTATGCATTACTGTATTTGTGATTTCTAATTATTTATGATACTATAATAATGATGAATGAGTTCTTCCACTTTTAGCATCTTCTCTACTTCAGCATTCCATCGGGCAGGCCTAGGGATCACCCCCAAAAAGTACAAAAATACACTCCTTTAACAAGAAGAAACTTTGAGCAGTACCACGCACATGTGGGGGGACCCTCCTTCTGATGGCCGGCTGGGTAAAGAAGGAGAAGAAAGGTTGAAAGAACAGAAAGAGGAGAGCATAGACACATGTATCAAATACAATCACCATCAACATGCAAATATATGAATTATACTGAGAAAGAAAGACTGGAACAGAGAGGAACCTGGTTCTTCAGCGGAGGGGCCTGATGTCTAAACACTTGGCCAATCATTTTACTGTTATAGATTCTGGGAACCACAAGAAAACCTGCATTCTGAGAGCAGGGTGGTCTATTGAGATGGTATGGTGTTTTTAGCTCCTCCAAATACAATGGAGCTTGGCCTTTTAAAGACCATTTAGGTCAAAAGTATTTGAAAATCTATTCTTGAATGATGAATGATGAATTTATTGTTTTAAAGGGCAGCTAATGAAGAGAAGCCTGAGCAGGGGTAATGTGATCTCTTTTGTCAGTACCTATCAGAACTCGAGCTGCAACATTTTGGATTACCTGGAGGCTTCTCAACTAATTATTTGCACATCCTTATATTGAATAAATATAATATTCCAGCCTGGAATTAAGAAATACATGGAATAGTTCAAAGATATTTATTGGTTAAAGGTTGCAAGATTCCTCACAGTGAGACTAAAGACTAAATAAATATCTAGAGCAGGGGTCCCCAACAAAGTTGGCAAGAGGTCCACTAATCCAATCAGCCCAGTGGACAAGGGTGCAAAACACCTGACAATAATTCAGATATCTTTCCTTTTATTAAATTGTAACCTTGTCAATGAATTGACAATAAAACGATGCCCATCTTTTAATTCATTCAAGAGATTTTGTTTAAATTAATTAAAGTATGTCAGTCTTTTCGTATAAATATTCCAATGTCAAATCTTTCAACATCATTAACAGCAACAGGAAGCATAAAAATAAATACTGAATGGCACAAACTGAAAGTTTCAGAAAAATACATCAGGTGCAAATGATTCATTGTTGTTACACTCTTACTAAGGTGTAATAACTATGGTAAGTGGTAAAAGTGCAACTAGCCTGTGTGGAGACCCTAGCAGGTGGAACCAACAACAGCAGAGTGTGGTGGTCAACACAAGACACTGTCCCAATGAAAACTGATTGGAAACCAGGAATTTATTTGGAGCGGCAGATGGTATAAAGCAGTACTTCCAAAAATTGACAAGACAAAAAAAGGGGGGAACAAAAAAAACAAAAGACACTTACAGGTAGCCAACACAATGGGGGGACAGGAGAGGGGTTAGGGAGAAGAGCCCTGTGGTGGTACTAAAAAAAAAGACACCCAGCCCTAAACTTCTCCACAGCCTATTCCCTATCTGCCTACCCTTGCCAGCACAGTTGGATTACTAACTAACTTAGCCTACCGGAATCTTACCAACCTGCTACAGAGGCAAAATGCACTACACACATCTTACCTGGTGTATATAGACAAAAAGTTACCAACAGGTGGTATGTATACCCCAGGGTGTCTTGCCTAGCCCTTCTCCACTGAAAACAAACAAACCCCTCTCCTCTCCCCACTGCTCTAAAATGGCCACCATATATGTGGGACCAGGCAGCAACTGATTGGGTAACAGTGGATGGGGGGGAACAGAGGATTGGGTAAGAACTGATTGAACCAACAGACAAAATGAAACACAGGTATGAGGGTCACATGATGGATGACGCAGGAACAGGGTGGGACCAGGGACTACAGCCTGCACCGATCACCACCTGGGGGAAACATGCAGAAAAAACACCAGATACACACAGCAAATTTTCCTGTAACAATTGTCATGACATCTTGGAAAAAAATCATTTAGTGTTGCTGTGAAAGAGTGGCATTGCGCATAAATTTGTAAACATTGTATTTCAAATGTGCAAATAGGGAACAAATAATGCACCTCAAAATGCATTCCATACTAAAAGAAAAAACAAAAACCAATACTTCTGGACATTTTGTAAGATGTGAGAAATTTCCATGGGCACTGGCAGCTATTCTCTTAATTCTGGGTAGCAATGGATTCAAAGCATTTCTCAGACAAGCATACACATGGCCATTAGTCCATCAGCTTATTCCTACACATGTTGCCTCCTTTGAGAAAATGACAAACAATCTTAACAAAAAATGGAGACATTGGGGCGCAAGTGTAGGTCATTGGCAGATGCATCTACTTCTGAACTTGATGATCAGATGATGCTGGTGAGCTGATGAACCTGATCAACGAGCTCAACTGGTGTGGTATGTTGTCACCACTTCTTACTTTCACAAATAACCCACAATGATGAAACCCAGCCTGTCCCTGATGAACCGATCCTGCCTGCTCCCCGGTAAACCTGACTGCCTTCCGTCCTCAACTTTGCCCAGGGACAGACTCGCCCGGGTCCCGCTTCCCAGCGGGTCCAGCGCATCCCGCCTGTGTCACGATTCAAATAAAGCGGTGTTTAACCGAACTCTGGTCCTGCTCGTGGGTTCTCGCCTGATTCTTGATAGTACAAGCTCATCATACCACACTTAAACATTTCCTGAACTGTGAAAGATGGGGAAAAAAACCTGTAAGTGAAAAAATGTATTTATGTCATTACCTCTTGCTGAAAAAAGATGTCAGTTTTATGATTGATGTTGAGAGGCCAGCCTCCTTTAAACATTACAGTTGCCCATTTGAACTTATCTGTGCAGTCTGGCTAAGCAGATTTATATATATAACTTGATGTTCGCCTCATATTGATGAATACCATAAAGGTACATGACAGGTATTGAAGTATTTTTTGTCAGACTCAATTAACTTTTGAATCAAACAACCACTTATTGAGGTCATCCATTTCATGGTAATAATTGTCGTTGGCCATGTGCTGACAAGCATAACAGACAGGAGGGATGAATTCTTTGTTAAGTGACTGTTGATGAGGAATGACGTTGAAGTACTTCCTCCACTCAAAGTAACGCATGTATGCTTTCTCATCCTTGTCCAAGTAGAGCAGATGCTCTGCCAGTGCCTTTGCATCTACAAAATCATTTATGTGAATAAAGGCGTCTGATGGGAAGAACATTTCATAATTTTGTCTTGGGGGACCCAAAACTACAGGAACTGTTCCGGCCACAAGGGGTCCGTTGACCTTCTCTGTGATGTAATCTCTGTAGATTGAGTTCTCTAATGACAGGTAAAACTTGCAGCTAGCAATGGTCTGGTAATATTGATCAATCCCCAACTTGACCTCTGTGTACGCAACACCAAAAACATCAACATAAATATGCCTAAATATGTGCCTAAATATGCCTAAATATGCCCAAATCCACCTCTGAAACAATGGCCGTGACTCCTTTGGCAAGTTTGCAGATTCAGATTCGGCTCTATTTGCATGTTGAAGAAAAGGACAGCCTGTGCTTTGTTGTAAAGGGACCGGTCATCTGTGATATGAAAGTGTAACTCCAGGAAGTTTCTTTGTCATGTATCCCAGCTAGACAGTAAACATGTGTTGCTTAAAGCTGCACTACCAGATTTTGACACACCCATCTTGGTGGTTGGGCTAGATCAGCCCTGCCCATCACTTCACACCATGTCTCAATTTTTCTTTTACTTTTATTTCATCACTGTGGGTTATTTGTGTGTAAAAAAAACAGTGTGATTTGCTTTAAAAAAAGAGAGATGTAAAACCATGTAAATTAGCCATGCTTTTGGAGGAATTAAATAAATTGTTCTCACCTTGTAAATACAGGAAGTCTCTTTGTGTGTATCCCAGCTCGACAGTAGGCAGGAGTTGCTTAAAGCTGCACTACCAGATTTTGACCCACCGATCTTCATGGTTGGGCTAGATCAGCCCTCCCCTCCCCTATATATATAAAAATGTGCATTAAGGTTTAATTCAAGGGAATTAACTAAAATATATGATTAAATGTATTAACTTTATGATTAAATATATCAGGGACTCAAAAGTAATTGAACAAATAAACATAACCCTGATTAAGTATGAATATATTTTATTTATTATACAACAGATGTCTTCATCAGTTTCCATGTCCTGACTCACACATTAAGGCTAATGAAGCACTCACCTTATTCATTCTTCTTTTTGGATGACAAAAATACTTTAAAATAAGAGATGTAAAACCATGTAAATGAGGCCTGTTGTTGGAGAATGAGCTCAACCTTGGTCCATCCACACAGGGGAGATATAGACACAGGGCAATAGAAAAATCTCGCACATCCTAAAGTGAATCACACAGTTTCTCAAAGCATGAATGTCTCAGTGATAAAGAATGCAACATTTAAATTTCTTCAAACAAAATTACTTAGTTTGATAAATAAAAGTAAACTAAAAAAGAAAAAGAGGTTTTGGGGAGGGCTGCTCTAATCCACCCATAGAAATGGGTGTGCCAAAATCTGGTAGTGCAACTCTTTAAAATACCTTGTGTGTACACAAAGAGACTTCCTGGATCTGTGACGATCATGTCAATCAAACTAGAACGTGAAACACAAAGGCTTCACGCTTATTCTGTTTTCCTATGTGAGAGAACTTTGAAAGTATTTGGAGTCTGTTATGTGTTCCTGAGTCATCCAGATGGTAAATCATAGTAATAATATAAGCTAGGGGCAAGAATAGATTTTTTTTGTTTAAGTTATTCAAGTCAACCAATGTGCAGTGCTCCTCAATTATTTTTGTTACACCCCCCTGGCAAAAAGAAAACAACTCGCCCCCCCCACCACCACCACTACAACTCTCTGCCGCAACTATAAATAATATAATTTGTCTATAAAATTGTATATAGTTCAAATTACAAAAAAGAATAACTTAATTAACATTGTTTTTGAGTCTGCAACAGAAAAGATTTGAAGTGCATCAATTTGCCTGAAATAAAAAAAAATAAATCCTTGTTTAAACTATAAACATTTTTGACCGACTTATTGCACCATTTGATGCTGAAAAAGAAAATCAAATAAAAAATACATTCAAAATCACTTCAGCATTAACATTAATTCAGGAGCACAATATATAAAACACTTTAACAATATTTAAAAGACTTTAACCTCATTATCTTTGTCTCTTTCCACCTTTCTTTTCATCCCTGTTAAACATGTCTTCATGTTGTCTCTGAAGGGTTTGTTCACTTCATATCACCATAGAGCTGATATTCCCTGCGCACACATTGACAATGACAGTGCCACTCCAAACTACTGTAGTGGATGTGCAATTACACTTTCTTCCACTACAGCAAAAAAAAAAAAAGCATGTTCCCCAGGGTCACACGCGCCCCCCCGGCATCCCACTGCGCCCCCACTATTTGAGAAGGACTGCTTTGGTGTGTCATATTGTCCCACACAAAGGTGTCCTATCATGATCTGCAGGACTTTCAGTAAACCTGTTTTCTCTAAAGGGCCGCTGACCCCCCTGGGGCAGCAGTTGGAGAATGAGCTCAGCCCTGGTCCATCCACAAAGGAGGGATGTGAAAACTGACACATAACACAAAAGGCAGGAAAACAGCAAAAACACAGGGACTAAAGCAAATCATGCTGTTTTTTAAAGCATATTTTGAATGTCTTAGTGATAAAGAATGCAACATTTAAATTTATTCACACAAAATTACCTACTGTGATAAAATAAAAGTAAAATTAAAAAAAATGGAGACAAGGTGTGGGGTGTTTGGGAGGGCTGATTTAGCCCAACCACCAAGATGGGTGTGTCAAAATCTGGTAGTGCAGCTTTAAGCAACACCTGCTTACTGTCGAGCTTGTTTTCACACAAAGAGACTTCCTAGATTTACACTTTCCATAAGGTGAGAACAATTTATTTAATTCCTCCAAAAACACGGCTGACTTACATGGTTTTACATCTCTTATTTTTTTAAGTATTCTTGTCATCTAAAAAGAGGAAAGAATAAGGTGAATATTTCATTAGCATTAATATGTGACTCATCCTCTTATTTATTGTTTTGGTTATTCTCAGTGTTTATACTTGAATAAATATAAGGTTGGGGACATAAATAGTAAAGAGGGACATGAAAACTACCACAGAACAAAAAAGGCAGTGAAATGGCAAAAAACCAAGGCAATAGACATATTTAGCACATCCTAAAGCAAATCACCCATATCACACATAAAGATGGGTATGTCAAAGTCTGATTCCACCCAGATAACCAGTACACCGTGGTGCCTCCCCTTTTTTAAATATGCTGATAAAAAGTAATAAGCACATCAGTTATTTTAATGGATGCCATTTGTGGGCACCACCATGGTGTCATAGCTCCAATTAGAAAAGCAGAATAAAAGTATAGCATTCAAACACTATGTATTGACACAAAAACTTGTCATCTAACGTCTTTATGGACTGTTGCGGTATGACTCAATAGGGCAACAGGTGTGGCCCAACAATGATAACATAAAACATTGCAAGCCACCATCTGAATGTAAAAGTAAAGGTGTAATCTGATCACATCTTTATCTTCTTCCACAGATGATTCCTGACATTTCTAAGAAAAGACTCCTCTTTGCAGGATTTGGCTTCAGTTGCTGTATTTTGTTAACTTACTTGCATTTTAGTTCATTTCCTCCTTGCCCCTTCTCATTCCAATCACCTATAGAGGACATAAGAATTGAAACACCAGGAAATGTACAAATATGCTACGGCAAGGGGGAGCCAGGATGCCAGGTCGGTGATGATGAAATCACCCGCCAACATCGAGATTGGGTACAAAGCCCCAATGATAGACGAAATCGGGACAAGGGCAGCTGAGCTGAGAGAGAGAATCATCAAGTCCTGGGGGAACTCAACTACCTCCCTGCCAAGGCTGACAGACAATGTACCAGACCAATCTCTACTGGAGGACATCAACATGGCGCTGTCAACCATCCCTACCGCAACATCACTGAAACCAATCAGCTGATGTATGCAGCCGCAACAGTAATCCTACGGATGCTTGGCTATAAGATGAAGAGCATGAATAGCCATAAGGCAAAAATCATGGCAACACGGAGAGAAGTCACCTCCTAACAGAGCTGAGTAGAGGCGTGAACCGAAGGACACAGCTGCTCAAGAATTATAACAAGCTGTCCATACCTGAGGCACTGGAGACTGCTAAGCAAAGGCTCACAGCCCTGGCTACCCGACTAAAGGGGTACACAAGAGAGGTAGAGGAAAGGAGAATAAATAGGGTGTTCTCCACCAACCCGGCAAAGGTCTACTCTCAGGGGCAGGGCAACAAGATGACAACAGACCCCCCCAGGGCTGAGATTGAACAATACTGGAAGAGTATCTGGGAGAAAGAGGCAACACACAATACTACTGCCCAATGGCACAGCCAACTCCCAGAACAAGACCCAGTAGTCACCACCTTAGTAGATGTCCAACAACGAGTGCGTTAGCTGTCACGGGACAGCGGGTGGACCCAAATGCAGGCACAGGGTTACGTGGGGAGAACAAAGGTTTATTTTCAGGGGTTTAACACAAAACGCTCCATGACGGGAGGAAACAAGGGCTCTTGGGCCAACACAAAAAATCCCCCACACGGGAAAAGGTCAAAACAAACAAAACTCTACCTCCCCACGAACCGGGATGTCCGGAGAACGGACAAGAGGGGGATCCGGGCAGACGGGCACGGGGTTCTGGACGGGAGTCCAACGGGGAACAGACCAGCCAGACGAGACAGCCAGGCGAAGACGACGGTAACCGTACCAATGTGGTCCAATCAGTCCAGTCCACGGTGTACTTCGGTGCGACAGTACAGTCCAGAGCAGTTCGACAGCACGACAGTATGATCCGACAGCTTCCACTGTCGGACCCAGGCCCTAAGAAGGGGAGGTAATTGAGGGATGCAGCTCAGGTGCGCGACCTCCTGCTGGCCCCATGTCAGGGTTTAGCGCCCCCTATGGGGAAGGAGGTGCCCAGACCCTAACAGAGTGTCCAAAATTAAGAGCTGGACAGCACCAGGGCCCGATAAGACCCACGCCTATTGGCTTAAGATAACCTGCCATAACCTGCCTCAGCACCACATGAAAGCTCCTATCAGGTGTCATAGCAGGCACATAGATCAAAGCACAGAAAGGCATCGGAAACAACACCAGAGGTGCCAAGCACCAGCTACTGGTTAACAGGGCAATTGCCCGGGACTGCAGGATGCGGCACACCAACCTGTGCACTGCCTGGATTGATTACAAGAAAGTCTATGACTCAATGCCGCATATATGGATACTGGAGTGCCTAAAGCTGTATAAGATCAACGGGACACTAAGAGAGTTCATCAAGAACTCCATGACCCTGTGGAACACGACTCTAGAGGCCAACTCAAAGCCAATTGTGCGGGTGAACATCAGATGTGGCATATCAAGAAGATGCCCTGTCCCCCCTGCTGTTCTGCATAGGCATACCCCCCCTCAGCCAGATCATCACCAAGAGTAGCTATGGGTACCAGTTCCAAAGTAGAACAACCATCAGCCACCTCCTCTACATGGATGACATCAAGCTGTATGCCAAGAACGAGGGTGACATCGACTCCACGATTCACCTCACTAGGATCTACAGCAAGGACATCAGGATGTCATTTGGGCTAGATAAATGTGGGAGGATGGTATCTCGAAGAGGAAAGGCGATCGCAACTGATGGGGTTGACCTACCTGAAGGGAACATCACAGATGTGCAGGACAGTTACAAATACCTGGGGATACCACAGGCAAATGATAACCACGAGGAGGCAGCCAGGAGGTCAGCAACAGCTAAATACCTACAGAGGGTAAGGCAGGTCCTGAAAAGTCAGCTGAATTGTAAGCATAAGATCCAGGCCATAAACACCTACGCCCTGCCAGTAATCAGATACCCTGCTGGCATAATACCCTGGCCACTGGAAGAGACACAAGCCACTGACATCAAGACAAGGAAGCTCCTCAGAATGCACAGAGGGTTCCACCTAAGTCCAGTGTCCTGAGGCTGTACACAAAGCGGAAGGAAGGGGGCCGAGGACTAGTAAGCCTCCGAGAGTACATCAAGAAGATGGCCCCCACTGACCCACTGCTGAGTGAATGCCTCAGGCAACAGAAGCCCACCAAAGAGGAGGAACCTGAGGGGTTATCATGGAAGGACAAGCCCCTGCATGGAATGCACCACCGACAAATTGAGGAAGTGGCCGATATCGAGAAGACATACCAGTGGCTGGCAAAGGCCGGACTGAAAGACAGCACAGAGGCATTAATCATGGCTGCACAAGAACAGGCCCTAAGCACCAGAGCAATAGAGGCCATGGTGTACCATACCAGGCAAGACCCCAGGTGCAGGCTGTGTGGAGATGCCCCTGAGACAGTCCAGCACATCACAGCAGGGTGCAAGATGCTGGCAGGCAAGGCATACATAGAGCGGCATAACCAGGTGGCTCGCATAGTGTACAGGAACATCTGCACTAAGTATGGACGTGAGGTCCCAGGATCCAGGTGGGAGACCCCCCGAAAGTGGTGGAGAACAAGCAGGCCAAGATCCTGTGGGACTTCCAGATCCAGACTGACGAGATGGTGGTGGCCAACCAGCCTGACATCTTGGTGGTGGATAAATACTGGAAGATAGTGGTGGTGATAGATGTAGCAATCCCAAGTGATAGTAACATCAGGAAGAAGGAACACAAGAAGCTGGAGAAGTACCAAGGGCTGAAGGAGGAGATAGAGAGAATGTGGGGGGTGAAGGCAACAGTGGTCCCAGTCGTGATAAGAACACTAGGGGCAGTAACACCCAAGCTGAGTAGCTGACTCCAACAGATACCAGGAACCATATCAGAGATCTCTGTCCAGAAGAGCACAGTCCTAGGAACAGCAAAGATCCTGCACAGGACCCTCAGACTCCCAGGACTCTGGTAGAGGACTGTCAGGGTCTGGGCACCTCCTCTCCCATAGGGGGCGCCAAACCCTGACATGGGGCCAGCAGGAGGTCGCGCACCTGTGCTGCATCCCGCAAATTACCTCCCCTTCTTAAGGCCTGGGTCCGACAGTGGAAGCTGTCGGAGCGTACCCCGTGGTCTGTTGGACTTTTGGACACCGTTGTATGTCGGCCTGTTGTTCTGTTGGACACCTGTTCCCCGTTGGATTCCCGTCCTGAACCCCGTGCCCGTCTACCCGGATCCCCCGCTTGTCCGTTGCCCGGACATCCCGGTTCGTGGGGAGGTAGTTCTGTTTGTTTGTACTGTTTCCCGTGTGGGTGTGTTGTGTTGGCCCGAGAGCCCTTGTTTCCTCCCGTAGTGGAGCGCTTTGTGTTCAACGTTTTTGTTAAATTAAACTTCTGTTCTCCACCCGCTACCCTGCGTCTGCGTTTGGGTCCACCATTCCGAGTCCACGCCGGACATCGTTCTGACAGAACGCTCCGACCAAAGAATGGACCCAGCAGACATGCTGCGGGTGCTGGAGGAGGCCCGGCTGGCGAACCAGAGAATGGCTGTGGTCGCAGACAGCTTCCTGCAGCGCCCGGGCCAGGTCCCCGACCTCAGGCCTGCAGCACACGGCGCCGCGAAGATGGCGGCGGCCCCTCCTTCCGTTCCGACTCTTCAGGCCGGTCTGTTCTCTGAAGCCGGCCGCCGCAGCAGCACCACGACTGCCGGCCTGCACAAGTCCGGTGCCTACCAGAGCCGCATCCTGGAAAGGGACGATCCCCGGCACCTCAACAACCGCCTGGCCGACCAAATCCAGCGGGTCCAGGAGCTGGAGAGCGAGCGCTCGTCCATGCGGCAGCAGCTGGATGAGCTGGCAGCAGAGAAGGCCCGGCTGCAGGCCGACTGCGGGAACCTTCGGGACGAGAAGGAGGGACTTCAATCCAGTTGCCAGAAGAAGGAGGGTGAGCTAGCCTATGCCCAGGTCCACTGGATGAAGGCCGAGACAGCGCTCATCTCGAAGGACACTGAATTCCGCAAGCTTCTGTCTGAGAACAGGAACCTCAGCGATGCCTTCGCTGACCTCCAAGGCAAGCTGGAAAGCATGGAGGGGGGTCCTGTCAGGTTCAAAGAACCAGCTATCCGCTGAGACCCTGAGGAGGGTGGAGATGGAGAGCCAGGTACTGTCTCTGAAGGCGCAGCTGGACCTTCAGAGGGACAGCTGTGAGCAGAAGATCCTGGAGATCCGAAGCCGCCACGAGAGCCAGTTGACGGAGGTGGACTCAGGACGCCAGCGGGAGTTTGAGAGCAAGCTGGCGGAAGTAATGCAGCAGCTCCATCAGGACCACGAGCGTCAGCTACAGGACTGCCGGGACGAGACGCACCGGATCTTCAGCTTAAGGCTGCAGACCGCTGAACAGGCTGCAGTGGAGATGAACGACAGCGCTTTGGCCACCAGGGACGAGCTGGAGGGCGTCAAGCTGAGGGTGGAGACTCTCAGCACTCAGCTGCACCAGTACCAGGTTGAGAAGATGGTACTGGAGGCCCACTGCCAGGACCTGCAGAGAACCGTGGACCAGGAACGAGAGGTGTGGCAGCGGAGGCTTCGCCAGAAGGACGAGGAGCTGCTGACCATGAGGAGCCAGATGCTCAGCCAGCAGGAGGACTACAAGAACCTGCAGGCCGTGAAGCTGGCCCTCGACCTGGAGATCAATGCCCTCAGGGAGAGGCTGCAGGTGGAGGAGCAGAGGCCGCGCTCGTCGCCGAGACCGTCTCAGCTGTCCACCATCGCAGTACGCGGCAGCTGCAAACCCCGGGGCAAGAAGAGGAGACAGGAGGTCCAGTCTCCGCCCCAGGTCCAGTCTCAGGTCCCGTCTCCGTCCCAGGTCCAGTCCCAGGTCCCGTCTCCGCCTCAGGTCCCGTCTCCGCCTCAGGCCATGTCTCCGTCCCTGGTTCAGTCTCCGTCCCAGGTCCAGTCTCCGTCCCAGGTCCAGTCTCCGTCCCAGGTCCAGTCTCTGCCCCAGGTCCAGTCTCCGTTCCAGGCCGAGTCCCAGGTCCAGTCTCCGCCCCAGGCCGAGTCCCAGGTCCAGTCTCAGGTCCAGTCTCCGTCCCAGTCTCTGCCCCAGGTCCAGTCTCCGTCCCAGTCTCTGCCCCAGGTCCAGTCTCCGTCCCTGGTCCAGTCTCCGCACCAGGTCCAGTCGCACTCGGCAGGTGCCACAGGCACCCCAGGTCCTGCAGATTCCCCGGTTCCCATAGATTCCACAGGTCCAGTGGATTCCGCAGTCCCCCAGATTCCGGTGGTGCCCCAAGTCCCCCGAGCCTGCAGGAGGAGGAGGCCGCAGTTCCGTTGCTCCGAGCGCAACAGCGCCCATGCCGGAGAGCCTGGTGGCAGGTACATGCGTCCCTCCATCGTTTAACCCTCTCCTCCCAGCCCCAGACAACCCGGTGCCAGATCCCGAGACACAACCAGACACAGAGCGGTTGGGGGAGAGTCTGTCTGGTTCTGGCGCATTACCCGCGGGACGGCCGAGCTCCATGATCTCCGCCAGGGCCGCCCTCCCCAGGATCACTCGTCTCCGCCGGAGCGCCCAGCTGCTGCACGCCTCCTGTCGGGTCAAGAGGTTCACTTGGCTCTTCGGGGGGATGAGGGGGACCCGTCGAGGCCGACCGAAGGATCGACCCCGCGGCGGTGCAGCTGGGGCTCTCGGCGTCTTTGGAGGCCGCCCCCGCCTTCCACGTCTCCCGGTCCGAGCCGGTGGTGGGTTCGGACCTGCCTCCACCGGTCGAGATTTAGGACGTCCGCCGGAGGGGCCGAGGATGGCAGCGCCCGGTGGACAGGGGAGGATGCGGTCCCGAAGAATGGTCGTGGACTCCACAGCGCTTCATCCTGGACGGAGACGACCTCTGGACTTTCCGCCGCAGCCACCCCGTCAAGCCTGTTTGGGCGCCAGGAGGCGCCCGTTGAGGGGGGGGTAATGTCAGGGTCTGGGCACCTCCTCTCCCATAGGGGGCGCCAAACCCTGACATGGGGCCAGCAGGAGGTCGCGCACCTGTGCTGCATCCCGCAAATTACCTCCCCTTCTTAAGGCCTGGGTCCGACAGTGGAAGCTGTCGGAGCGTACCCCGTGGTCTGTTGGACTTTTGGACACCGTTGTATGTCGGCCTGTTGTTCTGTTGGACACCTGTTCCCCGTTGGATTCCCGTCCTGAACCCCCGTGCCCGTCTACCCGGATCCCCGCTTGTCCGTTGCCCGGACATCCCGGTTCGTGGGGAGGTAGTTCTGTTTGTTTGTACTGTTTCCCGTGTGGGTGTGTTGTGTTGGCCCGAGAGCCCTTGTTTCCTCCCGTAGTGGAGCGCTTTGTGTTCAACGTTTTTGTTAAATTAAACTTCTGTTCTCCACCCGCTACCCTGCGTCTGCGTTTGGGTCCACCATTCCGAGTCCACGCCGGGCATCGTTCTGACAGAGGACCCGAGTCTGAAGGAAGGAGGCACCGCCCAGGAGGGTAAGGAAGAAAATTTATTTTATTTTTTATACCGTAAATTCTGGACTACAGAGTATACCTGGATATTAGCTGCACCCACTAAATGTAAATTAATTTTTAATTTTATACATAGATACATAACCTGACAAAAAGCTTTGGGCGTCTATGTTGTAACAAGAGATATTTACACAGATTTTTTCAAACTTTTTATTAAATAAATACTGTTTTTCAAACAGTACAGTTAAGTGGCCAAAAAAGTAGCGGCTTATAGTCTGGAATTTACAGTATATATGTGTGTGTGTGTGTGTGTGTGTGTGTATATACTCAATATTTTCTTCTGTAAACTTATGCAACAAGCAGATAGTTATAGGTCAAACCCATCTGCTAGTATCTCCAACATGAAAAAGTATCAACAACATGAAAAATATGGTGCATGGAAAAAGAAACAAGCACTGGTTTCCATCTGGATCCGATTTCCGCAGGTACCACGTTTTATTATATAATGCTTCTGTTTTCTCAGGAGTACAAGCTCATCATACCACACTTAAACATTTCATTAACTCTGAAAGATGGGGGGAAAAAAAGTGTAAATGAAAAAATGTATTTATGTTGGTACCTCTTGCTGAAAAGTGATGTCAGTTTTATGATTGATGTTGAGAGGCCAGCGTCCTTTAAACGTTACAGTTGCCCATTTGAACTTATCTGTGCAGGCTGGATAAGCAGGTTTATATATATAACTTGATGTTCGCCTCATATTGATGAATACCATAAAGGTACATGACAGGTATTGAAGTATTTTTTGTCAGACTCAATAACTTTTCAATCAAACAACCACTTATTGAGGTCATCCATTTCATGGTAATAATTATCATTGGCCATGTGCTGACAAGCATAACAGACAGGAGGGATGAATTCTTTGTCGAGTGGCTGTTGATGAGGAATGACGTTGAAGTACTTCCTCCACTCAAAGTAACGCATGTATGCTTTCTCATCCTTGTCCAAGTAGAGCAGATGCTGTGCCAGTGCCTTTGCATCTACAAAATCATTTATGTGAATAAAGGAGTCTGATGGGAAGAACATTTCATAATTTTCTCTTGGGGGACCCAAAACTACAGGAACTGTTCCAGCTGCAAGGGGTCCGTTGATCTTCTCTGTGATGTAATCTCTGTATATTGAGTTCTCAAATGACAGGTAAAACCTGCAGCTAGCAACGGTCTGGTAATATTGATCAATCCCCAACTTGACCCCTGTGTACGCAGCACCAAAAACATCAACATGAATATGCTTGGATAGTTCCTGATAGTAGTCGTTTCTTGCACCAGCAAATGCAGCATTATTGCTGACGATCCAACAAACTATTTTGTTTTTATCAGGCAGAACTATTTCCTCAGTCAGTATTTCATCTCTGATAGTCAGAGGGTACCTCGCCACAATGTCTGAATCTTTCCTGTAGTTCAGAGTCATGTTGAATATAGTTTCCAGACCAGGTTTCTTATCCGTAATCCCAGGAGGTTCCAGGTAGAACCAAATCCACCTCTGAAAAAATGGCCGTGACTCCTTTGGCAAGTTTGCCAGATTTGGCTCTATGTGCATGTGGAAGAAAAGAACAGCCTGTGCTTTGTCGTAAAGGGACCGGTCATCTGTGAGCTCACAGCTGTCAATATTGTAGTATACTTTGCAAGAGTCATATGCAAACTTCTTCCCATACGGCCAGAACCATAAAAGGATGAGAGGCTTTCCTGATGTTTCAATTGTTCTGTCCTCCACGGGTGGTTGGAATGAGAAGGGGCAAGAAGGAAATGAACTAAAATGCAAGTAAGTTAACAAAATACAGCAACTGAAGCCAAATCCTGCAAAGAGGAGTCTTTTCTTGGAAATGTCAGGAATCATCTGTGGAAGAAGATAAAGATGTGATCAGATGACAATTTACGTGCAATGTTGTACAACAATGAAAAAGCTTTAGGATATATAGGACATATATATGTCACTGTCTTGTGTAATATAGTCAGCAGCAAGGTACATCAATGAAGGGAGGGATAGAAAAATAAAGCTGTCCACATTGAGAGCATTCAGTATTTGGGAATCCTCGTGAATTTCCAATGCTCAGACCATTTAATTTAATGTCCATTGTTTCTGAATTGAATTGAAATATTTATTTTGAATGTGCAGAAGAAACATTTCCTTTTTAAAACAACATGAAAGAATCTTAAACATAAATAAACCAACAAAAGAAAACAAAATCAAATACACATACATGCATACATACATACATACATACATACATGTGACCCTGGTGACTCTCCACCACTTTCTTCCCTGTACTTATTGATGACCATATTTTACATCTTCTTTTGAAATATTTATATTTGGACATTGCTTCAACTCCACGCTAAGACCATTCCATAGTCTTACCCTACAAATTGATAAACAAAAACTTTTACTAGTTGTGCAAACAAATAGTAAATTTAAATTAAATGTCATGTTTAATTTTGCTGTTAAATTTCTATACGTTTAACCTGCACAGTTTCTGCCTTAATACGTTCTGGTGGCAGCTACTAGAGGTATAGCGCCGATGCAGGCAGCAGAAAACAAGGTGGTTTACTGGTGCAGAGGTAAGAGAGACAAAGACATGATAGGTCAAATCTGAGAAGTCAGTCCAAAAAGCAAGACTGAAAAGTAAGGCATGGAGCTCAAACAGCCTGGCAGAGAGATCTGGAACAGTCTTTCCTCCATTACAAATCTTCAAACTTTATCTGAAGCATTGGTTGTCTTACTCCAATATTCAGATTTTTGATAGGTTGCTTAGTTGACCTTTGGGCAATATTATGTTTGAGAATTTTTTTTCATTTATTTTATTTGAAAATTCTACAGTCAAGTAGTGACATTGCAACTGAAACTGTTTCTTAGCCAGACATTATAATGTCAGAATTAAGAAGTGGCGCTACAACACAACAACAAAAGTGCTTCTGACTTGACATATTTTATTTATTGTTCTGGTTATGTTTCCTTTATCCTGTACAAAATGGTGACCTGTAACTGAATAAATGTAAATAATGCCCAATCTATGTGTTTTGCTATGTGTTTAAGACTAAATTAGTTTTTTTTGTCGTTTATTTTTAAATATAGAGATATTATCAAAGTCTGTGCAAAATTCAGGTTGAGAACTATATTTGGTACATCAACTGTTGAACCACCCCTTGCTTAAACTGCTCTCTCTGCAACAGCACCACACAGAAAGAACACACTTTCCTTGTCCAACCAGTTCAGCTGAAATTGTGATATGGGTGTAGATGAAACAAACTTAAGCTCTTGTTGTTTCTATGTCCGCTTGTGCCAGAGGCACAATCAAACCGGGCCTCCGGATGTTGTGGTGCAGCGCTGTAAATTGCACCGCACCTGGTGGCCTGGTTTGATTGTGCCTCCGGATCTAGGTGGGGCAGTTTAGTCTTCAATTCTTGCAATTTTTATGCCATATTTATTTTGAAATGTTTTATTTGGGTTTCCTTTGATTGCTTGATTAAAAACAAAAAAAAATTCACAATTCTTTTTTATTCAACACCGTGTATTTCCACCACTGATTGGAAACAGACTGGTACCCAAGAAATGACTGGCTCTGTGTGTCCACTGAGAGTCATTTTCAGCGCTGAAAAGACTTACAGTCGGAACAGAAATGACCAAAGACGACTTTCTTCCCTGGGACTGATCTCCATCGAGACAGAGACTTTTAAAACTCAAGGCACTAAAGGAAGACTTCTACAAGCAGGTCATCGATGCGTTCGTTCAGAAGGAAGGGCACATGGACTTCATTTATAATTTATTTATAAATAAAGGTAAGACCGTAATAACATTTTTTAAATGAAATGTGCCTTTTGTGTGCTACTTGTGAATATGCTGCTCTGAAGGACTCATATGATGTTTGTAAATCTGACTGATAACGTCAGTGCCTCCCCAGCCATGAACCTCACCGCACGTCACTGCAGTATTTTAATCGTAAACGTGAAAATTAAAAGATAATATAAAAACAGTGAAGTTAAATTGATAATTAGTTTATAAAATCACTGGAAAAATACGACCATTTAATTTAACTTTTTACTTCTTTTTTTTTTTCTTTCCATGGGGGCAGGGGAGGCCCGACCTCCTCTGACTGCAGATCACTAGTAAGATATGGGAACCCTTTGAATCCTTGTAAAAAGATACAGCAAGTCTCATTTGCACCTGGACATAACTGGTTTTACATTATCAACAGAGATGCATTGAACTGTCAGCTATAATCATGGGCAGCTTCACACAAAGTCCATTGTAGCTATTTCAAACCAAAACTGGATGCAGTTTTGGTTTGAAAAAAATGACATGTAATACAATTTGGGAAGCAACATTTGCTGTTTGGGTTCAATAGTTGTACTAAGGTTCTCAGTTGGTAAAAGAGGATGACAGTTTTCTTGCTGTAAGTGCAAATTAGGAAAAAGGTGCAGCTCCAAATGTCATCTTGTGTGTGAAGGAGGTTTATCAGTTTGACATCAAGCATTCCAGTAACAATAAGCAGATCATTCTGTCAATAGAATCATAGATCATTCTGTTAATAGAGTCATAGATCATTCTGTTAATAGAATCATAGCTCAAACCAAACTCAGTCCAGTTTGAACAAAAACAGTCCAGAATTACCATGATCTGGATGACTGAGAACCTTCACAGACAATAAGCAGATCAGATAATCAAAGTTACCTCGCTGCATTCAAAGCAGATCATGATATGCCTATTGCCTTCCATTTACGTCAGAGTTGGTGGTGAGAGTGACATCACAGCCATTTTGTCAGTTTTCCAGTTACAAAATCAACTTGGCTATAATAATAATAATAATAATAATACTAATAATACTAATACTACTATTACTACTACTAATAATAATAATAATATAATAATAATAGCTGTAGATTTAATAGAAAATTAACGGAATTTGAATTATGGGAGCTCCTTGACTGGAACTAGATATTTCTATAGATTAAAATGTATTGCTGAATAAAATTTTGCTGAATAAATGTATTGCTGAATAAAATTTTAATAAGAAAATAAAAATATTTTTCCTAAATAGCTAATTGCTACTCTTACATTTATTCAAGTTTAAGCAATGAGAATAACTATCCATCCATCCATCTTCTACCACTTGTTCCTCCACTGAGGGTCGCGGGGGGACTGGAGCCTATCCCAGAGCAATGGGCGGAGGCAGGGTACACCCTGGACTGGTCGCCAGCCAATCGCAGGGCTAACACAGAAACAAACAACCATTCACTCTCACACCTATGGGCAATTTAGAGTTTTCAATCTCGCATGTCTTTGGACTGTGGCATACTGTGGACAGCATGTCTTGCTGTGAGGCGACAGTGCTAACCACCACACCACCGTGCCACCCTGAGAATAACTAATACAATGAAAAAGAAGGTGAGTCACATATTAATGCTAATATAACATTCATCTTATGCTTTTCTCATTTTGAATGACAAGAATACTTTAAAAAAAATAAGAGATATAAAACCATGGAAGTCAGCCATGTTTTTGGAGGAATTAAATAAATTGTTCTCACCTTGTAAATACAGGAAGTCTCTTTGTGTGTATCCCAGCTCGACAGTAGGCAGGTGTTGCTTAAAGCTGCACAACCAGATTTTAACACACCCATCTTGGTGGTTGGGCTAGATCAGCCCTGCCCATCACTTCACACCATGTCTCAATTTTTCTTTTACTTTTATTTCATCACAGTGGGTTATTTGTGTGTAAAAAAAACAGTGTGATTTGCTTTAAAAAAAGAGAGATGTAAAACCATGTAAATTAGCCATGCTTTTGGAGGAATTAAATAAATTGTTCTCACCTTGTAAATACAGGAAGTCTCTTTGTGTGTATCCCAGCTCGACAGTAGGCAGGAGTTGCTTAAAGCTGCACTACCAGATTTTGACCCACCGATCTTCATGGTTGGGCTAGATCAGCCCTCCCCTCCCCTATATATATAAAAATGTGCATTAAGGTTTAATTCAAGGGAATTAACTAAAATATATGATTAAATGTATTAACTTTATGATTAAATATATCAGGGACTCAAAAGTAATTGAACAAATAAACATAACCCTGATTAAGTATGAATATATTTTATTTATTATACAACAGATGTCTTCATCAGTTTCCATGTCCTGACTCACACATTAAGGCTAATGAAGCACTCACCTTATTCGTTCTTCTTTTTGGATGACAAGAATACTTTAAAATAAGAGATCTCAAACCATGTAAATGAGGCCTGTTGTTGGAGAATGAGCTCAACTCTGGTCCATCCACACAGGGGGACATAGAACCTGAGACAGAACACAAAAGGCAGTGAAACAGCAAAACACAGGGCAATAGAAACATCTCGCACATCCTAAATGAATGAACCACACAGTTTCTTAAAGCATGAATGTCTTAGTAATAAAGAATGCAATATTTAAATTTCTTCACACAAAATTACTTAGTATGATAAATAAAAGTAAACTAAAAAAGAAAAAGAGGTGTTGGGGAGGGCTGCTCTAATCCACCTACAGAAATGGGTGTGTCACAATCTGGTAATGCAACTCTTTAAAATACCTTGTGTGTACACAAAGAGACTTCCTGGATCCGTGATGATCATGTCAATCAAACTAGAACGTGAAACACAAAGGCTTCATGCTTATTCTGTTTTCCTATGTGAGAGAACTTTGAAAGTATTTGGAGTCTGTTATGTGTTCCTGAGTCATCCAGATGGTAAATCATAGTAATAATATAAGCTAGGGGCAAGAATAGATTTATTTTTGTTTAAGTTATTCAAGTCAACCGATGTGCAGTGCTCCTCAATTATTTTCTGTTACGCCCCCCTAGCAAAAAGAAAACAATTTGTGCCCCCCCAACACCACCACCACCACCACTTTCCGCCGCAACTATAAATAATATAATTTTTCTATAAAAATTGTTTTAAGTACACCTTTGCATAACATTGTATATTTATTAACATTAAAGAAAACAAAAGAGAAAGAGATATATGTTTTTGAGTATGTAGCAGAAAATAATTTAACTGCATCAATTTGCCTAAAAAAATAAATCCTTGTTTAAACTGTAAACATTTTTGACCGACTTATTGCACCATTTGATGCTGAAAAATAAAATCAAATAGAAAATAATACATTCAAAATCACTTCAGCAACATTAATTCAGGAGCACAATATATAAAACACTTTAACAATATTTAAAAGACTTTAACCTCATTATTTTCGTCTCTCTCCACCTTTCTTTTCATCCCTGTTAAACATGTCTTCATGTTGTCTCTTAAGGGTTTGTTCACTTCATATCGCCATAGAGCTGATACTCCCTGCACACACACTGTCAATGACAGCGCCACTCCAAACTACTGTAGTGGATGTGCAATTACACTTTCTTCCACTATGCCAAAAAAAAGCATGTCCCCCAGGGTCACACGCTGACATCGCACCGCGCCCCCACTATTTGAGAAAGACTGCTTTGGTGTGTCATATTGTCCCACACAAAGGTGTCATATGATCTGCAGGACTTTCAGTAAACCTGTTTTCTCTAAAGGGCTGCTGACCCCCCTGGGGCAGCAGTTGGAGAATGAGCTCAGCCCTGGTCCATCCACAAAGAAGGGACATGAAAACTGACACAGAACACAAAAGGCAGGAAAACAGCAAAAACACACAGCAATACATGCATCCTAAAGCAAATCACACTGTTTTTTTTTTACACACGAATAACCTACTGTTACGTTGTCTTCATCTAGGGGACGGCGAAAGAAATGACCGTTTTTTTTCTGTGCCCTGGTGTTCCAGGTGAGGGGAAATCTGCCATTGCCCTACTTAAGGCCTCAGATCCGGTGCACTCGCTCTCACTCGCTCCCCTGCCTCAGCTCCTCCTGTGTTTAACCGTCTGGCTGCAGGTCACTTGTTCCTTCACGCCGGCTGGCAGAGTTTTCCTCGGTTTTATTCGGAGTACAAGGGATAGTGGCTTGGTTGTGTTGTTTTATGGGCACTTTAGGGCTAGAAGGTCGGTGCTATATCCGATGGCCCGATTTTGGGCTGGTAGAGGTGGCCGCCCTTTCTGTAACCTTGTTTTTTTCTCTGCCAGACGGGTTTCTGATCATTTTGTGAGCAAATATTACTGTTGGTGAAAGACAATATAAAAGTGCATTTTGAAAGGCAAACCGCTCTTTTGTCTGGTTTATGCAAAAGGAGAAAAGAATAAGATGAATGTTCTATTAGCATGAATATGTGACTCACCTTCTTATTCATTGTATTGGTTATTTTCAGTGTTTAAACTTAAATAAATGTAATGTATTCTTTAGGAAAAATATAGAAGACTATTTCTAAACTTTTTCTTTTCTTTTTTTACATTTTATTCAGAAATACATTTTAATCTATAGAAATATCTAGTTCCAGTCAAAGAGCTCCCATAATTCAAAATTCCATTAATTTTCTGTTAATTTTAATGTATATGTATTATTATTATATGTATTATTGTTATTGTTATTATTATTGTTATTATTATTATTATTATTATTATTATTATTATTATTATTATTATAGCCAAGTTGGCTTTCAAAGTTGGCTGTCCAGAGTGTAGTCATAGAAGCTCTTGTTATAATCTGTTCTCAGAACTTCTGACTAGTTTGTGTAGCACTAAATCCATCTCGTATTCATGACCTACAACGCAGCCCATGGTAACGATGGGTAAGAATAGCCTTGTAGACTGACAAGTGTGAGAACAGCTTTCAGGGAGGTGGCTATCTCGGTTTTGGACTTTGTAACTGGAAAACTGATAAAGTGGCTGTGATGTAAATGGAAAGCAGTATAACAATAGACATGTCATGATCTGCGGGATTTTCAGTAAACCTGTTTTCTGTAAAGGGCCGCTGCACCCCCTGGGGCAGCAGTTGGAGAATGAGCTCAGTCCGGATTCTTCCGCAATGGAGAGACATGAAAACTGACACAGAACACAAAAGGCAGAGAAACAGGAAAAACACAGGGACGAAGGCAAATCATGCTGTTTTATAAAGCATATTTTGAATGTCTTAGTGATAAAGAATGCAACATTTAAATTTATTCACGCAAAATTACCTACTGTTATAAAATAAAAGTAAAATGTAAAAAAATGGAGACAAGGTGTGGGGTGTTTGGGAGGGCCGAATGAGCCCAACCAAAAAGATGGGTGTGTCAAAATCTGCTAGTGCAGCTTTAAGCAACACCTGCTTACTGTCGAGCTTGTTTTCACACAAAGAGACTGCTTCAAATTCCTCCAAAAGCATGGCTAATTTACATGGTTTTACATCTCTTTTTTTTAAAGCAAATCACACTGTTTTTTTTACACACAAATAACCCACTGTGATGAAATAAAAGTAAAAGAAAAATCGAGACATGATGTGAAGTGTTGGGCAGGGCTGATCTAGCCCAACCACCAAGATGGGTGTGTCAAAATCTGGTAGTGCAGCTTTAAGCAACACCTGCCTACTGTCGAGTTTGTTTTCACACAAAGAGACTTCCTAGATTTAACATTTTCCACAAGGTGAGAACAATTTATTTAATTCCTCCAAACACATGGCTGATTTACATGGTTTTACATCTCTTATTTTTTTTTAAATATTCTTGTCATCCAAAAAGAGGAAAGAACAAGGTGAATATTTAATTAGCATTAATATGTGACTCATCCTCTTATTCATTGTTTTGGTTATTCTCAGTGTTTATACTTGAATAAATGTAAGGGTGGGGGACATAAATAGAAGAGAGGAACATGAAAACTAGCACAGAACAAAAAAGGCAGTGAAATAGTAAAAACCCAAGGCCATGGACATATTTAGCATAACCTAAACCAAATCACCCATATCACACATAAAGATGGGTATGTCAAAGTCTGATTTCACCCAGATGGATGCCATTTGTGGGCACCACCATGGTGTCATAACTAAGCAGAAAAGCAGAATAAAAGTACAGCATACAAACACTATGTATTGACACAAAAATTTGTCGTCTAAAGTCTTTATGGACTGTTGCGGTATGACTCAATAGGGCAACAGGTGTGGCCCAACAATGATAACATAAAACATTGCAAACCACCATCTGAATGTAAAAGCAAAAGACGTCATCTGATCACATCTTTATCTTCTTTCACAGGTGATTCCTGACATTTCCAAGAAATGACTCCTGTTTGCAGGATTTGGCTTCAGTTGCTGTATTTTGTTAACTTACTTGCATTTTAGTTCATTTCCTTCTTGCCCCTTCTCATTCCAACCACCCGTGGATTGAAACATCAGGAAAGCCCCTCATCCTTTTATGGTTCTGGCCGTATGGGAAGAAGTTTGCATTCAACTCTTGCAAAGTATACTACAATATTGACAGCTGTGAGATCACAAATGACCGGTCCCTTTACGACAAAGCACAGGCTGTTCTTTTTTTCCACTTGGAAATAGAGTCAAATCTGGCAAACATGCCAACGGAGCCACGGCCATTATTTCCAGAGGTGGATTTGGTTCCACTTGGAACCTCCAATGAAGACACCCAGAATATCTGGTCTGGAAACAACATTCAACATGGCTCTGAACTACAGGAAAGATTCAGACATTGTAGCGAGGTACCCTCTTACTATCAGAGATGAAATATTGACCGAGAAAATAGTTCTGCCCGATAAAAACAAAATTGTTTGTTGGATCGTCACTAATCCCGGTCCATTTGTAAGAGACCAATACTTATGCAAACTATCCCAGCATATTCACATTGATGTTTTTGGTGTTGCATACACAGAGGTCAAGTTGGGGTTTGATCAATATTACCAGACCGTTGCTAGCTGCAGTCATTTGAGAACTCAATCTACAGAGATTATATCACAGAGAAGGTCAACGGACCCCTTGTGGCTGGAACAGTTCCTGTAGTTTTGGGTCCCCCAAGAGAAAATTATGAAATGTTCTTCCCATCAGACTCCTTTATCCACATAAATGATTTTGAAAATGCAAAGGCACTGGCAGAGCATCTGCTCTACTTGGACAAGGATGAGAAAGCATACATGAGTTACTCTGAGTGGAGGAAGTACTTCAACGTCATTCCTCATCAACAGTCACTCGAAAAAGAATTCATCCCTCCTGTCTGTTATGCTTGTCAACACATGTACAAGGACAGTTGATCACAGCATCCTGTTACAGAGACTGGAACACTTGGTTGGGATTAAAGGGACAGCACTAGACTGGTTTAGATCATATTTATCTGATAGATACCAGTTTGCTCATGTCCATGGCATTCCCTCTTCCTACAGTAGGGTTAGCCACGGAGTCCCTCAAGGTTCTGTACTTGGACCAATCCTCTTCACCCTGTACATGCTTCCCTTAGGGAACATTATTCTGCAGCATGGAATACATTTTCATTGTTATGCTGATGACACTCAGCTTTATTTATCCATGAAACCACAGGAGACAGAGTAGTTAGTGAATCTCCAGACCTGTCTTAAAGACATAAAGTCCAGGATGTCTTCAAATTTCCTCCTCCTTAACCCAGGAAAAACTGAGGTCATGGTGTTTGGTCCTGAACCTCTCAGGGATAGGTTAGATCACATTATCACACTAGATGGTATCTCCTTAGAATCTAGTCTCTCTGTGGGGAATCTAGGAGTAACTTTCAATCAAAATCCCTCCTTTAACTCACACATCAAATTAGTTTCTAAAAGTTCACTTCTACAACATCAGAAAAATCAGGAAGATACTGACGCGGCATTATGCTGAAAAGTTAGTCCATGCATTTGTTACTTCCAGGCTGGACGATTGTAATTCTTTACTATCAGGGTGCCCAAACAACTCTGTAAGAAGCCTCCAGTTGATCCAAAATGCTGAAGCCAGAGTTCTGACAGGCATTGACAAAAGAGGTCACATAACTCCAGGACTGGCGTCTCTTCATAGGATGCCCATTAAATTCAGAATAATTTTTTAAACCCTCCTCTTGACCTACAAGGTCCTCAGAGGCCTAGCTCCATCCTACCTGGAGGAGCTAGTGATACCTTATCAGCCCAATAGACCGCTCCGCTCTCAAAAAGCTGGTCTACTTGTGGTTCCCAGAGTCTTTAGGAGTAGATTGGGGGAACAAGCATTTAGCTACCAGGCCCCCCTGCTATGGAACCAGCTCCCTGTCCAGGTACGGGAGGCTGACTCCATCGCTACTTTTAAGACCAGACTTAAATCTTACCTCTTCGAAAAAGCTTTTTGTAACTAATTCAAGATAAGATCAAAACTGAAATACACAATTATTTAGAGGATAATGATAAAGGTGACACAGGCCCAGAAGTACTGTGGGATGCCTTAAAAGCTGTTGTGAGAGGGAAACTTATTGCTATTACAAGTAACTTGAACAGACAAAGAAAGAAACAATATGAAGATCTCACAACTAAATTAAAACAATTAGAACAACAACACAAATACCATATAGATGGAGAGGTACAGAATCAAATGAAAGAAACACGGCAAAGAATTAATGATCTGCTACAATATGAAGTAGAACTAAAAGCAAGATACCTAAAACAGAATTATTATGAATCAGGTCCTAAAGCATCTAGACTACTAGCAAGAAGACTAAGGAAGCAGATATAGATACAATGGTTACAGAACCCCATGACAACAAGTTGAATATAATCACAAATAAACCTGAGGAGATTGAGAATTATTTTAAACAATATTATCAAGAACTATACAGCCAGACAGGAACAATAAATAACATAACAAAATCAATAACTACTGAAGAAATCCAAAAATCAATTAAACACTTTCAAAATAACAAGGCACCTGAAAGAGATGGGTTTCCTGCAGAACGGTACAAAGTTTTTGAAAAAGCACTATCCCCATTGTTGCTCCAGACGTTCAACTACGTAATTGACACAGGCAATACGCCCCCCTCCTGGAGAGAGGCGATTATTTCAGTCCTACCCAAACCAGAAAAAGACAGAAAACATTGCCAGAATTATAGACCGATATCCATGTTAAATGTGGATTATAAAATTTTCACCTCAATTATATCAAATAGACTAAAATCATTTATACTAGATATTATAGATGAAGATCAAACAGGCTTCGTTCCGGGAAGACAAACACAACACAATATCCGAAGAACACTGCATATCATTGATAAAGTTAATACTAATAAAATACCATCAGCATTGATCAACTTAGATGCCGAAAAAGCATTTGATCGGGTAAACTGGGAATATCTTTACAAAACATTACAAAAATTTCTGTGAAAAAGGCAGTTCAAATTATTTTAGCCCTGTACAACAAACCCACAGCCAGAATAAAAGTGAATGGCTCCCTTTCAGATTGTATTAATATAGAAGGAGACACCAGACAAGGATGCTGCCTCAGTCCAACACTTTTCGCTCTATACATTGAACCCCTGGCTCAAATGATAAGACAAAATGAAATGATTAATGGAACAGAAATCTACAGGCAGCAGCATACCATCAGTTTGTTTTCCGATTATGTCCTCATGTATCTTAATGGCCCATTAAACTCATTCTCACCACTGCGGAGAATGTTGGAACTATTTGAAATATATTTAGGCTACAAAATAAATATTTCTAAAACTCAAATACTAATGCTTAATTGCTCACGGAGTCAAAAATTGAAATAATTACAGCTAAATTGGGAGATGAAAACAATCCATTATTTAGGAATAAATATTCCTAAAAATCTTATGAAACTGTATAAAAGAAACTACAAGAACATTGATAATATAATTAGAAAAGATATTGAACATTGGTTTTCTTATCCAATGGATTATATGAGAGAATAAGGACAATTAAAATAAACATATTGCCACGCCTGCTTTATCTTTTTCAGTCTTTACCAGTTGATATTCCAGATACTCAGTTCAACAAATGAGACAAACTCATTTCTAGGTTCATATGGCAAGGAAAAAGACCTAGAATAAGATATAGTACTCTTCAAATTCCCAAGGACAGAGGTGGAATGGCGCTCCCCAACCTGAAAGAATATTTACATGCAGCTCAACTACGACCATTACTATGTTGGTGTAATGATGACTATTTAGCACGATGGAAGGACATTGAAATTCAAAAACAATTTCCAATTCAGACGCTTTTAGGCAAAAGAAAGATATTCTCCTTTATAGCAAAACATATTCAAATAAATTGGATTGTGACATTTTCTTTGGAAAAATGGTCCGAAATAAGCCGAAAAATTAAACTTGGGGATGAAGTTTTACTGCTGAAGTGGATAGCATTTGACAACGAATTTTTACCTTCTGAAACAGATAAGACGTTTAAACTATGGTCAGAAAAAGGATTTAAAACTATATTCATGATGTCAAAGAAGGGAAGCATCAGACAATTCGAAGAGGTTAAGAAGACATATGAATTGTCAAATCAAGATTTTCAGATATTTACAATTAAGAGATTATTATAATAAAACTATAAAAATACTGATGGCAACACAACCAATTATTAAAACTATAATTCAAGCATCTAAAAAATAATCCTGAAAGCTATCTCGATCACCTATGACTGTATGATGCAGACCAAGAATGAGTCAAAAATATATATAAAAACAAAATGGGAGAGTGAAATGGGTGAAATGATTTCTACTGAGACATGGAATGACATGTGGAAGAATTTCTTGACAACAAAACAGTCTTTTGGATGGAGGGAATTTTTGTGGAAAAACCAAACAAGACATTTTATAACTCCTCTTATCAAGAGTAAACAACTGATGAAAGACCAAATGTGTTGGAGAATGTATAAAGACAAGAACTCAAACCACACCCATTTGTTTTGGAATTGCCCAGTTGTTCAGATATTCTGGAAGGAGATACACACTATTATTTGTAAAGTGTTGGAATATACAGTTCCTTATTCTTGTTGTACTATGTATCTTGGACAATTAAAGGGTTTTGTACATAGAAGTGATCAAACATTGCTTAAAATCCTATTAGCAGCTGCCCAGAAGGCAATCACAAGAAACTGGCTAAAACCTAATGCACCAACTGTGGGAGAATGGACTAACATTATGAAAGAAGTGCAGAATATGGAAAGACTTACATAAAATAATTAAACAATAATAATAAAATTAAAATAATTGTCGATGTTTATATATTAATATGTTGACGAAGATGATAACGTGTTGCCCAGTCATGATAAAATACTTTTAATTACTTTTTTTTATATACTGGTAGGTGAGCTGATTGGTGAGTGAGAGCAGGTGTGTGAACAGTGACTGAGAGTGGGTGTGGCGATCAGGGGTTGTGGTGTGAGCAGGGCAGTGGAAAAGTACTGAGTAAATGGGCCGGGACAGAGTGTGACAACCTTGAAAATCGCGCAAGCCATGGAATTCATGAATGCAAACAAGGATGTGCGGGACCTGCAGCTGCATTTTTAAATGTTGGACAATGAGTTCCACTGCATCCCAAGGGGTAGTTTACAAGGTGAAAGCAACACCTAAACTGAAAGAAAAAACAGCTTTGTTGGCATGTTATAGGTTTTGGGGTGATCATATGGCAAGAGACAGTCATTTTCTTCGTGAAAATTGCCATGGCTGTGGTAAAACAGGACATTTAAAAAGTGTGCAAATCCTCGTCTCCAGATCAGCAGCAGCTTAAGGGAGAGGGGAGGAAACAACAGGCAAAAGAGTTTCAGAAATAATAGAAAACAATCTCCCCATCACATAAGTGAAACCTTTGAGGAGGCGTCAAGAGGTGTTCACAATTCACCATTTTGCAAAGTCATTTGAGTAGGCCCCATTACCACCCAGTTTAACATAAATGGCAACATTTTTAATTCTAAGTGGATACTGGCTACACTGTGACAATAGTTTCAAAGACCAAATACAACAGTGGAGCGCAAAAAAATAGCTCCAGGATTTTTCAATCACTCTGAAAACATATACAGGTGAAAAAGTACCTACACTTGGGGAAAACATAAAGTACAAATACAAAGCCAAACAGCTACCAGTGGTGGTCGTAGCGGACACAGGGCCACACATCTGCTTTTTCTGAGTGCAAAGTCATCGATGACATCATCATATGACAGCTGCTGTGTCAACTCTGTATTGATTCATGCAAATGATTTTCATTGGAAAATGACAGCAGCTCCAGAGAAGTTCTCTTTCATAATATTTCATGTCAGCTGGTGTTCCCAGCTCGACCTAGCCAAAGATCCCCCATCCTGGACGTGGACTATGGGGAAGATGAGGATGCCATCCCTTATCTCCTCATAGTATGCCAGTGTGGTACATTTTCTTCTTCTGATGGCCGAGATGTGCTGAGATGAAAGGAATCTTCTAGACACCGACTTGGATATAAAGATGTTTATTGGAGAGAACAGTCAGGTATCAGTCGGACACTGCAGCTTGCCCGAGGGAGGTTGTCTTGGTCCTGGTGGTGATGATCTCCGAAGTGCTTACTTTTGGTACCCCCTTATATATGGTAAAGTAAAGAGATCCCCTCTTGGTGAGCTCATAGCCCACTACAACCAACCAGATGATAAATAGTACAGCTTTGTTTTTAGAAGGGGCTCAGGAACCTGTGGACCCCTGGACTCCGTGGGATCTTTCCATCGGGGCATTAAATCATGGGCACAGAAAAACACAAGAGACATGATGTATTATAAAGATGGTTCCAGGTTGACATGTCAACACAGGAAACACGACAGAGCTGCACCATATCTGATATGGTGCCAGAATGGCTGAGATACAAGGCTCACAGAGGTCAAAGTTAGCAGAGAACATATACAGTACACAGGTTGCAGATACTAACTGTTGACTTGTCCTTATATGGAATGGGAATGGAGTGCATATGTTAAAACAATGCCACTGAGGCCTGTGAAAAACTGATACAGGTGCTTCAGATACCACACCAGCTTCCCCTTCTCCCAGCTCAGACATGCTCGACAACTGCCGGCTGGCCATCACCTGGCCTGCTGTTGTAGCTCAGACCACCAGATCCCGCTACGAGGGGAAAAAATTGCTCCAGGCCAAGAGCACAATGAAGCAACTTCTCCCCGTCTTACCAGAGCTGCTGGATGAGGTGGCACACTCATGGAGACATTACCTCTACAGCAGCAGTATGGTTTCATGCCAGAAGAGAGCACTACAGATGCAGTATTTGCTTTGAGAATGTTGATAGAGAAATCGAGAGAAGGCTAGAGGGAGCTGCTTTGTGTCTTTGTAGATCTGAGAAAGCTGATGACAGGGTGCCCAGAGAGGAACTGTGGTATTGTACGAGGAAGTCTGGAGTGACAGAGAAGTATGTTAGGGCAGTTCAGGACATGTCTGAGGCAGTGATGTGGAGTGAGGATGATGGCTGGGAAGGTACTGACGTCATTAGTCAGATTTACAAATTTTACAAATTATTCACTGAGTCATCAAATCACCACTCCAACTTGGTGTTTGTTGAAAATGCGCAACATTATACTATATATTTCACAACAACAACAACAATAATAATAGTGCTCTTTAAAAATCAACAATTTAGCATTATTCATAGCACAGGTACAATCGTTCTTAAAACAGGAGAAAAAACAGGAAAAATAGTCATATACTAAAAAAAAATAAAATTGCACACTGTTATTAACCGGTCCCAGAACAGGTTTGTGAAGTTGTGATGTTTGGAAAACACTCCTGCGTCATCTCAAAATCTATTTCCTCAAACAAGGGAGTCGGGCTCCAGCCACACTGACCGACACAAATATACTTCCTGGATTTGTACTTTTTAGAAAGGTGAGAACGATTTATTGAATACCTATAAACGTAGGTCCTGATTTTTTTTTAAACATGCCGGTCGTCCAAAAAGAGGAAAGACTGACCAGATTGACTTTTATTACTATTGATTGCATTTTAATTAATATTAAAGAGTAACTAAAGCCCATGGGTATAAAGTAGTGTTCTTGATTGAATTTGGTCCACACCTTGACATTTTATTCAAAGTATTTCAATATTCTGCATATTCTGTTGTAAAAGTTTCTCTCTGTGTGTTTCCACGTACACAGTTTTGCTGCTGCCAAGTGCAGTTAACTTCTGTGTGTTTGTGTGTATAGATTCAGCCGCTTATGTTGCCACTCTGTGTGAGAGATTGATGTTATCGTGGAAGCTAAGAAATCTCGTGTTTTCTCATTTTCCTGCGTACCCCTTTTCTGTTGTTGTAAATTCTTTTTTTCAGACCACTTTATCTGCATTATACCTACGATGTATTTGTTAGGTCCAAACAGGCCAGTGGTGGCAGACACACCCATCTTTGTGAGGGACATGAAAACTGACACAGAACACAAAAGGCAGTGAAATAGCAAATACACAGGGCATCTTGCACATTCTAAAGCAAATCAAGCATGTTTTGAATGTCTTAGTGATATGATGAATAAAAGTAAAATAAAAATTAAAAAAGAGACTCGGTGTAAGGTGTTAGGGAGGGCTGCTCTAGTCCACCCATAAAAATGGGTGCGTCAAAAGCTGGTAGTGCAGCTTTATGCAAAACTTCTCTGTGTACACAACAAGATAATTCCCGGACCTGTGATGAGCACATCAATTACCATGTCATGTTTAAGAACAACCACATAAAACTGTAAATGGTGTCTGTCATCCACAAGTTGATATGTATGGATGTACCTACATGTATTTATTTTTCATGTATTTTATATATATAAAAACAAGATAACTATAGAACACACACATTTTCTAAACCTTATGGAAAGAAAAGACAAACTTATAGAGGATGATTTGGAACATTTCACAAGTTCCATGCACGAACTTGAATGAGCTAATGATTATATAACGTCATTCCAGTCAAGGTTTGAATCCAGATCTATTATATCCTTTGTCTATATGACATGTAAGGTTGATATGATTCTCTTTTTAAATATGTTGATAAAAAGTAGTAACATGCCTTTTTTTATGTAGTAAGTCAAACAAGGGTTCTTCAGACAGCTTGCCATCATTACATACACCTTTTGCCTGTATATCTTGAAATGTGTGCAGGCCGCTTTCATCATATATATCACTCAGGTGGTGAATCTCCTGAATACTTCATTGTGGGAATTAGATGGATCCCTAATTTGCAAATGAAAGTTATTAAAATCCATCTTTGTTGTGCATAGTCCACATTCCACACAAGCCAGGTTGAAATCAAATGAGATATAAATGAGCCAAATGTTGACTACAAATTTAACTACATAATTAGACCACAGGTAATCAAAGATTGGGCTTTGAATGGTATGGACTCAAATAAGGATCAAAAAGATTTTGTACTTGTAGGAGAAATCCATACCCATATAACAAAGGTTTTTGCTGGAAGATTTATACAAAATCATGGGTGGAGGATATCCATGTAGAAATGTGTCTGCTCCAGTTTATATTCATCTTTTTGTCATCTGTTTCATCTTTCTGATGACAAAAGTATGACACAAGAAGACAGACTGATTCACACATGTTCTAGCAGCTCCTTCTTTGTTGTGAACGGGGCTGTAAATTTCGTTTTACACTGGATGTTCAACGACAATAAAGGGCATTCTATTCTAAATTATATTCTGATCACATCTTTATCTTCTTCCACAGATGATTCCTGACATTTCCAAGAAAAGATTCCTCTTTGCAGGATTTGGCTTCAGTTGCTGTATTTTGTTAACTTACTTGCATTTTAGTTCGGCTCCTTCTTGCCCCTTCTCTTTCCAACCACCTGGGGAGGACAGAAGAATTGAAACACCAGGAAAGCCTCTCATCCTTTTATGGTTCTGGCCATATGGCCAGAGATTTGCATATGACTCTTGCAAAGTATACTACAATATTGACAGCTGTGAGCTCACAGATGACCGGTCCCTTTACAATGAAGCACAGGCTGTCCTTTTCTTCCATAGAGACCTATATTATAATCAGAAAGACTTGCCAAAGGATCCCCGGCCATTTTTTCAGAGGTGGATTTGGTTCTACCTGGAACCTCCAATGAACATATGGAATATACCAAATGTGTCAACCATATTCAACATGACTCTGAACTACAGGAAAGATTCAGACATTGTAGCGAGGTACCCTCTTACTATCAGAGATGAAATACTCGCCGAGGAATTAGTTCTGCCTGATAAAAACAAAACGGTGTGTTGGATCGTCAGCAATAATGCTGCATTCACTGGTGCAAGAAACGACTATTATCGTGAATTATCCAAGCATATTCAAGTTGATGTTTTTGGTGCTGTGTACACAGGGGTCAAGTTGGGGATTGATCAATATTACCAGACTGTTGCTAGCTGCAAGTTTTACCTGTCATTTGAGAACTCAATCTACAGAGATTACATCACAGAGAAGGTCAACGGACCCCTTGCAGCTGGAACAGTTCCTGTAGTTTTGGGTCCCCCAAGAGAAAATTATGAAATGTTCTTCCCATCAGACTCCTTTATCCACATAAATGATTTTGTAGATGCAAAGGCACTGGCAGAACATCTGCTCTACTTGGACAAGGATGAGGAAGCATACATGCATTACTTTGAGTGGAGGAAGTACTTCAACGTCATTCCTCATCAACAGTCACTCGACAAAGAATTCATCCCTCCTGTCTGTTATGCTTGTCAACACATGGCCAACGACAATTATTACCATGAAATAGATGATCTGTACAAGTGGCTATTTGATTGAAATGTGAATGAAAATTTTTATGAAATAAACAAATTTCTTTTGTTTTCAACAGCCAAATTAAAGATTTTTTTTAGTATAAGATATGGGAACATGTATCTGTAGCAGGCTGAGCCTTCCACTCTGATTGGCTCTGCTTGCTCCGGATGTCCCTGATGAGGGCGCTGATTATAAAAGCACAGGTGGCGCCCTGAGAGTCCTCTTGCTGCGTAACTTTCGGGTGCTCTGTTTTCGCCAGGTTGCCACATCCGGTCCATCACTTCAGGAAGCAGTTCCCCATCGGCACGTTCCTCAGGGTAGGTTGTAGCACGCTGTTTGGCCTCCGGTCACTCCACTCACCCCCGATTGCGCTGTTTGTTGAAGTACAGACAGGGTGGTGAGAGTCTTTCTGCTGCGTAACTCCTGGACGCTTTAACTTGCGCCAGGCTACTAGAACCAGTTGCCTCACCGCTTGGTGCTCAGCAAGCGCGTTCCGCAGGGTAAGTCGTGACCCGTCTCCGCTATGTGCGTGAAGGTTGCTTTTCCTATTGCGTTTTCCTTTCAGCTACTTAGAGCGCGTCTTCCCCTCACCGGGAACAATTTCCCCATACGCTGTGGCTGGCTCGCTAGCGCTGCTACATTGCCCGCTCCGAGACGCTCACCGCGAGGCCCCATCGCAGGTATGTAGCAGCACGACCAATGGAGGTTGTTGCTTTGGTGTTATTAACTCTTTTTCCCCTGTAGCACAAGAGTCGGGTGTCCCGTAAAACGACACCTAGACGGCACACGGTTGTTCGGTCCGCTGCTGTTTTGCCTCGATTGTTGTTGCCGTAATCACTGTTGTACCCACACCACCCTTCTGGTGGTGTTATACGCATCGCACCCGAGGAGTGTGGGGAATTATTTTGGGATTTGGGGGGCAGATAACAGATTCATTTTGTTTTGATCCTTGTTTTCTCTTTTAATTGTGCCTGTCTTTCTTTTGTCTGTGTGCCTTATTTAACATTAATAGCGTGGATTTCTTTGCAATTAACCATTTGTTTCCGTCTGTGTGTTTTATTTTGCTTTAGTTACTGCAATTGCTTGCTGTGTAGTTTTTGCATGCTCTGTTGTGCAGTGTATTTATTTCTTTGGTTTGTTTTGCATGTTGTTTGGTGTTTTGTTTAATCCGTTTCTGTCCGCCCGTCCAATTGGGTGTTGTTTTAGAAAGGGTTAATCTTTAGTCGGGTGGGTTACTCTGATTTGTTGTCTGGGAGGTTTGATTTGGGGTGGGTTACACGTTGTTTTGGGAGTTTTAGCCACTTTAGTGGGAGGGGTATTTTTATTAAAGTCGAGCTACGTAGCTTCTATTTTATCGTTGTTGCGCCAGAGAAGAAACTGTTTTCCTTGTGCAAATAAAGCTTTTCTTGTATATATTGGACCCCGCCTTCATTAGCCACGTACTTGTGCACTCACTAGTTAATTCTCCAGGTGGAATTCCTGGGGTGGCATTGTCAGTATATCCCTACTCCTCTTTAACCCACCAAATTGAGCTCAGGACTTTAGACCAGTTGTGGCCAATTTGGTACTGTCTTCACCCCCCGCCCCCTTTGGCTGCCACATATCCATGAAGAAATGTGCAAACATAATCAGTGTGGAAACAATCTGCAAATGTGAAGGGACCAGTCTTAAGTGTGGCGTAAATACAGTCAAGCCTCGGTTTTCGAACGTCCCAGACCTCGAACAAATCGGAGTTCAAACGAAAAATTCGAGATTTTTTTGCTTCCGATGTCGAACAAAAATTCGAAAGTCAAACCCCGGGAGATGAGCCAAGAGGACCCGAGAAAACCCGACCGCGTGGCCCGGATGCCGACTGACTCCGTTCGTTGTTATTGACAACAGCTGTACGCAGACGTGTTCGCTGTTAACGCAAAGAAAAGAAAAAAGTAACTGCATTTTCGTTACTCATTTTGAGTGTAAAGGGACAGACTTTTACCTATTTACCGTATCTGTAAACGAGGCTGGGGATGGACAGATACGGCAATACATTCCCCAGCCTACTCTATTAATTCAGTTTATTTATTATGTATATTTTTTATATTATTTATTTATATATATATATTTATTTATACATTACCTACTCACTTATTTATGCAGTTTATGGTGTAAAATAATGAAAAAATGCTTAAAAAAGGCATTTTTTTAGTCTTTGAACGGATTAAAAATTTTTCCATTATTTGTAGTGGGAAAAATAGATTCAGAATTCGAACAAATCACTTCTCGAACCGCCTTCTGGGACGGATTGTGGATGAAAACTGAGTGTAACTGCAAGTTTTAGCAAATCTGAAAACTGGATAAGGAATTGATCAATCTCATAATGTTGCCAAAGAAATCATTAAACTTTGATTAATTAAAGTAATTAAAGTAATTAAAATGATTAAAGATCATTTTAGTGGTTAAATGTGATTTCTGCCATACAACCATATTCACATCTACAATCTAGCTCAATTTCACCCTCCTCACCCTTCTCTGGATGCTCATCTTTCGCACTGTCTTTCTCCTGTGCTGCCAGCTACTTATGACTGGAACTCGATTCAGTTGATCTTTATTTAATGTCTGTTACAATCAATATTGCCTCTAAGCACTTTACAGAAACCCAGGGCCAGGCCCCCAACCAGACCCAGCAGCAGGGAAATTGTCAGAGGGGGCATGGGTATTTTGAGGGCGGGCCTGTGAAAATGTGGTGCATATAAAGACCCAAATGATAAACTAATAAATGCTGTAAACAGCATTGACAAGCATTACAGAAAGGAATACACATTTCACAATTGAAAAATGAATGTCAAACTTGCCCTATACCCCAATATCATTTCACATTCTGCTGATTACCTCTCCTATTCATTCGCACTCGTGCACTCCTATACACTCACACACTCACTGCCAGATTGTCCTCTGTGATATGCTTTCCCGCATTTTCTTCTCTCTACCAAGTTCTGACTCTGAATGTTCCTGACCCTCCTGCTTCATCTAATTCCCAGTAAACTTGCCTGCCTTCTGCCACAGACGGTGAAATCCTGTTTCCTGATTAATGACCATGCCTACCCACGACTCCCCAATCCCGCCTGCCTCCCAGTAAACCTGACTGCCTTGCCCCCCCGCCCACATTCCCGGAGGTTTAAACAGACCGAACAGAAAACGCTCCGAATAAAGGAGGAAACAAACTGGGTCAAAATGGACCGAACAAAAAACGCTCCGAAAAAAGGAGGAAACTAGCGGGGTCGCGGACCAACAAAAAACACTCGGAACCCGAGGAGAACTACGACACAACCGATACGTCACCGCAGGTCCAAGTCCGGGATGCGGGCCAGCGGGGTGAGTGTCCATTCAGAGGGTAGTTCACATAAGCCAGTCGGGGGTACCAGGCAACGTGAGGTCGGCAAACGGGTTCTCCACCGGGCGCAGGAAAACGATCCGACAACCCCAGCTGTCGGTGACGGCCCTAACAAGGACTGGGACCCGATGCAGTGCAGGTGTGCGGAATCCTTCTGCTCCTGAGGCCAGCGGGCGCCCCCTATTGGGAAGGAGGTCCGCCAGGCCCTGACAGTTTTCCTAGATAAATCTGAGTTTCATTCACCAATTGTGCTGCTCTTGAGTCTACTTGTAGTGCGAGGGTCAGAAGTTCGGGGGTGAGCCAGCGGTACAAAGTTGGAAAAACATGTTTTCGACCCCAACATGAGCAGGAACATATGAAGGGTCCATTCATGGCCTGTTTCCTGTTGTCGCCATATAAGGGTGACGTATGTGAACATCCTATCTAGGTTTTATGGCTATGACAATTCCATTTATGGTATATGGCCATATGGCCTGTTTCCTGTTATGGCTTTGTGCATGCAGTGGACACGAGCAACTGGTACAAAGGCCCCATTGTGTTTTGCGATCTTCTGGGGGCTGTGCATGTGACATACGCGTGTACTCCATACATGTTCTTTCATGATCACTCTGTCTGTATTTACTATATCATATATGTGTATTCTGTTTATGCTAGCTGGAAAGCCCACCTACTAGTGGGCAGGGTTTTTAACATTGTTTTTAAAAAATCAACACTGGAAATGTGTTCCACAGGTAGAATGATAAAAAAAGATATAACTGTGGAACACAGGGTACAGAACAACAGAATAAAAGGAGGAGCCCGGGGCGGGGTAGACCCAAGCTCCAAAACGTATAAAAGAAGGGAAAGTTCTTGTTGTTTTTCAGACTTAGCCCGGGCTACCTCTCATGCATGGTGAATTGTACTTTTTGTCAATAAACCATCATCGGATCGTGACCCAGCTGAACTTGACTCATCATTCGACCTTGTTGTGGTGATTCCACTTTGCGCATTTGTGCTGTAGCTGACCCAGTAATTTTGAGTAAGATTGAGTAACATTTTTAAACCTGAAGAAGTGACTTTGACTTGAAGATATTCCACAACATTTTTGGCGAGCCAGCCAGGAGGAAGCGACGGGACCAGAACACCACGGGCGCCGGCCGGAGGCCAGGAACCCCACGGGCCCACATATCCACCAAAATTCAGGTGAGATACCAAATTCTTTTTTCTTTGAATTAAAAGGGGATCCAGCCTCCGCCGGACGTCAGTGGTCGGAAGGTACCGGTAAAGCTCTCCTGAAAAGACCCTAGTACCTAAATTAAATTACACGTATTGTGTGCATGAGCAGTAACAGCTGGTGAGCGGATCCAATTGTGTTGTGTTAATAAAAAAGGGGGATGGAAACGGGATGGATGTGATTGAGAAATGTATTTTTAACGCACTAATTGGTTTGTGGATTGCATTATCACTTACAGGTACGGGGATACTCGTGTATGTGATGATTGTGTACGGGAAAAGTGGACAGGGAAAGTGAAGGTCTTTTGTAAAGGGCAGAAGAATAGCATGTTGTGAAAGTGTTAAGTTCGCGAGAGATAAAATAAGGCACACAAAAAACACCACGTGTGTCGAATGAGGAGAGGTGTGTGTCAGTAGGTAGACACAACACCTAGTGTATAATACGATATCATAAATTGACTTAGGTTTGAGAAACAATCCTAAGGATAAATCGTGTGTTAACACACCGATTTGGAAATTAATAAACAAAAACTAAATTAATTAGGTTTAATATTAAAATAAATACATGAAATATCTGAATAAATAATAATAGTCTTGTATTGACCAAGTGCTGGGGCAGAAAGGGGTAAGAGCATAAAATTTGGGGAAAAATAAAATTCATAAGGGTAACTAAAGGAGCTGCTGCTGCTTGCCATAAAACATGGGTGACATCAGTAGCAAACAGTCAAAAGAGATAACGCCAGCAAAAATAATTATTGCCTCGCACCCAGCAAATGGGCGGAGAATTCAAAAATACATGAGAAACTGGCATAAAATGACGTCGGGAAGAAACCAATGGCCTGTTGAAGGCAGCTTTGATCCGAGAAGGTGTGATGAGGTGGAGGAAGAGCTAAAAAATAAAGATAAAAAGTATTAAATAAATCACTTCAAGAAAAAACAGAGAAATGCGGAGCAAAGGGATATCTTGCAGTATTTCAGGTTAGAAGCAGCCCGGAACCCGATGATGTACCGAGACGATGACCCCAGACCCCCTCCCTACTACATGGGTAAGGCAGGACAATACATACTGCTTGATAAAGATAGAGTGGGAGGGATGATCACGGGTAAAATAAAAGTTTCTTATCAAGATGATGATGGGGATGACACAGGGGTAGAGTCAAGCAGCACTCACAGGAACACGTGCACCTCAACAACAGACACATCAGTAACACACACACACACAGATAAGAGACCCGAGAAGAGAGTTACATACCAGAATGAGGATGAAAGGGACAGTAAGAAAAGGGATGAATATGAGAAGAGAAAAGAAAGAGTAAAGAAACAAACCGAAAGAGGTAAACAACAACATGAGGAACTGATAAAATGCAGTGCAAAACTAACATCTGAAGCCCTACAGCAAATGAATCAAGGGTACATCGAAGAAGAGATCGAGTGGGAGGACCCGATCTATGATGATGATGAGCTGGAAGAAGACTACTCGGATACAGAACAATCAGGTGAAAGCTCCACCACCGTGTGTCCAGCAAAATATGGGAACGAAAGGAGATGGAAGAGTGCAGACCAGGATGAGGGTGAGTCCACCACCACGACTCACACTAAAAGTGTACCAGAACAAACCTTCAAGCTGAAAATACAGCTGGACAACACGGGGAGTGGAATGACTTTACGAAACCGGAGGGAAAATCCTAAGACTCAACCTCAGGAAACTGAGGTAACGGGAATGTGCCCCCTGGTGGCCAAGGGTCCCGGAAATGAAGACAGGTATGTGCCGTGGTCTTTCATGGACATGATAACACTTGCAGGAAAGCTAACTCCTTTGACAGACGGAGCGGACAAATGGATTGAGAAGCTGGAGGAAATCACCGGAGGAATCAAACTGGCAGGAGGCGACATCAAGGCCCTACTGATAAAAACTGCAGGAAAAGCAGCTGCAGCGGACGTCTTCGAGACAGCAGGCTACGATATGCTGAACAAGTCACACCATCATGATGAGGTACCGTTTGATGAATTGCGAACCAGGTTGTGGGAAGCCCTGAGGGAAAAATATCCCTCACGCCGAGACCCAAGCAAGCTGGAAAAAGAAAGCCTGAAGGAAGAAGAAAATCCCTCACAGTTCCTGAGCAACTTCCAGAGAGTGTGGAAGACGGAAACAGGGAGTGAATGGGACGCGAATGAATCAACAAGAGCACTTTTCATGCTGTATGTAAAGAATGCTATGCCAAGAGAAGTGCAAAACAGGCTAAATGGGGTGGTGGGATTGATGAAGATGGATTGGCCCATTTTTTCTGAACACATAGTGCATTATGTAAACACATACAGGGCTGAGAAACAAGCAGCCGAGGAACAGAGCAAGTTCCTGGCCACCAAGCTAACCCAGTTGCAAATTGGGGGAGCTGACAAAGCAGAAAAAGGAGCGAGAGAGGCCCCGACCTCAGGCGGCGGTGAGTATAATCGACCCAGAACCTGAGGGAGGACCAGCCGCCGAGAGAATAATGCAAGCACCCATAGTTGCTCCAACCATGCTCCCACCACCACCTCAAGCTCATCAGATGGTACCTGCAACGCCGCAGATGGTACCTGCAATGCCGCAGGCGATGCCGCAGGTAATACCACAGTCTATGCCTCCGACTATGCCTCAGTCCTATCCGGCAGGACCCCCAGCAGGACCACCTCAGCAGCCGATGCCACCGATCCATGTGCACCTCAATCAAGGAGGAAACATGCAGCAGCCACAACAGCCCGTGGCCGGCAGAGGACGGGGTGGTCCGATCGTAAGAGGAAAATGGAGAAGACCCCAAGGACCACCACTGCAGTACCATGGACCCCCACCAGGGCACGCTGCTCAACAGCACCAGGCACCGCAGCAGGCACCCCAGTACCAGGCTGTGCAAAGTTACCAGCCAAGCCTCCAGTGCTGGGGGTGTGGACAAACAGGACACATGCAGAGAGAGTGTCCGATCAACCCGTGGACGGGACCCCAGAATTCTGGGGCTGGATCCAATCGACAGAATACTGGACCATGGATGGGTCCAGCAGCGTACTGGACATAGGGATGCCCAGAGAAGCCAGAAGGGGAAGCAATTTTGCCTATGCTAACACAACGACCAACATCAGAACCTACCATAATGGTGACAGTTTTCAACCAACGTCACCGGTTTATGATAGACACAGGAGCCACTTACTCGTGCATAGGCAAAGATGGAGCCGACCTTCCCCTCTCAGCTTCCAAAATCCGAACAGTAGGTTTCTCTGGGAAAACGCAAGTGATACCAATGACTGAACCGGTTCCATTGCAGGTAGGACAGAAAACAGTCTATGCATCCCTTTTGTACTCAGCAGACACACCCATCAATCTTCTGGGGAGAGACATATTGTGCCAACTACGAGCAAGAATCAGGTGTTCCCCAGATGGTATTCAATTTGACACCGCTGACTCGAAACCTGATGAAATAAATATTCCTATGATGAACCTAACGTTGTCTACAGAATTCCCACAGATGATGCAGCGCAGCCCAGAAGCTCAAGTGTTCTGGATGAAGTTGACAACGCCAAGATCTTTCCTTTACACTGAATGGAAAGAGTGGAGGGCGTTCATATTGAATCACTATGAAACAGCCAGGAAGCCGGTGCTTCCCCTTCATTGTACCATGCTTTACGACAGGAAGCGAGATCATGATGACTATGAACAAATGTGGGATAAACTGATAGACAATAAGACTACTATCATAAAGTATGAGGATATCATCATTGGACAACAGGGAGTGGCCGCAGCAGTAAAGCTGGAAGACAACATTAAAAACAGCTGGTTCCAGGTCCCCGATTCAACGCCACACATCACCTTGCTGATAGCAGAAGGGTACGAGTCACATGACCTAGGACCAATGGTCAAGGTTGCAAAACAATGCCAAGGATGGATTCCTACGCCTTGCAAAGGACTCCAAGCCTCCTCAGACGGGATGTTTCTTAAGATTGACTTCTCAGCCGCAGACGAAGCAATAGCAGAAAGGGTCATAGTGTCGAGGGCAGGTGAGAAACACATGACACTTACAGAGGAACACACGTCATTGTTAGAGCAGGTCCCCACGCAAGTATGGTCGCAACACAAAACAGATGTGGGATTTGTTAAATCAGCTGAACCACAGAAGTTCTTTACCAAGCCAGGTGTTAGGTTGCCATTTCAGAGACAGTACCCCCTTAGGCCACATACTGTCGAAGGAATAGAGCCCACCATCACCGGTTTAGTACAAGCGGGAGTGCTAATTACAACACATAGTGCATGCAACACCCCGATTTTTCCCATCAAAAAGCCCAATAGTGATGAGTATAGACTAGTGCATGATTTGAGGGCAATTAATGCCATAATAGCTGAAGAGACGCCCATTGTACCTGACCCCCACACTTTGTTATCCAACATACCCCCAGGTACTAAATGGTTTACGGTGATAGACCTATGCTCAGCATTTTTCAGTGTACCAATTCATCCTGATTCACAGTATTTGTTTGCTTTTACTTACAAGAATCAGCAGTACACGTACACTCGCCTACCTCAAGGGTTTGTACACTCTCCTTCCATCTTCAATCGCATTCTTGCTAACGATCTTAGCCATTTGGATATCTCATCAACAACATTAATGTATGTAGATGACATTTTGATTTGCTCTGAGTCCAAAGAACAGTGTGAAAAAGATTCTGTCACGGTACTGACCGCCCTGGCAGAGGGAGGACATAAAGTAAGTAAGAAAAAGTTACAATTCTGCCAACAGACGGTGGAGTATTTGGGCAGACAACTGAGTGGGGACAAAAGACACATTGCCCCATCTCAGTTGGAAGCCATAAGTAAAATACCAAAACCTCGCACTGTTGGTCACATGTTGTCCTTTCTAGGTATGGCAGGCTACAGCAGACCCTGGATTTGCGATTATGCAGTTAAGACAAATCCATTGAGAGCTATGATCCGAGTCGCAGGACAGGGGCAGCAGTCAGCCCAGCTGCGGTGGACGGACGAAGCCGTAGGAGCATTTCAAAGTCTGAAGAAAGACCTCCAGAACGCTCCAGCCTTGGCCAATCCTGACTACAGCAAGCCATTCCATCTGTATGTGGCAGAAAAGCAAGGGTACGCATGTGCAGTGTTGATGCAAGACTCGTCGACAAGTAAGCAACCAATTTCATATTACAGTACAAAAATTAGACAGTGTGGAAGAAGGACTGCCACCCTGTTATCAGGGATTAGCAGCAGCCGCTTTCGCATACAAAAAGGCCTCAGTAATCACTATGGGCCACCCAGTGTTCTTATATACGTCTCATCAACTACATGCAATGCTCACAAGCCCACGCTTTGTGCTTACCCAAGCACGACGGACAGGTTACGAAGTTCTCCTGTCAGGACCAGACCTGACCATACAAAGGTGCACAAACATCAATCCAGCCACTAAAATGGTGTTGCCTACAGAAGGTGTGCCTCATGACTGTCTGAAGGAAACAGACAACTTCATGAAGGTAAGGGATGACTTGTACAATCATCCCATCCCATCAGATCTGACACTGTTCGTTGACGGCTCATGTGTCAGAGGGGAAACAGGGAACAGGGCCGGCTATGGGATCGTCCAGCTTAACCCGGACGGAACCTTCACTAAATTACAGTCGGTCAGCCTGGATCAACCCTGTTCCGCTCAATTGGCTGAAATAAAAGCATTAATAGCAGCATGCAACTTAGCGGCCCAAAAGAAGGCCACTATTTACACTGACAGCAGTTACGGATATGGAGTATGTCATATCAATGCGAGTATCTGGAAACAGAGAGGGTTCGTGCGTGCTGACGGTTCCCCAGTAGTGCACGGACAAGCAGTTAATGAGTTAATACAAGCTATGCAACTCCCTACCTCGTTAGCTATAGTTAAATGTGCAGCACACCAAAATAGTACATCCCCAGTTGCAGTAGGGAACAATTTGGCCGATGAAGCTGCAAAAGAAGCAACGGGGCAGGCCGTACAAGGGCCCATATTGTTTGAAGAAGATTGTGCTCCCATCACAAGTTTAGCATCTCTGATTGAAGCACAGGACAAGGTCTCAGAGGCAGAAAAACGCTTGTGGGTCCAGAGAGGGGCTGTCCGAACCTCGCACCCCCACCAAGGGTTATGGCGAGGGCCCAGGGACATTTTGTTTTGCCATTGTCTCTACTACCTATTGCTATTAAAAGAATGCATGAACCTGATCACTGCTCTAGGGCCCAGGTTGTTAGAAAACTACAAGCAGTGTGGTGGTCTCCATACATGTCTCCCATGATAGATCGGGAGCTTGCGATGTGTCCTCAATGTCCAAAATATAATGTCCGGAAGATGTTCACACAGCCGTTGGCACACATTCCGATGCCAGACGGACCTTTCAGGCACTTGATCATGGATTATGTGGATATGATTGACCGAACGCAAGGGAAGAGGTACATGCTTGTTGTTGTGTGCAGGTTCAGCAGATGGATTGAAGCGTGTCCCACAGCTAAGGCAGACCACAGGTCTGCAGCTAAATTTCTTTGCAAAGAGGTGTTTCCACGGTTTGGGATGCCAGACACTATGTCATCTGATAATGGGCCTCATTTTGTCTCACGAGTGATTCAAGAGATGTTCAAAATTCTGGGTATCAAACAAAAGTATGGTTGTGTTTACCATCCACAATCTCAGGCCTCCGTTGAAAGGGCCAATGGGGTCTTGAAGACCAAGATTGCTAAGATCATGGCTGACAGCAGTGGTAGACTGACTTGGGTTGATGCGTTGCCACTGGCTCTGATGGCGATGCGCTCTCAAACTAACCGACTAACTCATCTAACCCCTCATGAGATGCTTACAGGTCGACCAATGCCTCTGCCACAGACCAGAGGCCCACTGGAAGGGCCGGCGTTTGAACAGCTGGAAAAAGAGTTGGGTGACTATCTCCGCGCTTTAACTCAAATCCACAGACTTGTGTTCCAACAGGTGAAGGCCGCCCATGGCAAGGACGAGGCGAACATCCCAGTTGACGTTCGTGACGTACAAGTGGGGGACTCTGTGTTCATTCGGGTGTTTAGACGTCAGTGGAACGAACCCCGTAGGGAGGGACCTTTTAAAGTTGTGCTCACTACCCCCACTGCCCTGAAAGTTGAAGGTAAGCCCTTCTGGTTCCATAAGAACCATTGCACCCGCCACAGACCTCCCGACCCTCCTGGACACCATCCAGGACCATCGGGGTCTAAGCATGCTGACAGGGAGACGCCAAGCCTCCCTCTGGCCACCGGGTCGCCCCGTACCGTATCTTCGCCCTCTTCCTCAAGCTCCAGTTCCCCTCCCCAACAAGGGGGTAGACGGTCCGCCCGGCTGGCGTCCCGTCGTATCCAGCAGGTGCAATCTACAGACTCCGAGTGTGATACTCCTACTCAGTCTCCTAGACCTGATAACCCACCTGATAATGACGATAATCCAACAAGTACCAGGCAACGCCCCACCAGCCCACCGCATCGTGGCAGCTCTGCGGGTGCTGCGCCAGGCCCCGTACGGCATCCTCCACAGACTGATGCACCACACACAGACACGTCAGATACACCGGGGGTGGACGACCCACAGGCGCTCGACTGCCCGCGTACGCCGGGGTGGGATTGGGCTGTCGCCGACTCTGAGTAATTGCATGATGGTGTTAACCCTTTGCGGATTAACAACGGGGGACATCATACATGCAAATAGGAAAATACCTAACCAACACGAATTAGAAACATGCGCTTTAGCAATGACTACATTAGCAACAAACAAGGGGATCATTACTAATGATGGGGAATTTAAAAACATAAGGCATGTCAAAGCAGATATTTATGACTATGTGTTAACAGAAGAAATAACGGGGGACGGACTAGTGGGTAAGCATTGGTTGGGAGATCCACAGAGCACGGACTGTCGTGAGGAGGGGACAGTGATCATTCAGGTAAGATGCACCAGTGCAGGGTGTCAGAATGTGCACACAGAGCAAAACATGACAACCACAATGGCTGAAGGTAAGGTAAAATTAATAAATACGAGACAAAAGAGAGGCACGACTAGGTTAAAAACGTCACAATGGGAGACTAATATGTTTCAACAATGGATACAGTACTCAATACAATCGATGTTTTTAGCTAAAAGGCAACAGAAACAGGACTGCATTGCATGTTACAACTCTAAGAGATTGCCACAGGTAAAGATACTGCCAGGAAGCGAGGTAGGAACTTGTCTTGATACTGAGCGATGCTTTTCATACTGTGCAATGTGGATGGCTACAGGAGGGAACAGGTGGAGCAAGGATAAGAACATATGCCCCGTTCCACTACCCCCAGGACAGGATGGGATGGAAACGCTTCCCCCAGTAATACATAGACCAAACGATCTCGTCTTTCCTTTCTGCATAGCGCGCGGGGAAGAGCTGGAAGAAATTGCCGACGAATACAACCTATCGTTAATGGCCGATTCAGAAGGGTTGGTGGAGTGCTACATGATGGAATGGTACCCACGGAAAGGAGGGATAAATATCACGGCAAGCGGCAAAACTTGCAGAACCAGCCCGAAAGCTCGAATAAAATGCGACCAAGTAGTACCGAACGAAGGAGGGGTAATGTATATTCGAAATTCAACAAAGGTGAGCCTGTATATGCTGCACGATATGTCGGAAGGAACGCTACCATTGGGAGACATTTTCTGGACATGTGAAAACAGTATGTTGCTAATGACAAACTTGTCCAAGGGATGGACAGGGATATGTGCACCGTTGATGTTAACAGGTCAACTGTCACTGATAACACAAATGTCACTCCAAGACAATACCGTGCAAAGGCACAAGAGAGATGCACACAATGCCCCGGACTCCACTCCCAGTTGGAACTGGAAAAGTACGGGTGAGATCTACATTACATGGGACCAAGTCCCTTTTGGGGTACCTGAGGAACACGCCGCCATAGGGTCATCGTGGATAACGGCTGGGCGAGTACTGGGAAGTGTCCCAATCCCATTTGCAGGATCCATAGTTAATGCCCAATATATAGCTCGTAATAGTCGCTGGATAAACCTGTTATGGTATAATCAGCAACGCTTCATGAACTATACAATAGAAAGCTTGACAGCGGTACGAGACCAATTGCATGCTACGTCTATAATGACTCTACAAAATAGATTCTTTCTAGAAGCACGTATGGCAGATGATCAGGGCGTATGTGATGAAATTAGAGACGAGTGCTGTACTCTAATACCACTACACACGGGTACAAACGGTAGCTTGACAGACGCCTTGAAGAACATGAAAGAAATGCGTGATGAGCATGTGAAAAATTCAAATTGGAATACTCAGGTCAAAAGCTTTTGGGACTGGTTGGGTAAATTGGGATGGGCCAAATACATAAAAATGGCCGGAATAATGTTGGGAGGGTTAGTGTTAATAGTGCTAATAGTGATCTGTTGTGTCGTGCCTCTGATCCGCGTGTTGGTTTCACGGTTAATGGTGAAGATAACAGGACAGTATCCCATACTACAAGTGCATGTCCAACCTGAATCAGACCCTGAAGCCATTGAACTTATAGAATTAGTGAACATATAGGGAAAGAGTAAGGAATGATCACGGCCCACTCTTCACGAGGTACGTAGCACAAATAACACGGATCAACTAAATTGTAGATTAGAATACTAACGGTGTGGTTATGGTGAAACTAATACTAACATATAACATGTAAAACTAGTAGAATTAACAATAGACGTGGTAGAAACAATAGGTTAATAACTGTAAATATAATGTTTAAGAATTGAATGACATGTTTTCATCACAGACTGTTGAAAATGGCCGAGGCGTTCTTTACGAGACCCCAGGCAGCTGTGGATGAATGGCAGATGCACGACACTGATAACAGAGAAGAACAATCATATTCACACATAGACACACAACACTCAGTAGGAGCAGATATACACCCTCCAAGCAGGTACCCAGGATGGATCGAGGGGAGTTCTGGCCCACTGATGGAAGACGCATGGGGGAGCCAGTTCCAGACCCCATTCCTGGGAAATGCCGCACCACCTCTGACTGGTCCCGACTCGCTTGGGGACCAGGAACCTGCAGTACGTCAAGAGGTCCGTGCCAGTCCTGAGAGCCCAGACAACCCAGAGGACCGAGGACAACACACCATGGATCCACCTCCAGAGACCCCTGAGGAGCAGCCGATGGCAGTGATTCAACCAACAGCAAGGCCACCGACTCCAAGAGGGTCAGTCCTGTCTGTCACGGCCACTGATAGGGCCCACCTGTCCAGATTTCTGATTCATCCTTTGGAGGACTACACCTGCCATGAGGACCTTCGGGCGGAGATCGGAAGGATGACCACCAGGATGTATGGACTGTTAAAGGAAGGACTGACTTTGATTGGTCGGCAACAAGTCCAGCGGATCAGACGTCAAGCTCAGAGCTACAAGTATAAGAAGAATCTGGACCAGTTGCACCGGGAAAAGGGTGTGTTAGCCCGGCAACTGGGACAAGCCCGATACTCCGTTTACCATCTACAACGAGAAGTGGGTCAACTACGGTACTCCTATGGTCGAGCTCGACAGCATGTGGAGCAGTTGACCCATACTAATGGTGTACTCATCAGATTTTGTAATACGAGATTACAACAACAAACTGATGCAATATATGCCTTAAATGCTCAAGTGCAACGGGGAACGGGGGTGAATCCGCCAGGGGTGGATCCCCGTCCCCAGCCAGGGGGACAATAAAAGGAATTATTATATATATTGAGTGGTGCCGCACCAGGAAGGTGAAGGAGCATGGTGCGGTGATTAGCAGGGGAGTAACGAATAATGGCGTCAGTGTAAAACTGATGCCTTGCCCAGTGATGTGAAGCAATGCAAGTATGATAAAGTGTTATGGAGGGTGGAATATAAGAAGATGCTGTGGTGAACCTGATAGAGTGTAATGAAAGAGGGCGATAGTGGATTATTCGTAGACCAGCAGGCCTAGCTCGATGGCAGGGTAGCTGGAGAAAACAAGTCCAAAAAACCATTGCTATAAAAAAATAATAATGATAGTCTAAAAGGGGGGTTTTTTATCCTCACTAGAGTGCCGGGAGAGTTCTCCTTGAACAAGCTAAGAGTAACTGGCTGTGAAAATAGAACAGACTAAGTTTGTTGTGTAACGAAGTAACCAGTTTAACTATATTATCAAGACCTACATACACTGGAGTGAATCATGTTATTTTAAGTAGAAGTAGAAAAATGAGGGATGTAACGCTGACTGTGCCACCTGGCTGGGGTTTTACCTCCCGCTGCCTGTGGGGGGATGTTTCCCTGGTCATGTCTGCATGGGACCAGCAGGGAGCCCCAGCAGTAACTATCACTGGCCCATCAGGGAGGGTGAAGACCCGGGATGAGATCTAGGTGGAGGTGTCCAGCTACTGTTGTAGTTGAACTCACACCTTGAGGTGATCCTTACTGAGGGGTGTTTAGGTTTGGTGAAGACATTGTCACAAGTTACCTCATTATTAACTATTACCTCATGTTTTGATATATACGCAACTGTGAATTTCTTTGTGTTTTTCTTCGATAAGTCTACTGATACCATCCTTACCTCAATTCGTTAATGCTGTCTCACTGTAGAGGGCTGGAAGTGTTTTTGAGCCCGAGTTGTAACAATCAGGTTGGTCCTTGGAAGGACCAAAGGGGGGAAATGTAGTGCGAGGGTCAGAAGTTCGGGGGTGAGCCAGCGGTACAAAGTTGGAAAAACATGTTTTCGACCCCAACATGAGCAGGAACATATGAAGGGTCCATTCATGGCCTGTTTCCTGTTGTCGCCATATAAGGGTGACGTATGTGAACATCCTATCTAGGTTTTATGGCTATGACAATTCCATTTATGGTATATGGCCATATGGCCTGTTTCCTGTTATGGCTTTGTGCATGCAGTGGACACGAGCAACTGGTACAAAGGCCCCATTGTGTTTTGCGATCTTCTGGGGGCTGTGCATGTGACATACGCGTGTACTCCATACATGTTCTTTCATGATCACTCTGTCTGTATTTACTATATCATATATGTGTATTCTGTTTATGCTAGCTGGAAAGCCCACCTACTAGTGGGCAGGGTTTTTAACATTGTTTTTAAAAAATCAACACTGGAAATGTGTTCCACAGGTAGAATGATAAAAAGAAGATATAACTGTGGAACACAGGGTACAGAACAACAGAATAAAAGGAGGAGCCCGGGGCGGGGTAGACCCAAGCTCCAAAACGTATAAAAGAAGGGAAAGTTCTTGTTGTTTTTCAGACTTAGCCCGGGCTACCTCTCATGCATGGTGAATTGTACTTTTTGTCAATAAACCATCATCGGACCGTGACCCAGCTGAACTTGACTCATCATTCGACCTTGTTGTGGTGATTCCACTTTGCGCATTTGTGCTGTAGCTGACCCAGTAATTTTGAGTAAGATTGAGTAACATTTTTAAACCTGAAGAAGTGACTTTGACTTGAAGATATTCCACAACATACTCACAATTGATGTTAGAAAGATTTTCCCGAGCAATGGATCCTCCTAAGTAAATGTTCCTTCCTTTCATCTCTGCATTATTGTAGTTTTTTTTTCTAATCATTTATGATACTAAATGGTGGGCCACACCAGAGTTCAAAGGGCCTAGCAGAATGTGGGAGCAGAGAACGGGGGCAGTGACTTAGAATCATCCGGGTCCCAGGAGTTCTGATGCGGCCCTAGAGGTCTCATGGGGACGTTGGGAGCCGTCCCTTGAGGGGGGGTTCTGTCACAGCTGTGGGCAGCCCCACCCTTGGATCCGCCTCGACGCTGCGCACCTGTGGCCAATCAGGCCAATCACGTAGCCTATTTAGATCCCAGCCAAACAATTTGCCCCTGCCAGATTGTCCTCTTTGTTTCACGTGACCCTCCTATGTTTCCCTGCCTGCCTGTCCCTGACCTGCTGTTTGCTTCTGTTTCCCGGTAGTCCTGTCTGTGCTCAGTCGTGGAGCTCCTGTTGCCTGCCTTTTCCCGACACTGTCTGTCCCCAACGATCCTACCCTGCCTGCTCCCCGGTAAACCTGACTGCCTTCTGTCCCCAACCTCGCCCATGGATGGAATCACCTGGTCTCCGCTTCCCAGCGGGTCCAGCTTAACCTGCCTGTACAGCTATGACAAAAAGCGGTGTTAAACCAAACTCTGGTGTTGCTCTTGGGTTCTCGTCTGGTTCGTGACAAATTATACTGAGAATCAAAGACTAGAGCAGACAGGAACCTGGTTCCACAGTGGAGGGGCCTAATGTCTAAGCACTTGGCCAATCATTCTACTGTTAGAACCACAAGCAAACTAGCATTATGAGAGCAGAGTGGTCTATTGGGATGGTGCTGTGTTTTTAGCTCCTCCAGATAGGATGGAGCTTGGCCTCTTAAAGAACTTGTCGGTCAGAAGAAGTTTTGAAAATCTGTTCTTTAATAGATTAATCTATTCTTTTATAAGTAGCCAATGAAAAAAAGCCCAAACATGTGATCTCTTTTGTCAGGACCTGCTGCAACATTTTGGATTACCTGGAGGTTTCTCGACGAATCATTTGGACATCCTGATAATGATTAAATATAATAGTCCAGCCTGGAATTAACAAATACATGGACTAGCTTTTCAGCAGCATGCTGAGTAATAATATTTTTCTAATCTTTGCAATAATTCACAATTTTAAGAAACCACTCCCAGATAGGGCTTTTATATTTGAATTAAAAAAGATATCTATTGGTCAAAGGTTGCAAGATGCCTCACAGTGAGACTAAAGAAATATCTAGAGCAGAAGTCGCGAACAAAATTGACGTCCACTAATCCAATCAGCCCAGTGGACAAAGGTGCAAAACACCTGACAATAATTTGGATATCTGTTCTTTTATTAAATTGTAACCTTGTCAAGGAATTGACAATAAAAGTCAATTTGAGCGTGTTTCTGCTCTGTTTCTTCCTGTTAAAGGGTAGGTTTTACATCCTCCTTCCTGCTTCCTTGTTGCTTATTTGGGTGTTTCCCTGGGTTTCTGTAAAGTGCCTAGTGTGATTATAACAGACGCTATATTAATAAATAAGAATTGACTGATATTGAGCTTTGGAAAATGATGATATATTCAATATTTTGTATTTATATATTTTCAATATTTTTCTTCTGTAAACAAGTTGTAGGTCAAATCCATGTGCTATAAATTGTACACAATTTTATTAAAGATCAGCTACACAACGTATTGACTACATGGAAAATATGGTACATGGAAAAAAAGCAAGCAACATCTGGATCTGAGTTCCTCAGGTAGCACATCTGGATCTGAGTTCCTCAGGTACCACTTTTTTATATATAATGCGTATGTTTTGTCAGGAGTACTGTCACGTTCGGAACCGACGGGACACAAATGGGAACACACGAGGGTGAGCAAAGGAGGGCTTTAATGGTCATAAAAGGGGTGTTCAGAACACAACCAAGGAGGCAAACAAAAGGCACTCCAACGGAGGACTCACACCACAAAATGCCCCGCGGGAACCGGGTGGACAAACGGTTAACGGCGAAACCGGAACAGAAAACAACCCTCGGGAAAACGGGGCGAGGTCACCTGCAGGTATGATGGGCACAGGGAGAGTCAAAGCACAAGAATGTTCAGACGTACGGTAGTCAGGCTCGGAGGGTCAAACTCTGGAGACGTAACGATCCCACATCGATCTCCGCTGACTGCGCCGTCAAATAGGACCCTGATTGGTCTAATTAGGACCAAGTGCATGGCCCCGGCTGGACGAGGGGGGAAGAGGCACCCCCTGGAGGAGGCCGTGGGACACAGGACGTGAGAGGGAACCTCACAGTACCTCTCCCTCAACGAGCGCCTCCTGGCGCTCTACAGGGCTTGTCGGGATGGTCCCAATAGAAGTCCCGCAGGAGGTTCTGGTCCAGGCTGAGCCGGCGGGACACCCACGACCGCTCCTCCGGGCCATACCCCTCCCAGTCGATGAGGAATTGCCACGCTGACGTCCAAGATGTGCCGGGCGGTGTAGGCTGGGGCGCCGTCGATGATGCATTCAGGGGGTTGCTCCTCGGTCGGGGATGCCAGCTCGGACTGCTGGACTGGCCTCACTCGCGAGACATGAAAGGTCGGGTGGACCTTGAGGGAGGCCGTCAACCTCAAACAGACAGCCACCGGGTTGACCATCTCAAAGGGCCCCACGAAGCGGGGAGCCAGTTTCCGGGACTCCGCCTGCAGGGGAAGGTCCCTTGACAACAACCAGACCCTCTGGCCCGGGCGGTACGTGGGGGCTGGTCTCCTGCGGCGGTCTGTGGCCCTCCGGACCTGGGCAGAAGAACGAAGGAGGGACACCCGCACCTGCCTCCAGATCCGTCTGCAGCGGCGGATGTTGGCCCGGACCAACGGAACGCCGACCTCCTCCTCCTGGTAGTTGAACAGGAGAGGTTGGTACCCCAGGGAGGCTTCAAACGGCGACACCCCCGGGGCCGCCACCACCAGGGAGTTGTAGGAATACTCCACCCAAGGCAGCCAGGAGCTCAAAGACCCGGGATGACGGCCTGTTACACACCTCAGCGTGTTCTCCAAGGTCTGGTTGGTGTGCTCAGCCTGGCCGTTAGACTGAGGGTGATAGCCGGTGGTAAGGCTTACCATCGCGCCGAGCGTGGTGCAGAATGCCCATCACACTCGGGAGGTGAATTGCAGCCCGCGGTCTGAGACAATGTCCCTTGGGATGCCGTGGAGACTGTGCTGGACCAGGAGGCTTCCAGTCTCTGCCGCCGATAGGAGCCCAGGCAATGGCACGAAGTGCGCCGCCTTGGAGAACCGGTCCACAATGGTCAAGATCACGGTGTGTCCCCCCAACAGTGGTAGACCCGTGACGAAGTCCACGGTGATGTGCGACCAAGGGCGGCGTGGGACCTCCAGGTGGTTCAGGAGCCCCGCTGGAGGTTGGTGTGCGGTCTTCCCTCGGGAGCACGTGGTGCAGGCGGCGATGAACTTTCTGACGTCGCGGACCATAGATGGCCACCAGAAATGCTGCCGTAACAGGTGCAGGGTGCGACGAAGGCCAGGGTGGCATGCCAACCGGGACCCGTGCCCCCACTGGAGGACCTCGGAGCAGACCGATCCCAGCACAAACAGAGTGTTGGAAGGGACTCCTCTGGGGTCAGGAACAGAGCGCAGGGCCTCGCGCACCTGTTCCTCCACACTCAGGTCGCGGAACCCACCACGCAGGAGGCCGGCAGAATGGGCTCTGGCTCAAGGTTGGTCGGGAGAGAACTGTTGGGACAGAGCATCGGGCTTAGCCTTCTTTGAACCTGGCCTATACGTCAGTGTCAACTCGAAGCGGCCGAGGAAGAGCACCCATCGCGCCTGGCGGGAGTTCAGCCACTTCATGCCTTGGAGGTAGGTCAGGTTCCGATGGTCTGTCCAAACAACGAAAGGCTGCGGGGCCCTCCAGCCAGTGGCACCACTCCTGGAGGGCCAGCACATAGGCCAGTAGTTCACGGTTGCCCATGTTGTAGTTGTGTTCGGCCGCCGTCAAGCGACGGCTGAAGACGCATGGGTGCAGCCTCTGGTTAGTCACGCTCCGCAGCGAGAGCACCGCACCCACCCCTACATCCAACGTGTCCACCTCCACCATGAACTGACAGGTTGGATCTGGCTGAGACAGAACTGGGGCGGTGGAGAACAGTACCTTCAGCCTAGCAAAAGCTGCCTCTGTCTCTGGCGTCCACGCAAATGGGTGGACAGGCAACGTGAGCCTCGTCAGGGGTTTGCCACCCAGCTGTAGTCCCGGATGAAGCAGCGGTAGAAGTTAGCGAAACCCAGGAATCGCTGGAGCTGCTTCCGGGAGGTCGGGGTGGGCCACTCGGTCACGGCCTGCACCTTGGCTGGATCTGGTGAAAGCTGCCCAGCTCCCACGACAAACCCCAAAAAGGTCACCGAGGACACATGGAAGTCACACTTCTCGGGCTTGACATACAGACCGTTTCTCCAGCAACCGTCTCAGAACCCGGCGCACATGTTGTATGTGTTCCTCCTCTGTTTCAGAGAAAATGAGGATGTCATCAATGTACACAAAAAGGAACTTGTTCAGCATCTGAGGAGAACATCATTGACCAGCGCCTGGAACACTGCCGGTGCGTTGGTCAGCCCGAAGGGCACGACCAGGTACTCAAAGTGCCCTAGAGGTGTGTTGAACACCGTCTTCCATTCGTCCCCCTGGCAGATTCGGACCAGGTGGTAGGCGTTCCTCAGATCCAGCTTTGTGAAGATCCGTGTCCGGTGGAGCGGCGCAAGGCGGAGTCTAGCAGGGGAAGAGAGGTACCTGTTTGGGTCGTGATGTCGTTGAGGCCCTGGAAGTCGATGCAGGGACGCAGGGATCCGTCCTTTTTCTTCACGAAGAAGAACCTTGCACCCACCGGGGGCGATGACGGATGGATGAAGCCGGTGGCCAACGACTCACTGATTAACCGCTCCATCGCCTCGCGTTCGGGCTTGGAGAGGCTGTAGAGCCAACTGGAGGGCAGCGTTGCGCCGGGATGGAGGTCGATGGTGCAGTCGTAGGGGCAATGGGGGAGGAAGGGTGTTGGCCCGTTGCTTGGAAAAGACGCTGCTGAGACAACGGTAGACCTCAGGCACGCCGGAGAGGTCCACAGGGACTGGCGAGCCAGGCAAGGACCGTGGCGACGGTGGGAGAGCTGACCCAAGGCAGCGAGTGGCAGCCCACGCTCCATCCCGTCACAAAGCCTGTGGACCAGTCAATCAGTGGGTTGTGTAGAGCGAGCCAGGGGGAACCAAGAATAGCGGGGCAGATGACAAAGGGACGAAAGAACTGGATTAGCTCGCAATGGTTCCCGGACACTAAAAGCGTCACTGGGGCAGTGCGATGAGTTACCGTCGTGAGCACTCACCCGTTCAGGTCGAGGGACGGTTTTTGGTTTGGAGAGCCTTTCAAGGGGGGAGGTCTGCCTGCTGGGCCAGTTCCGCATCAATGAAGGAGTCGTCTGCACACGAATCGATCAAGAACGCCAGTGGTAACTTCTCCCCTCCCCATAGGAGTGACCCCGACGGGACGACGCGCGATGAACAGGAACCGGGTGAGATTGTGCTTACCAGCACCCCTGCGTGTGCTGACGAGCTCAATCTTTTGGCCTTGTGAAGGGGCATGAGGCGGTGTGGTGGCCTGGCTGCCCGCAATAGAGGCAAGCACCGGAGTCGAGGCGTCTACCCCTACATCCCTTGCAAGGTCGGAAAGAACTTTAAGGTGTGGACTCAACTTGTGTGGTGAACTTCGTGGGTGCTCCTGCCTGAATACACTTCTGAGGATTCGAGCCAGGATTCGATGACAATTTGGTGACCCCGATGTGATCTGCTCCAGACAAGAGTAGGACAGGCGCACACGTCAAAGGTCGGGATCGACCGGTCTTCGGCATCATTCTGAAAAGGCAGCCGCTGACTAAAAAGGTAAGCACTGCCTGTTAAATCAAAAGTGCTGGATGATGTCAAGTGACCTGTGTTGATTGCTAAATTTCAAAATGAGTAAAGAGAGGCGTTTGGCCGTTTTGAACAAGAAGTAACCACAAGTTGATGAAATTTGGTGGACCAACAGATAGTGGTCTGAGTAAGGTAGATGTTCCACCCGCCGTGGGGAACGGTCCGAAAGTGAGATTGGGTGGACCAAGAGATAGTGGTCTGAAAAGGTAGACGTTCCGTTCCTCCGTGGTGAACGGTCTGAATCATGACTGAGATACAGCAGGAAGTGGATGGGGGCCCCCAGGCAGGTTTGCTGGAAAAACTGTTTAAACGACAGCTGGCCAAAACAACTGATGGTGAAAAGAAGGACATGGTAAACAAGCAAAAAAGGTTCCGGGACAAGTACGGAGTCAGATTCGCAGGGCAAGGGAGATGAGGAAAAGAACTTAGAAATATTGTTAACGATCTTAACTGAAAATAAAAAGGAGATGGACAAGTGTGATGCAGAATTGGGCGACTACCGCAAATAGATGGGAAAGGCCAATGTTAAGGGACAGAATGAAAGACGCGGATGAAATGAAGTGCATGGCGCAACACCTACAAGACTCTTGTATAACTGCGCGGGCGGCTGTGGCCTATGAGACGTGCCGTCACAATCGACAGAGTACGAAAGAGGAAGTGAACGCACCAAGTGCACCCCCCCTTCGTGATGAAGGGTACCAGGCGCTGTACCCGGTGTTGACAGGAAGAAATATTGTCATGGTAGGAGGAGAGTTGCAGTTTGAAGAAGGAGCAGTAGGTGGCGACGAAGGACCGGAAATAGGGAAAGCAATGGCTAAGTTGACGATGGGAGGATCTGGACAGGCTGCAGTCTTGCCTCCACAAGATCCGGCCACCTTGCGCCCTCTGCAGGAGGGAGGAAGGAGCGATGGTTGGTTGGCGGCGCAGCGGAGTATGCTGGAGGAACAACAAAAACAGAAGGGCTTGTCTCCTGCAGCCGAAGAGACGAACCGTCGGTTGGCTAGGCTTGAGAATGTGTTGATGAGGGCCTGGGACGAGGGCAGACCTAGAACTAGGAGGAGACTTAGATGTGGAAGAAGCAGCGAGGAGGACATTGAGGATGAGGAAGAAGAGGGAGTGAAGGCATGTGATGGGCTGGCGCGCAGCCGGGAGCCGCCTCAAAGGCAGGCGGTCCCCACAACCACACCGGCCTCACTTCCGTGGAACCCCCCACAGGGAGGGGTCACGACACAATCGGAAGCTCCAGCCCCTCCCCCACAGGGAGGGGGACCTGTAACCAGGTCACGAACGACAACAGCAATGGAAGGAGCTGTCGGGGGACAGTACCCCCTGGTGGCCGCTCCTGGAGAGGGAGCCCCGTGCTATAGACCATGGAAGCTAAATGATTTAGCAGCGCTGCGGACGAAGCTGCCTCCACTGCCCAACGGAGCTGCGCCATGGTTAGCGGCCTTCAAGGCACTGACAGTGGGCGTGCCGTTGGCGTTGGGGGATGTCCGCATGGTTGTAGCTGCGTGTGTTGGTTTAGAGAAGCTTGCCATGGTGGAACAGCTGGCGGGCACCGCAGTGCAAGGGGGCAATAGAGTACCAGACACAACACCATTCGCAGACCACACCGGCGCTTTCTGCAACGCTATGAGAATGCTCTTCCCAGTTAGCACAGGTGCTATCGGAGGTTTTGCCTATCCCTGGAAGAACGATGGTTCCATGACTCCAGAGTCTTGGCTGCATGAGGCCCACCAGAAATGGGTACAGCTGACAGGGGATACCCCAGTTGATAGTACCCCTGGAATGGTGATGCTCAAAGACAAATTATTGAATAACGTTCCACTCCCGGTAAAAAAGAAATTTTTAGATAATAATATGGTGGCGGGCTCACCATGGCCCCAGTGGTCACAGTGCCTGATTGTGACGCTACAGCAACACTGGGAAAAGACACAACATCAGGCTCACACCTTAATGCAGATTCAGCTAGCACAGGCTAAAAAAGCAGGCAAAAAGAGCCCATAGGGTGAGAAGCCTATAACTCAGGCCTCACTAGTGGAGGCCGTCCAGGAGGCCGTCCAGGAGGCGGTGCAGCAGGCCCTCCCTGTAGAGATGCGGCAGGTCCCACCCCCAAACAATCAATGGGGACGAAGGGGGGGGGGGCGAGGAGGCCCACGCCCGGGTGACAGGTGTAAAAACTGCGGTGGATTCGGGCACTGGGCGAGGGAGTGCAGGGCCCGAGGGGGGTGGAAGAGGGGGTCCAAAGGACTCACAGGGGAACGAGCCCAGGTCGGGCCCACCCCAAAGGCGAGGAATGTACCCATAGAGGGGCCCAGCTGGCACTGGAGGGAACTTGGCCGAGCCCCTCCTGCCTCTGATGGTGGATGGTGTTGAAAGACTGTTTCTCGTGGATACGGGGGCGACATGGTCGGCATCGCAACTTGGAACCGACCCACCATTGTCATCGGAACTGGTGCCAGTAAGGGAAGTGGAAGGCCACCGCCTGTACATGCAGCGAACTGCCCCGTTGGATGTTCGAATAGGAGCACAATCTTTCAGCCACACATTCCTCTATGGTACAGACTGTCCTGTCAACCTTATGGGGCGAGACATTTTCACACTTTTAGGCTGCAACATTGACATTGCTCAAGGCGGGGGGACCCTCATCACCTTCCGCAACGGCAAGTCCTTCCACTGCTCCGACAAGACTGCACACACTCAGACTCTTCTGTGGCTGGGCACAGAGAACCCCGGGGATCTCCCCACAGCTGACATTTGCTGGGGACTTCTTACGGGGCCCTGCGACAACCCGCTCATGGCCACATTCCAAGCATGGGGCCGTCTGCTCAGGGAGTTTCGGGCCTATTTGCCACCCCCTGACCCCCCACATGTGACACTTTTTATGATAAAGATAACGATCTGACATATCAGGAATGGTTCAATTCTAATTTGGATGGGCAGCACTGGGTGGTGGCTGTACCTGGCATCATTATGGGTCCACAAGGTGTGGCTTCACCAGTACACCTTACACCAGAACAGCTCCATCATTACAAGATGGGCCCAGATTCAGCACCACACATCACACTAGCCGTCACGACAGCAGAACAGGCTAAGGCATTGGGACCTATGGTGGCTGAAGCCGAGATGATTGAGGATTGGGTGTCACTTGAACTTGAAGGGTTGTGGACATCACAAACCACCCTAAATTTAGATTCATCAAAGTTAGCTGCGAAATAGCTGTGGTCCTCCAGCACCGACAGCTTCAACGCCACCACGGGGCGGAGGACTCGAATGATGGGGAGGCAAAAGCTGCCCTTGCGGAGCTGCCCCCGCATGTGTGGGTCAATCATCAGGCAGAGGTGGGTCTCATTCAGACAGACCCAGTCACCTTCCAAATTGATACGACGGAACCAGTTAGTATCCCACAGTATCCAATAAGAACCATAGCACAACCGGGCATTGAGGACACCGTGAATGGCTTACTGGCCGCAGGCGTCATCTACCCTACCTCCTCACCTTGGAACACTCCAATTCTACCCATTCTAAAGGCAGACGGGCAATCCTATAGGACTGTAAATAGAACCTTCCCTGCTGAGGCTGCTGCCCCCGCGACCCGACCTCGGATAAGTGGGAGAAGATGGATGGATGGATGGATGGATGGATGGATGGATGGATGGGTTTACACCATTTGAACTTCACCATGGAAGGCCCTTCCCTAGACCAGGACACCCCATGACAGAAGGAGCGGCGGTACACCCCAAGATAATGTTTAAAGTACTTAACTACATGTGCTCAAGTTTTTCCCTCCAGACCCCGCCAGAACCACAGGAGAGACCAGACCTCACAGGGGAAGAGTACCTGTTATTGAATGTCCTTAAGAGAAAGTGGCAAGAACCGAGGTGGACGGGTCCACATCGAGTGACAGCACGCACTGACACAGCGGTCCGGTTTGCAGGGAGGGGCGACACCTGGTACCACCTCTCCCAGTGTGCCAAGGTACCGAAAGCTGCAGTCGTGAAAGGAAGCAGTAAGGGGTCTGCGATGTCAGAAACCCCCAACGCCTAACAGGTGAAGTGCTAGTAACCTCTCCCTGCAACGACAACGATGGACACGAGGGCACGGAACCCCTGAGCAGAGGTGGAGGAACATTGGGACCCAGAATCGACATCGGGAGGACGCTCATCGAGACACCAAACACCAAAGTGGAGACGACCGCGACCGCGAATGTTATGGACAATATGCATGTCTGCTTTGCTTTTCGCTGTTGCATCTATTTTGATATATGTAGCCGTGCAGATGTATGACTTCCTTAGCCGCATTTACAGCAATTATCATTATGTGTGGCTGCTGTTGTATTCCATGTATCCGAGCTTTGTGTGTACGCTTTATTACTGCTACTATAGAAAAGGGATCTACCGATCCCAAGATGATGATGCCTCTCCAGTCGGCCTCTAAGGGAAGAAACGAAGAGGACGGACAACGAGTAGAATGGATGTGATCTCTACTTAGAGATCAATAGGGGAACTGGCTCCCATCCATGGCGATATTTTACAACAATATATATATATATATATATATATATATATATATATATATATATATATATATATATATATATTGTGGCAGGACGAGGAACGACTTGGGCAGAGAATGCGGTTTTAACTTCTTTATTCGCAAACCGTCAACAGACTGAAAAAGGCATGTGAAAATAGAGCATTAAAATTAGAGGGAGGTAATGGTCCCACCAGGTCCACATGCACGTGGTCAAACCATCTGGCTGGAATTGTGAAATGTTCAAGGGGTGCCTTGGTGTGTTGATGAATCTTAGCACGCTGACATGCTACACAAGATGTCACCCATTCCATGACCTCTTTGCGAAGGCCTGGCCAGACAAACTCGGCACTCACTAGTTTCACTGACACGCTAACCCCTGGGTGTGAGAGGAAGTGGACCATATCAAAGACCCTGTGGCACCAGGCCACTGGGACCAGGGGTCAGGGACAACCAGTGGAGACATCACAAAGCAGGGCAGGACCACCATCCTGTACTACTGCCTGCTCCAGCTACAGGCCTGTACTGGTGGACTCAAGAGCCCGTATCGCCGAGTCTTCGGACTGGTCAACCGCCATGACAGAAAAATCCAGCCCCAGGTGCACAGGACAAACCAGCACCTGCGACAGAAAATAGGCCAGTGGGTTGACTTTTCCAACTACGTGCTGAATGTCGGTCATGAATTCTGTGACTGCCGCCAGATGATGCTGGTGACGTGTGGACCAACACTCAGATACAGAAAATGACGCGTAGCCAGGTACAATGCAAGTAACTTGGTCAAAAACGCTGCACTTTTGCTCATTGTTGTGCAGTTTGTGGCTGAAAAACGCGAGGGGCTGCCATTCACCACCCATCACTCTCTTCAACCACTGTGCCGACGGCCACATCCGACGCATCAGTCATGAAAGCGATGGATGCCCGGGATGCAGGATGCGCCAACAGTGTGGCGCTGGCTAAGACAGACTTGGCCCCCTCAAAAGCCTGGATCCGTTCAGCAGTCCAGTTGACCTGATCAGTAGCCTTCTTCATCCATAGGGCATCGTAAAGTGGCTGCAGGAGGTGGGCTGTCTGGGGGAGAAAATGGTTATAAAAATTCACCATCCCCAAAAACTCCTGCAGGGCCTTTATGGAGACCGGACGAGAGAACTCAACCACCACTGGAACCTGATGATAACCACGCACCAGGTCCACCTTTTAGAAAATAGTAGTGCCTGCCAGGCAAATGGAAAAATCTTGTATGTGCAGAATGGAGTAACGGTCATGAGCTGTGATGTTTATGAAAATCGCCACACGACCGCCAAATGCCATCCACCTTGGGCACCATGTGGAACGAGGAGGCCCCTGGGCTGTTAGAGCGCCGCACAATCCCCAAACGCTCCATTGTGGCGAATTCTTCCTTCGCCATTACCAACTTCACAGCATCAAGCCACCGTGCACATGCAAAAATGGGTGGACCTATGGTAGGTATGAAGTGCTCCACCCTGTGCTTCATGACCACTGTGGAAAATGCTGGTGTAGTAAGTGACGTAAAATCAGCCAGCAACCGTTGAAAAATCTTACCTGCTGCAACAAAACTGGCATGTGCCAATGGCCCAGTTACCCCCGTCAGACATGGAAAGGTGGCAAAGGAGGCTCTTCTGGGCGTCCTCGGTGACTCTTAGCAGGTGGAACAGCGCTTCAACATGCTGGAACCACGGAGCCGGGTTGCTCTGCCAGAACTCGGGCAGCTTCACGGATGCGGTGAAACTGGTCAGCTGCGTGAGTTGTGGTGACGTGGCTGAAGAGGAGATACCTTCGTCTGCTGCCTTGAACATGTTCAAAAACGGGGTCACCAATGTGGCAGGATGAGGAACAACTCGGGCAGAGAAGGTGGTTTTAACTTCGTTATTCGCAAACGGTCAAAGACTGAAAAAGACATGTGAGCAGAGCATTGAATACAACTGGACTAACCACGCCCCTCAAACCCATAATACGCCTGGGTGTGAGGTACGCCCCTAAGTGTCCACCACAATATTATATATATATTTTATATTGAATATGTGTATGTGTGTGTGTGTATATATATATATATATGTATGTATGTATGTATGTATGTATGTATGTATGTATGTATATACACATATACATGTACACATATATACATATATATACTGTATATATATGTTGAATTGCAATACCTCTCGCATGTCATTGCCATTCCGCTTGTTCTTTAAATGAAGACCTCAAGAAGATAAATGCCAATTTGAAAGTGTATTTAACAATAGAATACAATAGAAGACACAAATATTACAGAGCTCCGGGCCAGTTCATAACCCTACAATAACAGAGTTAGTTGCCAGGGCATGAAGTCTGACAACCTAACTATCCCTTGACCCAGTCTTTTGTAGAAACAAAGATGCAAATTTAATGTTCTTGTAGTCCAATCCGGGTCTTCTGCTTGGATGACCTCGTCCTCTTCTTCCAATCCCGGTTGATGTTGGTATCAGTCCTTCTTCTCCAGTGTCTTCCCAAATGGCCAGTTCAAAAGTTCACCTTCTTCCTGCAAGTAGACTTATCACCCCCAGCATGATGTCCAGCTTCCTGATAAATGTTTACCACCTTCAGCCTTGCTGGTTCCTGAGCTCCCCACTATCTAAACAACAATCCTGCCGAAGAGTGTCTCTAATCTTTATTACCCTTGGTAAATGAGTCCACCATGGCTAACTTCTAAAAGAAAACAGGAACAAATGGTAAAACTCATAATAAAAAGTTGAACACACTCTTCGATCTAAAAAATATATACACTTTTTTTTTCAATATTTTCTTCTGTAAACTTATGCAACAAGCAGAAGTTGTAGGTCAAACCCATCTGCTATAAATTGTACACAATTTTATTAAAGATCAGCTACACAAAGTATCAATTACATGAAAAATATGGTGCATGGAAAAAGAAACAAGCACTGGTTTCCATCTGTGAACATCTGGATTCGAGTTCCTCAGGTACCACTTTTTTATTAAATAATGCTTATGTTTTCTCAGGAGTCCAAGCTCATCATCCCATAGTCAAACATTTCATTAACTGTGAAAGATGGGGGAAAAAAGTGTAAATTAAAAAAATGTATTTGTTGTTACCTCTTGCTGAAAATAGATGCCAGTTTTATGAATGATGTTGAGAGGCCAGCCTCCTTTAAACTTTACAGTTGCCCATTTGAACTTATCTGTGCAGTCTGGATAAGCAGATTTATATATATAACTTGATGTTCGCCTCATATTGATGAATACCATAAAGGTACATGACAGGTATTGAAGTATTTTTTGTCAGACTCAATTAACTTTTCAATCAAACAACCACTTATTGAGGTCATCCATTTTATGGTAATAATTATCATTGGCCATGTGCTGACAGGCATAACAGACAGGAGGGATGGATTCTTTATCAAGTGACTGTTGATGAGGAATGACGTTGAAGTACTTCCTCCACTCAAAGTAACGCATGTATGCTTCCTCATCCTTGTCCAAGTAGAGCAGATGCTCTGCCAATGCCTTTGCATTTTCAAAATCATTTATGTGGATAAAGGAGTCTGATGGGAAGAACATTTCATAATTTTCTCTTGGGGGACCCAAAACTACAGGAACTGTTCCAGCTGCAAGGGGTCCGTTGACCTTCTCTGTGTTAGGATACGGTAGTTGACAGGACCCGAAAGCAGGCAGCACACAGTGGAAGGTTGTCTCCTGAGAAAGCTTCAAACACAATTCAAGGGCGTGGGGACCACGACTTATCATACAGTTCAAAAAAGGGAAAAGAACTCACAACCAAAAACTCCCGAGCGGGGCAAAAAACAGTTCATGAACAAAAAACCAGAAAGGGGAATCCAGAGAATAAGGTAATCCACAAGAATCAAATACAAGGGAAATCCGAGTAGGAGCAGTCAGGGTTCCGGCATGGGACAAAACACGGCAACACCGGCAGCCATGAGGGCAGTTCATTAATAGGAGGCCTGATTGCCGGTGGCCTGCAGGTGCACCCATCCCCGGCACCAGCTGCGGCATGGCTCCACCCCGCCCCCGTTGACCTTCTCTGTGATGTAATCTCTGTAGATTGAGTTCTCAAATGGCAGGTAAAACTTGCAGCAATGATCTGGTAATATTGATCAACCCCCAACTTGACCCCTGTGTATGCGACACCAAAAACATCAATGTGAATATGCTGGGATAGTTCGCAATAGCATTGGTCTCTTACGAATGGACTGGGATTAGTGACGATCCAACAAACAGTTTTGTTTTTATCAGGCAGAACTATTTTCTCGGTCAATATTTCATCTCTGATAGTAAGAGGATACCTCGCTACAATGTCTGAATCTTTCCTGTAGGTCAGAGTCATGTTGAATATTGTTTCCAGACCAGATATCCTGGGTGTCTTCATTGGAGGTTCCAAGTGGAACCAAATCCACCTCTGAAAAATGGCTGTGGCTCCGTTGGCATATTTGCCAGATTCGACTCTATTTCCAAGTGGAAAAAAAGAACAGCCTGCGCTTTGTTGTAAAGGGACCGGTCATCTGTGATCTCACAGTTGTCAATATCGTAGTATACTTTGCAAGATTTGAATGCAAACTTCTTTCCATACGGCCAGAACCATAAAAGGATGAGGGGCTTTCCTGGTGTTTCAATTCTTCTGTCCTCCACAAGACAATTTATGTGCAATGTTGCACAACAAAGAAAAAGCTTTAGGATATATAGGACATATGTACGTCAGTGTGTTGTGTCATATATTCACCAGTAGGGTGCGTCAATGAAGGGAAGGATAGAAAAATAAAGCTGTCCACATTGAGAGCATTCATTATTTGGGAATCCTCATGAATTTCCAATGCTCAGAGCATTCAATTTAATGTCCTTTGTTTCTGAATTGAATTGAAATATTTATTTTGAATGTGCAGTAGAAACATTTCCTTTTTACATCAACATGAAAGAATCTTAAACATAAATAAACCACCAAAAAAACCACAATCAAATATACATACATACATACATACATATATACATACATACATACATACATACATACATACATACATACATACATACATACATACATACATACATATCAGCCATGTGGAGGAATTAAATCAATTGTTCTCACCTTAAGGAAAGTGTAAATCCAGGAAGTCTCTTTGTGTGTATCCTAGCTAGACAGTAAGCAGGTGTTGATGAAAGCTGCACTACCAGATTTTGACACACCCATTATTGTGGTTGGGCGAGATCAGCATATCATATCATGATCTGCAGGATTTTCAGTAATCCTGTTTTCTGCAAAGGGCTGCTGAACCCCCTGAGGCAGCAGGTGGAGACTGAGCTCAGTCTGGATTCTTCCGCAGAGGAGGGACATGAAAACTGACACAGAACACAAAAGGCATTGAAACAGCAAAAACACAGGGCAATACACACATCTAAGACATCCTAATGCAAATCACACTGTTTTTTTTACACACAAATAGCCTACTGTGATAAAATAAAAGTAGAATTAAAAGAAAAATGGAGACATGGTGTGAGGTGTTGGGGAGGGCTGATCTAGCCCAACTACAAAAATGGGTGTGTCAAAAGCTGGTAGTGCAGCTTTATTCAACACCTGTTTACTGTCTAGCTGGGATACATACAAGGAGACTTCCTGGATTTACACTTTCCTTAAGGTGAGAACAATTTTATTTCCTCCAAAAACATGGCTGATTTACATGGTTTTATATCTCTTATTTTTTTTTAAAGTATTCTTGTCATGCAAAAGGAGAAAAGAATAAGATGAATGTTTCATTAGCACTAATATGTGACTCACCTTCTTATTTGTTGTATCAGTTATTTTCAGTGTTTAAACTTAAATAAGGAATGACTAATAAATGTTACGTATTCTTTAGGCAAAATATTGAAGGAGACCATTTCTAAGATTTTTTCTTTTCTTTTTAAAACTTTATTCAGAAATACATTTAATCTATATAAATATCTAGTTCCAGTCAAGGAGCTCCCATAATTCAAATTCCACAAATTTTCTGTTAATTTAAATGCACAGCTATTATCCATCCATCCATCCATTTTCTACCGCTTGTTCCTCCCCTGAGGGTCGCGGGGGGACTGGAGCCTATCCCAGAGTAATGGGCGGAGGCAGGGTACACCCTGAACTGGTCGCCAGCCAATCGCAGGGCTAACACAGAGACAAACAACCATTTTCCAGAGTGTAAGCAGTCATAGAAGCTCTTGTTATAATCTGTTCTCAGAACTTCTTACTTACTTCTTACACCATGCATATATACTCTAACGTTGCTAAAGTTAAATTTACATTTCTCATGTCGTATCCATGAACTACAACACAGCCCATGACAAGAGTCTTTTAGACTGACAAGTGTGAGAACAGCTTTCAGGGAGTTGGCTATCTTGGTTTTGGACTTTGTAACTGGAAAACTGGTAAAGTGGCTGTGACATCACTCCCAGCACCAACTCTGAGGTAAATTGAAGGCAGTATAACAATAGACATACCATGATCTGCCGGATTTTCAGTAAACTGCCGCTGAACCCCTAGTAAAGGGCCGCTGATCCCCCTGCCCCAGTTGGAGAATGAGCTCAGTCTGGATTCTTCCGCAACAGAGGGACAACACAAAAGGCAGGGAAACAGGAAAAACACAGGGCTTCTAGTACATTCTAAAACAAATAATTCCATTTTCTAAAGCATACTTTGAATGTCTTAATGATAAAGAATGCAACATTTAAATTTATTCACACAAAATGACCTACTGTGATAAAATAAAAGTAAAATTTAAAAAAATGGAGACAAGGTGTGGGGTGTTTGGGATTGCTGATCTAGCCCAACCTTAAAGATAGGTGTGTCAAAACCTGGTAGTGCAGCTTTAAGCAACACTTGCCTACTGCCGAGCTGGTTTTCACACAAAGAGACTTCCTGGATTTACACTTTCCACAAGGTGAGAACAAGTTATTTAATTCCTCCAAAAACATGGCTGATTTACATGGTTGTACATCTTTATTTTTTTTTAAGAATTCTTGTCATCCAAAACAAGGAAAGAATAAGGTGAATATTTCATTAGCATTATTTTGGGACTCATCCTTTTATTCATTGTGTTGGTTTTTCTCAGTGTTTATACTTGAATAAATATAAGGGTGGGGGACATAAATAGAAGAAAGGGACATGAAAACTTGCACAGAACAAAAAAGGCAGTGAAATAGCAAAAAACCAAGGCAATAGACATATTTAGCACATCCTAAACAAATCATATCACACATAAAGACAGGTATGTCAAAATCTGATTTCACTCAGATAACCAGCACACCGTGGTGCTGCCCCTTTTTTAAATATGCTGATAAAAAGTAAAAACCACATCAGTTGTTTTATATGTATGCCATTTGTGTGCACCACCATGATGTCATAGCTCGAAGTAGAAAAGCAGAATAAAAGTATAGCATACAAACACTATGTATTGACACAAAAACTTGCCGTCTAAAGTCTTTATGGACTGTTGTAGTATGACACAATAAGGTGGCCCAACAATGATAACATAAAACATTGCAAACCACCTTCTGAATGTAAAAGTAAAGATATAATCTGATCACATCTTTATCTTCTCCCACAGATGATTCCTGACATTTCCAAGAAAAGACTCCTCTTTGCAGGATTTGGTTTCAGTTGCTGTATTTTGTTAACTTACTTGCATTTTAGTTCAGCTCCTTCTTGCCCCTTCTCATTCCAACCACCTGGGGAGGACAGAAGAATTGAAACACCAGGAAAGCCTCTCATCCTTTTATGGTTCTGGCCATATGGGAAGAAGTTTGCATTCAACTCTTGCAAAGTATACTACAATATTGACAGCTGTGAGATCACAGATGACCGTTCCATTTACAACAAAGCACAGGCTGTTCTTTTTTTCCACTTGGAAATAGAGTCGAATCTGGCAAACATGCCAACGGAGCCACGGCCATTTTTTCAGAGGTGGATTTGGTTCTACTTGGAACCTCCACTTAAGACACCCAGGATATCTGGTCTGGAAACAATATTCAACATGACTCTGAACTACAGGAAAGATTGAGACATTGTAGCAAGGTATCCTCTTACTATCAGAGATGAAATATTGACCGAGAAAATAGTTCTGCCTGATAAAAACAAAACTGTTTGTTGGATCGTCACTAATCCCAGTTCATTTGTAAGAGACCAATACTATCGCGAACTATCCCAGCATATTCACATTGATGTTTTTGGTGTCGCATACACAGGGGTCAAGTTGGGAGTTGATCAATATTACCAGACTGTTGCTAGCTGCAAGTTTTACCTGTCATTTGAGAACTCAATCTACAGAGATTACATCACAGAGAAGGTCAACGGACCCCTTGTGGCCGGAACAGTTCCTGTAGTTTTGGGTCCCCCAAGAGAAAATTATGAAATGTTCTTCCCATCAGACTCCTTTATCCACATAAATGATTTTGAAAATGCAAAGGAACTGGCAGAGCATCTGCTCTACTTGGACAAGGATGAGAAAGCATACATGCATTACTTTGAGTGGAGGAAGTACTTCAACGTCATTCCTCATCAACAGTCACTCAACAAAGAATTCATCCCTCCTGTCTGTTATGCTTGTCAACACATGTCCAACGACAATTATTACCATGAAATGGGTGACCCAAATACGTGGTTCTTTGAATAAAAATTTAGCTGAGAGTGGCAAGAACTTAATTACCAGTCACATGCCTTTATGGTATAGATCAATATGGCCCCAAGAATAAGCCATAAATATGCTTATGTCATGTGCAATCTTGTTTTCAACTTTTGGCAATTAAAGAATTTTATCATGGTGGGATATGACAATATGTGAATGAAAAAGTAAAGATTTATTTTTAAGATTAATTTTAAAAAAAAGATGAATGGGGTGGCTGAATGGAGAAATGTATGAACATAACCTGCAAAAAAGTAATGCACTTTGATGTTTACAGTTGTTTCAAAATATGTGTTGAGGGTTTTTTTTACATGTGTATATGTTGCTAAACAAAGAAAAGTTTACTGTGTGTGTGTGTGTGTGTGTGTGTGTGTGTGTGTGCGTGTGTGTGTGTGTGTGTGGAGGGGGGTTGAGAGGCGCCGATAAAGATTTGACTATTCTGGTGTTTCATTGTGATATGATGCTCATTGCGCAGGAAGGTCGGACCCGGAATAGGGGCGGGGCCAGTAGCTAGAGACACACATGTAAACACCAAAGATGTAGAAGAAGGAGGGTTAGCAGGCTCTCCCTTACACAACTATTTTGACATATTGTATTAAAGCAGGGCGGCACGGTGGTGTGGTGGTTAGCACTGTCGCCTCACAGCAAGAAGGCCTTGGATTTAAATCCTGATTGGGATGGAGGCTGATTGAATACTCTAAATTGCCCGTAGGTGTGAGTGTGAGAGAGAGCAAATGGTTGTTTGTCTCTGTGTTAGCCCTGCGATTGGCTGGCGACCAGTCCAGGGTGTACCCTGCCTCCGCTCGTTGCTCTGGGATAGGCTCCAGTCCCTTCGCGACCCTCAGTGGAGGAACAAGCAGCAGTAGAAGATGGATGGATGGATGGATGGATGGATGTATTAAAGCATTCAATGTCCACATTACCCCACCCAGCCCCCAATGTTAACTTCTTTGTGAAAAGGATTTCATCTCCCACGTTTCATTTTTTTTTTTTTCAGTTATGATTTGCACCTAGATTGTATGTAGGTTTTGCCAGTCTGGATACAAACAGAAACATGAGATTGTGGAGGATGGAAAGTCGAGGACAGAGGTGTAGGTTCCGAGTCTTTACTTTCCCAAAAACAGGTACAGCACAGATACAACCACCAGCAGAACCAAAAAACCCGGCAACTTCCCACGTGGTCTAAGAACTACCTTGCCCATAACCCCCCGTTCCTTTAAAGGGTAAAACATCCCTTGGTGAATGTCTCCCATTCCCTTAATGTGGGTCACCACAAGATGCATTTTTTCAAAATCTGATTCAATACACATATGGAGGTGGTTTCAAATGCAATTTGATTTCAACTGACCGATTCAATTCGTATGTCTTGGTTGCTTCAAGCAACCAAGACTTTGTGTCACTCACAGGGCGACGCCACGGACAATAACAACAACAATGTAATCTGGCAAGCCAGAAGTTATTTAAAAGGGCAGTTAACAGATTTCTGCTCTCGTATTGTGAAATTTGCAATATGAGTGTGTGAAAGGGTTGTCACTGGGATGTTTGTTTTGTGAATAGCACATTAAAGATTAATAGATGGTTCATCAAATTATGCAAGTGAACAAGAATAATGAATGCAAATACAAATATAAATTTTAAATTTACTTCATGATGATAGCAAGAAAGGACACAATGACACACCCACAGACCTCAACATATCACAGTCATCAAGTATACATTCTTAGACCATAATGAAATCTCAGAAATAATATGAGGGCTAGGCAACAAGTAAAAATTAATGGTGTGATTTCCCTGATTAATCACCATTAATCTCATTGTTTATGCAAAATCCAATAAAACTTTAAGAGTAGTGTATGGTGCACTTTTATTTAAATTTCCTGCCATATGAACAAAAGCACCATAACATTTGTTCTGCTAACACTTAAGATAGAGCACTTGTTATATAGTAACAGTTAAATGACAAATTTAGTGTAAATCTCAACTGACCCCACAGATAGTGACCCCATTGTTGCATCTCCTTTAGGTTCGCAAGTTTCGCCACAGTTGAAAAGTGCGCGATTGCGCCTCCGGCTGGCCAAAGTTGAGGCTGATAGAGTAGAAAGGGACAGAAGGCATGCTAGAGAGGCGGAGATTAACTGTCGGCTTGAGATCTGGAGAATGGAGTTGAAGGCAGAGATTGAGGTGCGACGTGTTGAGATGGAAGAGAAACTAGCTCTTCAGAAGTTTAGCCAGCTTCCTCCGCAGCCTCAACCTGCTCCACAGCCTCAACCTGCTCCACTATCACAGCCAGCCCCATATTCTCCATTTTGCCCACAGCCATCACCCCAAGCCCCACCTGAAAGAAGGGATGAGGTGCGTAAGTACATCTCATTGGTGCCCCCTTTCAGGGAGTCCGAAGTTGACTCTTACTTTGGCGTGTTTGAGAGAATAGCTACCTCATTGTACTGGCCGAGGGAATGGTGGCCCTTGCTTTTACAGTGCAAATTGGTTGGCAAAGCTCAAGAAGCGGTGTCCTCTCTGTTTCTTGATGATGATGGTTTAGACTATGATCGAGTGAAAATTGCTGTTCTAAATGCTTATGAACTTGTTCCTGAAGCTTATAGGCAAAAGTTCAGGAACCTAAGGAAAAGTGCTGGCAAGTCATTTGTTGAGTTTGCCAAGGAGTTGGAGCTCACATTCGATTGGTGGTGTGCTGCTAGTAAGTGTGACAATTTTAAGAGTTTGCGTGAGTTGATCATGGTGGAGGGGTTTAAAAACACTCTCCCAGACAAGGTGGCAATATATCTAAATGAACAAAAGGTGGAAACCTTGTCCCAGGCAGCTGTGCATGCGGATGAATTTGTTCTTGCCCACAAAACAAGTTTTACTAACCCTGCCTATACGGAGAAGTGGAAAGAGTTACCAGCACGTGAGCACCGTCCCTCCGCTGTATCAGGCCCTAAGAGCAAGGAAGAGCGGGTGTGTTTCTTTTGCCACCGGCCTGGGCATATGATAGCAGAGTGTAGGAAGATGCAGCAGCATTCCTTGAAGGCATCTACCTCAACTCCTCCAAAATCGGTGGGATTGGTACACACTGCACCTATAACTCCTACATGTACATGTAAACCTGCTTATCCACATTTCACAAATAAATTTAAATGTGCAGCCATAAAGTTTGAAGGAGGCTGGAGTTTCAACATCAATCACAGAGCTGCCAACAAACTTTTCAGGAAGAAGCAATGACAACTGCATTTGTTTAAACTTTTGTCAATTATGGAATTCCGTCACGATGAAATTTTGACATTGGAAATGCATGTATGTATGAGTGAAAATAAGATGGCAAAATGTGAAGATTACAGTTGTTTTAAATGTATATGCTTTCTAAAGCTGAAGCTCAGTGAGATAGTTCAAAGATTGAAATTATATCTGAAGACTAGAGGCATGAAGCAATCTCCCATTCTGGAAAATGCAGGACCCGGTTACATGGGAGGAGATACCGGTTATCATTGACCCTTGCCTCCATGTCCAATGTTGCACAGTCCAGTCCCCGGGAAGAGTGCTGGGGACTATGGTTCTGCAGGAACAAGCATGAGGGTTCAACCTCACACACCTGTCAGACAGGGAAAAAGACAATTTACTGGATTCATATTTTCCATAAAGGTGAGAACAATTTATTTAATTCTAACAAATATATGCTCTTTTTTAAAAAAAAAATAATCTTGTAATCCAAGAAAGAGGAAAGAAAAAAAGTCATTTTTTCATTCTTTGTTTCTTTGTTCCCTTTGATGTGATATTCTGGGACTCCTAGAATTCGAATTGTGTGAATTTTCCTCCAGTTCGGAAAAAATGAATTAATCTTGAGATCAATAACACAAAAAAGGTTTTAAATATAAAGCAATTATGATTTATATCGTTATTACTTAAAAGAACAATATGACCAGCAGGTGACTGTGAAGTTTTCCGTCATAGTAGGTTTTTATCACATTTAATCATGAGCGTGGTTCTGTCACAGCTGCGAGCAGTCCCGCCCTCGGATCCGCCCCGGCCCTACGCACCTGTGACCAATCAGGCCAATTAGGTGGCCTATATGTATGGTTGGCTGAATGTTTCGCCCCTGCTAGACTGTCCGCTGCATTACGAATGACTTTCCCGCGATCTCCTGTCTGTTTGCCTGCCCGTTATCGACCCTGCCTGTCCCTGACCTCCCGTTTGCTTCTGTCCCCCGCTAACTCTGTCTGTGCTCTGTTCTGGAAATTCTGCCGCCTGCCTGCCCGTTGTCGAACCAGCCTGTCCCTGACGATCTGACCCTGCCAGCTCCCCGGCAAACCTGACTGCCTTCCATCCCCGACTTCGTCCACGGACGGACTCGCCCGGGTCCCGCTTCCCAGCGTGTCCAGCCCAGCCCACCTGTGTCACGATTCAAATAAAGCAGTGTTTAACCGAACTCTGGTCCTGCTCGTGGGTTTTTGCCTGATTCCAGACAAGTTTGTGTCCTTGCATGTGAACACGTGGCTTAATATACATTTTTCAAAGGGCAGAGAGCACAGTTGCCTTTCAGGCGAGGTTTGTTCTGAGTCACCTCACCTTACTTTAAAGCAGTCACGTCAAATGACAGCTGCATCTGTCACACACAAGTTGACATATAGCCTCACAGTTTTTCAACATGCAATAAAAAAACTAGTCTGTAGTTCTTTTACCAATATGTTAAAAACTAAACATATTACAACGGAACCACCTGCTCACAAATAATTCATCTGTTAATAATTAACAAAGTGTCAAATACTTTGGGGATTACAAAAAACAGGCAATATAACTCTAATACTTTTAGATTATTTCAACAAGCAATGCTGTGTGATGTAGAGGACACTTGAAGTGACAGAGATGTTCAGATTGAATCAGATTTGTAGAAATCCAGATGGCCTCTGGAGACGAGGTGTGTAATTTTTTTTAAGCCATCACGAGGGTTAATAGTAAAATCTAAATTCACATCACAGGAGAGAAACTGTTACAAGTTTACAGAAAGCTATTAATAAAAGACTTTTTATTCTCTTTAAGTCAATTACAAATTCTTTGTGTTCATTCTGCATTTAATGCAACAGAATTTTTTCTGTTTGCATAAATCCATTACAAATCCTGCTTGGTGCCCATTTTTAAGAACAAGGGTGATGTGCAGAGTTGTGGCAACTACAGAGGACTAAAGCTGATGAGCCATACAATGAAGTTATGGGACAGAGGAGCTGAAGCTAGACTAAGGGCAGAAGTGAGGCATTTGTGAGCAGCAGTATGAAACCATACTGCTGCTCACAGAAGAGAGCACTATAAGCATTTGCTTTGAGAATGTTGATAGAGAAGTCGAGAGAAGGTCAGAGGGAGCTGCATTGTGTCTCTGTAGATCTGAGTAAGCTGATGACAGGGTGCCCAGAGAGGAACTGTGGTATTGTACGAGGAAGTCTGGAGTGGCAGAGAAGTATGTTAGAGTGGAGCAGGACATGTCTGAAGACTGTAAGACAGTGGTGAGGTGTGCTGTAGGTGTGACCGAGGAGTTCTAGGTGGAGGTGGGACTGCATCAGAGATGAGCTCTGAGCCCCTTCTGGTTCGCTATGGTGATGGACAGGCTGACAAACGAGGTTAGACAGGAATCTCCATGGACTATGATGTTTGCAGATGACATTGTGATGTGTAGCGAGAGCAGGGAACAGGGAGAAGCTAGAGGGGTGGAGGTTAATCATGAGTCACCTTAGTAATTGTGATTTCACTGTTAATGAAGATTGGTGTGGAGAAAGAGAACAGCCTCTTCTGGGGGGTACTTTGATTCATGCAACTTTAATAAATAATGATAATAATTTTACAAGATAAAACAACTATCTCCTGGGGCGTAACTCCCCAGGTGGTTTTTGGGAGAGTTTAATTCTTCCAAACCCCCGACCACTCTGTCACACGTAGATGCGAGTTCTGGCACATTGTCCTCGACTCTGAACGTGCATCAGAGCAACGGGATCGAGCCTGGCTACACATTTCTGTGACACGTGATAAATCACTCAAGTATCGACAGAGGAATTAACAGTCGTAATGTATTTGTAAGATTTACTGATTGTGATAGTTCAGATAATTTAAAATATATTTCCCCGATCATAGCTATGAATAAGTTTTATCATTGTTGTAAGACACAATTTAGGAAAAAAGAAAAATAATTGATTTTAAGATCTTTTTTACAGATCTATAAAAAGAACTTCAGGCTGAAATACATTTCTGATTTACTGAGTTATCAAATCACCACTCCTACTTGATGTTTGTTGAAAATTGCGCAACAATTTAGCATTATTCATAGCACAGGTACAATTGTACTTAAACCATAAAAAAAAATTATACACTGAAAAAAAAATCTGATATTACCCTGTCCCGTAACAGGTTTGTGAAGTTGTGCTGTTTGGAAGCGCTCCTGTGTCATCTCAACATCTCTTTCCTCAATCACGGGAGTCGGATGATTGTTGCTTCATGCGAGCTCCAGCCCCACTACAACATCCATTTTTGTTAATATCAGCGATCCCTGACCGGCACAAATATACTTCCTGGATTTATACTTTTCAGAAAGGTGATAACGATTTATTCAATACTTATAAAGGTAGGTCCTGCTTTTTAAAAAATATGTCGGTCATCAGTCAATTAATATTAAAGAGTAACTAAAGCCCATGGGTATAAAGTAGTGTTCTTGATTGATTCTGGTCCACACCTTGACATTTTATTCAAAGTATTTCAATATTCTGCATATTCTGTTGTAAAGTTTCTCCCTCTGTCCACATATCCCTTCTTCCCTTAGTGGTGAAGGCTTCATGAGCTTCTTCACTAATAAAGTTCTTGCTATCAGAGAGAAAGCCAACCAGGCCATCCCAACAACTGGACCATCACCAGATGTGCTGACTGCGGGAACATACAGGTTCTCCAACGAGCCCTTAAACTCCTTCAGCCCTATATATTTTTCTGAGGCATCTTTGCTAATTCAGAAATCCAAGACCACCACATGTCTTTTAGATCCCATCCCAACACACCTGTTGAAGGATGTTTTAGCATTGATAGGCAGTCCTATCCTGGGCCAGATCAATGCTTCCTGTCGTCAAATCCTGGCTCGAATCCTCAGAAGTGTATTCAGGCAGGCGCACCCACGAAGTTCACCACACAAGTTGAGTCCACACCTTAAAGTACTTTTCGACCTTGCAAGGGAGAGTCCTCCGATCAGACACGTGCTCTGCCGCGCTGACCCAGAGACTTCTGCCCCACCCCAGCGTTGTCTCTTTTTATTCGAATACAGACATGGTTACATGGCAGGAGGCGTAGCTTAGTTACATAGACACATACACACACATACACTACATAGACAGCATCAGCTTCCCCTCCCACCCAGTGCCGGGCGGGTGAGAACCATATCACACATGGCCAAGGCCATTTGGGTGCGGGAGGCCTCTTCGATTACCTTGGAAATGTTTCATACGCAGACACACCAGGCCAGTCTAGACTAAACATGCATACTTCACACATTCCTTCCATCACAAACAGTTAGAATAACCTTCGCGAGGTGGTCGTCTCCACTCCGGCGATATTTTACAACATTCCTTAGTGACAGGTTATGTACCCCGGTCTTACAAGGTGGCAGTGATTAAGCCGTTGCTTAAAAAAACCATCACTGGATCCTGACGTATTAGTAAATTATAGGCCGATATCCAACCTTCCTTTTATTTCTAAAATTCTTGAGAAGGTGGTGGTGACTCAGTTACTGGAGCACCTGCAGAGGAACAGTCTGTTTGAGATGTTTCAGTCAGACTTTAGAGCTCACCACAGCACAGAAACAGCACTTCTTAAAGTTACTAATGATCTTCTCATAGCTTCAGATCATGGACTGGTTTCTATGCTGGTTCTGCTGGACCTCAGTGCTGCTTTTGATACAGTTGATCACAGCGTCCTGTTACAGAGACTGGAACGCGGTTGGGATTAAAGGGACAGCACTCGACTGGTTTAGATCATATTTGTCTGATAGATACCAGTTTGCTCATGTCCATGGCGTTCCCTCTTCATACAGTAGGGTTAGCCACGGAGTCCCTCAAGGTTCTGTACTTGGACCAATCCTCTTCACCCTGTACGTGCTTCCCTTAGGGAACATTATTCGTCAGCATGGGATAAATTTTCATTGTTATGCTGATGACACCCAGCTTTATTTATCCATGAAACCAGAGGAGACAGATAAGTTAGTGAAGCTCCAGACCTGTCTTAAAGACATAAAGTCCTGGATGTCTTCAAATTTCCTCCTCCTTAACCCAGGGGGTAACCTCTCAGGGATAGGTGAGATCACATTATCACACTAGATGGTATCTCCTTCGAATCTACTCTCTTTGTGAGGAATCTAGGAGTGCCTTTTTTCATCTGAGGATCATCAGAAAGATCAGGAAGATACTGTTGCGGCATGATACTGAAAAGTTAGTCCATGCATTTGTTACTTCCAGGCTGGACAATTGTAATTCTTTATTATCAGGGTGCCCAAACAGCTCTGTAAGAAGCCTCCAGTTGATCCAAAATTCTGCAGCCAGAGTTCTGACAGGCATTGACAAAAGAGATCACATAACTCCTGTACTGGCGTCTCTTCGTTGGCTGCCCATTAAATTCAGAATATTTTTAAAACCCTCCTCTTGACCTACAAGGTCCTCAGAGGCCTAGCTCCATCCTACCTGGAGGAGCTAGTGATACCTTATCAGCCCAATAGACTGCTCCGCTCTCAGAACGCTGGTCTACTTGTGGTTCCCAGAGTCTTTGGGAGTAGATTGGGGGGCCTAGCATTTAGCTACCAGGCCCCCTGCTATGGAACCAGCTCCCTGTCCAGGTACGGGAGGCTGACTCCATCTCTACCTTTAAGACCAGACTTAAAATTTACCTCTTCGAAAAAGCTTATTGTAACTAATTCTGTAGTTCCAGTTACTATCATAGACAGACAAATTATCATACTTAGGGGGTCGTCTAATCATTAGGTCACATTTCAGCTGTGCTGCTATAGGCCAAGGCTGCCGGGGTCCGGAAACATGATCACCTGACAGGCCTCTGTCACCCCACTGGGTCATGGTTTCCTCTCCTCTCCTCTCCTTTCCTCCTCCTCATCAAGCAGACTAGTTATGCAGATTCCTGTGTAGTTTTTCTGCCCCCCCCCCTCTATTTATTTATTTACAGGTATCGCCGCCTTCGGCGCTGCATGATGACATCTGGCCTGCTGATCCGTTGTATCGTGTATTTTTGTATTTTTGTGTGCGTTTCTGTGCTCTGTGCCTCTGCTCTCCCTCTTCTCTCCTCTCCACTCCTTCTCCTTCCTCTTCTCCTCTCCCTCTCCTTTCCTCTCTCTTTACCCATCTGTCCATCAGCAGGAAGGTCCCCCTACATGAGCCTGGTCCTGCTCAAGGTTTCTTCCTGTTAAAGGGGAGTTTTTCCTTGCCACTGTTGCTTGTCTGGGGTTAGGCCCTGGGATTCTGGAAAGGACCTTGAAACAATTTTGATTATATAAGATGCTATATAAATAAAGATTGATTGATTGATTGATTGATTGATTGATTGATTGATTGATTGATTGATTGATTGTTTCCACATACACAGTTTTGCTGCTGCCAAGTGCAGTTAACTTCTGTGTGTCTGTGTGTATAGATTCAGCCGCTTTTGTTGTCAAAAGTGTGTGTGAGAGCTTGGTGTTTCCTTGGAAGCTAAGAAATCTTGGGTTCCGGATTGTTTTCTCATTTTCCTGCATACCCCTTTTCTGTTGTTGTAAATTCCTTTTTTCGGACCACTTTATCTGCATTATACCTACGATGTGTTTGTTATGTCCAAACAGGCTAGCGGTGGCCAACGCATCCATCTATATGAGGGACATGAAAACTGACACAGAACACAAAAGGCAGTGAAATAGCAAAAACACAGGGCATCTTGCACATTCTAAAGCAAATCATGCTGTTTTTTTAAAGCATATTTTAAATGTCTCAGTGATAAAGAATGCAACGTGTAAATTTCTTCACACAAAATGACTTACTATGATAAATAAAATTTAAATTAAAAAAAATGAGACTCGGTGTAAGGTGTTGGGGAGGGCTGCTCTAGCCCACCCATAAAAGTGGTTGCGTCAGAATCTGGTTGTGCAGCTTTATGCAAAACCTCTTGTTTGGTACACACAAAGAGACTTCCTGGATCTGTGGCGATCACATCAATCAAACTAGAACATGAAACATAAAGGCTTCATGCTTATTCTGTTTTCTTATATGAAAGAACTTGGGAAAGTTGCATTTAAATAACATATTCTATATATGCTGTTTGCATTTGGAGTCTGTTATGTGTTCCTGAATCATCCAGATGGTAAATCATAGTAATAATATAAGCTAGGGGCAGAAGAGAAATGCTTTTGTTTAAGTTGTTGAAGTCAACCTCGAGATTTTGGTGTGTCATATTGTCCCACACAAATGTCGTCTTTGTCACACGTATGTTGAATTGGGATCTGGTCATCCTAGTTTTCGCATAACTTTTAGAGGGAATACAGAAAGGTAAGTTTGTTCGAGTTTACCTCTTCATGTTTAACAACAGCAACATAAAACTGTAAAAGATGTGTGTCATCCACAAGTTGATATGTATGACTGCACCTTTTTCCCAACATGTATTTATTTTTTCATGTATTTTACATGAAAAAATAATATAACTATAAACATAGACATTTGCTAAACCTTGTGGAAGGAAAAGACAAACTTATAGAGGATGATTTGGAACATTTCACAAGTTCCATGCACAAACTCGAATGAGCTGATGATTACCGTTATCATTATTATTATCATTCCAGTGAAGGTTTGAATCCAGATCTATTATATCCTTTCTTTACATTACATCTACGGCTGATACGATTCTCTTTTTAAATATTTTGATATAAAGTAGTAACATGCCTCTTTTTTAATGGTTGTAGTAAATCAAACAAGGGTTCTTCAGATAACTTGCCATCATTAAGTACACCTTTTTCTTTAAGTGCATGTTAAGAAAAGATGTGTTCTGTAAATTAAAATCGGACTAAATATCTTGATATATGTGCAGACTTCTTTCGTCATACAGTCAAACCTCGGTTTTCAACCACAATCTGTTCCAGAAGGCGGTTCGAGAAGTGATTTGTTCGAATTCTGAATCTATTTTTCTCATTACAAATAATGGGAAAAATTTTAATCCGTTCCAAGACTAAAAAAAAATGCCTTTTTTAAGCATTTTTTCATTATTTTACACCATAAACTGCATAAATAAGTGAGTAGGTAATGTATAAATAAATAATATAAATAAATAATATACATGTAATAAATAAACTGAATTAATAGAGTAGGCTAGGCTGGGGAATGTATTGCCATATCTGTCTACCTCCAGCCTCGTTTACAGATATGGTAAATAATAGGTAAAAATCTCTCCCTTTACACTCAAAACGAGTAACGAAAATACAGTTACTTCTTTCTTTTCTTTGCGTTAAGAACAGCGAACACGTCTGCGTACAGCTGTTGTCAATAACAATGAATGGAGTCAGTCCGCATCCGGGCTGCACGGTCGGGTTTTTCGGGTCCTCTCAGCTCATCTCGCGGGGTTCGAATTTCGAATTTTTGTTTGACATCAGAAGCAAAAAATCTCTAATTTTTCGTTCAAACTCCGATTTGTTCAAGGCCTGGGACATTCGAAAACCGAGGCTTGACTGTATATATCATATATATCTCCATTGTGAGAATTAGATGGATCTCTAATTTGCAAATTAAAGTTATTACATTTCCATCTATGTCATGCATAGTCCACATTACACACAATGCCAGGTTGAAATCAAATGAGATATAAATGAGCCAAATGTTGACTACAAATTTTAATTGGCCAATTAGATAATAGCACCTCTCTGAGGGACCATATTTTCTTTTAATGTACCCCATGTTGGGAGCTGGTGGGGTGTGGGTTCCAGCTCCCTCCACTTGGGGGCGCTGGCAACTGACAGCCCCGGCTGGTTCCCACACACCTGCTCCCAATCAGTGATTTGGTGGTCCGTTTAAGGACCTCACGTGCTCCTGGCCAGCTGTTGGATCATTGTATCCTGTTAGACTGTTCGTTCCCGAGACTTGTAAGAAACCTTTTTGAACTTTGTGTAACTGTAATAAATCGCTGTGCGGTTTCCTGAGTCCTGCCGTGTCCTGCGATTGGGTCCAGTCCCTTCTGTACCATAACACCCCATGAGAGATTTGCTGCGGAATTAATCCATGTAATGTATGAGTGAAGGGTAAAATCCCAGGAGTATAGTTTGAAATGATAATTGGTGGAGGATTGGGCTTTCAATGGTATGGACTCAAATAAGGATCAAAAAGATTTTGTACTTGTAAAAGAAATCCAGACCCATGTAACAAAGGCTTGTGCTGGAAGATTTATACAAAATCATGGGTGGAGGATATCCATGTAGAAATGTCTGCTCCAGTTTATATTCATCTTTTTGTCATCTGTTTCATCCTTCTGATGACAAACGTATGACACAAGAGGACAGACTGATTCACACATGTACTTGAAGCTCCTTCTTTGTTTTGTGAACGTGGCTGTAAATGATTATCTGATCACATCTTTATCTTCTTCTACAGATGATTCCTCACATTTCCAAGAAGACTCCTCTTTGCAGGATTTGGCTTCAGTTGCTGTATTTTGTTAACCTACTTGCATTTTAGTTCAGCTCCTTCTTGCTCCTTCTCATTCCAACCACCTGTGGAGAACAGAAGAATTGAAACACCAGGAAAGCCCCTCATCCTTTTATGGACCCGGCCATATCACCAGAGGTTTGCATACGACTCTTGCAAAGTACACTACAATATTGACAGCTGTGAGCTCACAGATGACCGTTCCCTTTACGACAAAGCACAGGCTGTTCTTTTCTTCCACAAAGAGATATGTGATAATCCAGCAGACTTGCCAAGGGAGCCACAACCATATTTTCAGAGGCAGATTTGGTTCTACATGGAACCTCAATGAACACATGGAAGATTCCGAGTGTGGCAACAATATTCAACATGACTCTGAACTACAGGAAAGATTCAGACATTGTAGCGAGGTACCCTCTTACTATCAGAGATGAAATACTGACTGAGGAAATAGTTCTGCCTGATAAAAACAAAATAGTTTGTTGGATCGTCAGCAATAATGCTGCATTCGCTGGTGCAAGAAACAACTATTATCAGGAACTATCCAAGCATATTCATGTTGGTGTTTGGTGCTGCGTACACAGGGGTCAAGTTGGGGATTAATCAATATTACCAGACTGTTGCTAGCTGCAAGTTTTACCTGTCATTTGAGAACTCAATCTACAGAGATTACATCACAGGAACAGTTCTTGTAGTTTTGGGTCCCCCAAGAGAAAATTATGAAATGTTCTTCCCATCAGACTCCTTTATCCACATAAATGATTTTGAAAATGCAAAGGCATTGGCAGAACATCTGCTCTACTTGGACAAGGATGAGAAAGCATACATGAGTTACTTTGAGTGGAGGAAGTACTTCAATGTCATTCCTCATCAACAGTCACTTGACAAAGGATTCATCCCTCCTCCAGAATATCCAAATAAAAACAATAAATAGGTCATAAAAATTGCAAGAATTGAGGACTAAGCTGCACTGCCTACATCCGGAGGCACAATCAAACCGGGCCTCCGGAGGTCGCGGTGCAGCGCTGTGTTGCGCAATATTTTCACTGTGTTGCGCAATATTGCACCATCTTGCGCTGTGTCCGCTGCCTCGTCTCTTCTCAGGATTTTAATTGGAAACGTTTAAAGTTTAAAAGATAATATAAAAACGGCGGAGTTAAATTGATAATTAGTTTATAAAATCACTAGAAAAATACGACCATTTAAATTATTTTTTATTTATTTTTTTTTTTACTTTTTTTCTTTCTATGACAGCAGAGGAGGCAGGGGAGGCACGTCACTGATCTATATATATTAAAAAAAATCTCTTCCTCGCCCTCCTGGGCGGTGCCTCCTTCCTTCAGACTCGGGTCCTCTACCAGAGTCCTGGGAGTCTGAGGGTCCTGTGCAGGATCTTTGCTGTTCCTAGGACTGCGCTCTTCTGGACAGAGATCTCTGATGTGGTTCCTGGTATCTGTTGGAGCCAGCTACTCAGCTTGGATGTTACTGCCCCTGGTGTTCCTATCACTGCTGGGACCACTGTTGCCTTCACCCCCCACATTCTCTCTATCTCCTCCTTCAGCCCTTGGTACTTCTCCAGCTTCTCGTGTTCCTTCTTCCTGATGTTGCTATCACTTGGGATTGCTACATCTATCACCACCACTGTCTTCCGGTGTTTATCCACCACCACGGTGTCAGGCTGGTTGGTTACCACCATCTTGTCAGTCTGGATCTGGAAGTCCCACAGGGATCTTGGCCTGCTTGTTCTCCACCACTTTCGGGGGGGTCTCCCACCCTGGGACCTCCAGTCCATACTTAGTGCAGATGTTCCTGTACACTATGCCAGCCACCTGGTTATGCCACTCCTTGGCAACATCTTCCACCTTGCTGTGATGTGCTGGACTGTCTCAGGGGCATCTCCACACAGCCTGCACCTGGGGTCTTGCCTGGTATGGTAGACCCTGGCCTCCATTGCTCTGGTGCTTCGGGCCTGTTCTTGTGCTGTCTTTCAGTCCGGCCTTTGCCAGCCACTGTTATGTCTTCTCGATATCGGCCACTTCCTTAATTTGTTGGCGGTACATTCCGTGCAGGGGCTTGTCATTCCACGAGAGCCCCTCAGGTTCCTCCTCCTTGGTGGGCTTCTGTTGCCTGAGGCATTCACTCAGCAGTGGGTCAGTTGGGGCCATCTTCTTGATGTACTCTTGGAGGCTTGTTGTTTCCTCCTGGACAGTAGTTCGATACTTACTAGTCCTCGGCTCCCTTCCTTCCACTTTGTGTACAGCCTCAGGACACTGGACTTAGGGTGAAACCCTCCGTACATTGTGAGGAGCTTCCTTGTCTTGATGTCAGTGACTCTTTTCTCTTCCAGTGGCCGGGGTATTATGCCAGCAGGGTATCTGATTACTGGCAGGGCGTAGGCGTTTATGGCCTGGATCTTATTCTTACAATTCCGCTGACTTTTCAGGACCTGCCTTACCCTCTGTGGGTATTTAGCCGTGGCTGACCTCCTGGCTGCCTCCTCGTGGTTACCATTTGCCTGTGGTATCCCTAGGTATTTGTAACTGTCCTGCACATCTGTGATGTTCCCTTCAGGTAGGTCAACCCCATCAGTTGCGATCACCTTTCCTCTTCTAGATACCATCCTCCCACATTTAACCAGCCCGAATTCCATCCGATGTTCTTGCTGTAGATCCTAGTGAGGTGAATCATGGAGTCAATGTCACACTCGTTCTTGGCATACAGCTTGATGTCATCCATGTAGAGGAGGTGTCTGACAGTTCTTCTATTTCAGAACTGGTACCCATAGCATCTCTTGGTGATGATCTGGCTGAGGGGGTTTAGCCCTATGAAGAACAGCAGGGAGGACAGGGCATCTCCTTGGTATATGCCACATCTGATGCTCACCCGCGCAATTGGCTTAGATTTGGCCTCCAGCATCATGGAGTTATTGATGAACTCTCTTAGTGTCCCAAGCTATATGGTAGGTTTGAAGTAAATCTTAAAACTGGATAATGAGTTGATCAATCTCATTATAACCTTCTCAAAGAAATCATTAAAATACAAGATCATAATGGTTAAATGTCATTTCTTTCATACATTTCTATATTCACATCTACAATCTAGCTCAATTTCACCCTCCTCACCTTTCTCTGGACACTCATCTTTCTCACTGTCTTTCTCCTGTGCTCTCAGCTACTGAAGAGTGTGTTTAACTTGTTATTATGGGTTTGAGCATTTGTTCCTGTTTTCTCTTAGAAGTTAGGCATGGTAGACTCATTTACCAAGTGTAATAAAGATCAGAGACATTCTTCGACAGAATTGTTGTTTAAACAGTGGTGAACACAAGAGCCAGCAAGGCTCAAGGTGTTAAACAGTCATTAGAGAGCAGGACATCATGCTGGGGGTGATAAGTCTACTTGTAGGAAGAAGGTGAATTTTTGAACTGGCCATTTGGGAAGACACTGGAGAAGAAGGACTGATACCAACATCAACCGGGATTGGAAGAAGAGGACGAGGTCATCTGAGCAGAAGAATTGGATTGGACTGTAGGAGCATTGAATTTGCATCTGTGTTCTACAAAAGACTGGGTCAAGGGATAGTTAGGTTGTTAGACTTCATGCCCTGGCAACTAACTCTGTTATTGTCAGGTTATGAACTGGCCCGGAGCTCTGTAATATTTGTGTCTTGAATTGATTCTATTTCCAAATACACTTTGAAATTGGCATTTATCTTCTTGAGGTCTTCATTCAAGGAACACGCGGATTGGCAATGACATGCGAAAGGTATTGCAATCCAACACTACTCATGAATGGACTCAATTCATCCATCCATCCATCCATCTTCTACCGCTTGTTCCTCCACAGAGGATCACGGGGGGACTGGAGCCTATCCCAGGTGACATTGGGTGAAGGTGGGGTCCACCCTGAACTGGACGCCAGTCAGTCAGGGCGGACACACGCAGAGACAAAGAACCGCTCAGTCTCACATTCACACCTTAGGACAAACTCCACTAGGAAAGACCCCAGCCTCTGTCCCAACCAGGATTCAAATCCGAGGCCTTCTTGCTGAGAGTCAACACTGTGTGTGTGTGTGTGTGTGTTTCCCTCTGCATGGGCAGGCAGGTTGGCAAATTATTGCCTTTGGAAACTGAAGTAAACATCTCAAATTTCCCATGCATCCCTATTTAATTTCCTTTTCTCTGTAAATTGCCCTGTGTCTGTTGTTGTGTCTAAGATAAATGCAGCTCAAGCTGATTTATGCGAATTTTGCTGATATCTGCAATATTTTGATCAGTGCATCATCTCTCATGCCTTAAGCAGCAGCATCTGCACAAAGTTAAGATCCAAAGAGTAATTATTAAGAAGTAATGTAGAGATGCATCTATCACACACAGTTGACACAGAGCCTCACCTTTTCTCACTGTGCAATAAAACCAAGTAGTTAGTGTGCGTGCGTGCGTGCGTGCGTGCGTGCGTGCGTGCGTGCGTGCGTGCGGGGGTGCGCATGTGATTCTACTGCTCCACCCACTGATATGTGTGGGCTGTTATGCCGTTTAACTCGTGTTCATTTATTACCAGACAACTGCTTTTCTGCTGGATCCCACGGAGATTTACGAGATTAATATTTTCCAGAAAGGTGAGAATAATTTATTTAATTCTGACAAATGTATGCTCTTTTTTGAAGAAAAAATATTCTTGTAATCCAAAAGAGAAAAAAAGTCATCATTTCATTCTTTGTTTCCTTTGTCGTTATATTCTGGGACTCCTAGAATTCAAATTGTGTGAATTTTCCTACAGTCAGACAAAAATGAATTCATGTTGAGATCATCAAGACATAAAAAAGGTTTTAAATATAAAGCAATTGTGATTTTTATTGTTATTATTTAGAAGAAGACTATGACCAGCAGGTGACTGAAATTTTCCGTCATAGTATGTTTTTATCACATTTTATCATGAGCGTGGTTCATTTCCTTGCATGTGAACACATGTCTTAATATACATTTTTCAAAGGGCAGAGAGCACAGTTGCCTTTTAAATGAGGTTTGTCCTAAGTCACCTCACCTTACTTTAAAGCAGTCACGTCAAATGTCAGCTGTATCTGTCACACACAAGTTGACACAGAGCCTCACAGTTTTTCAACATGCAATAAAAAAACAAGTCTGTAGTTCTCTTTTAACAACTGAGAACCATATTTCAACAATTGAACCATTGTTGCTTACAAATAATTAACCTGTTAATAATTAATAATAAAAAATAATCAAATATTGTGTATTACAAAAAACACCCAATATAACTCTAGAATACTTTTAGATTATTTCAATAAGTGATACTATTATTACTGATAGTTGTACAAAAATAAGAGTAACATGTATTTTTTTAAATAAGATAAGAAAAAGGTCATGAGTTTAATGCCAAAACATAAAATTGAGAGTAAATACAGACATAACATAGTAAAGATTTTGATTTGTTTTTTGAATTATTTACATTTTTGCCACCGTGATAACAGTGAGAGAAAATTGGATACTTCGAAAGTTACCAATTCAGAAAGGTTTGGTCTGAGAATGTGCCTCTCGGCTGCCCAGGAGGCCAACCTGCTGTCTACATGAGGGATCAGTGGCAGAAAACACATTCTAGTGGTTGCTTTACCTGTTCTTTCAATGAGCCAATGTCTGATAACAAACCAGAGAAACAGACTGTTTGGCTTTTTCTTTACTTGGAAGTTCATGGTGGGCTGAAATTGCACTGCTAATAGACTTATGTACTTCTGTATCCACTTGTCCTTCTCCAAATGTATCATCATGTTTAATCATTTTTTTCCCTTATAATTCTCTTTAATTCACTTCACTAATGTGATTTGATCGATCTGCTTCTCTTGACATGGTCTTATCCACATTGATTTCTCTGGTGATAAATCACGCTGAGGAAATACAACTTGAAAATGGACGACAGAGAAGTCATTACTTGCTTGGTTTATGACAGAAACAATCTTGGTGGAGACGTGGCTCAAACTTTCCTTTAGCCATCTGTGATGGTTGATTTGTAGTTTTCTTGTTGTACCTTTTCTTTTATTGTTCCTGTTTGTCTTTGTTGCTGTCTCCTTCTTCGCACTCCTTGTGTTCCTTTCTTCTTGTCATGAAAGGCCTCCCTTTCTCCCCGATGAATGTTTTATGACATGATTTGCATGGGATTTCATATATGGTATTGCCTTTGTTTTCTTGGTGTATTTTGCCCTGCGGGTGAACAAAGATCTGACGGAGTGTTTTACGTGGTTTGACCGCTGTGTTAATTTTGTATTTTTTCATTGCTCTTTAGATGCGCTCCTCTGTGTTTCTGTTTTCTTATTTGTTTCTTCTCCTTCTGTTTTTTGATGTTTTTCACCTGTAGCGCAGCTCTTGTTGTTGGCCACTGTGGATATTAACATGTCTTTTATGTCAGTATATCAGTAGTATGTGTTTTTCCTCCTGTGATCTGTTCTCCAGGTCTGTGATTATTGTTGTGCATATGTATAAGGCTGTGACAACTGATAGCTTGTGGGCTGTGGGGTGTTCAGATGTTCAGATTTTAACCTATCCTTTCTTGTTTGTACGGTGATCAGCTGTTTTTGTGAAAAGGGATATGACATCACGTGATATAAAACCGTTATTGTACTTTGATATTTGTTCAGTTGTGTGACCAGTTGTTTGGAGTTTTTGCAGTATTGTTCTTCTGTGAGTCCCAGTAATGGTTTAGTTATTTCTGAGAGTAATTTAATAAATATTATGTTACTGCTCCTGGTTTTAGTGTTCCGGGTGTGTGTATTTTGGGCATGCCAGAGATTCTGGAGATTGGCTGTGGGAACAACACGGTTGTATGACTATCTATTTTCTTTTCATTGAGAAATGGTTTAAGTAGTGCTTTGAATTTGTTTTTATTGTCCCCAATTGGGTCTTTTGAGAGTACCTCATAAGCATCGTTGTCCAGCATTTGTCATTCATAGTGATCTGTCACTGATGTGACACCCTGTAAAATCCCAGTCTGAGATGAGGCAGGGACAGAGAATGTCAAAGACTGTGATTCTTGCAGGGTCACTATTACTATGATATACAAAACTCGTACACTGTGCAATTGTATTATGTAAAATGAGGCTAATGATTTAAGAGGGGCAAATAACTTAGGAATAAGAGCAATGAAGAAAAGATTTTGAATTTCATTCAGCAGAATACAAATATGAAATGGAATGTCAGAATAATCCAAACAATGTCAAAACTTCAAACAGTTCTGAAGTATAAAGAGCACGAGTAGAACCAAAGATCTGAATTTGAACATTCCTTCATTAGACCAAAGTAGAGACTTCCACTGGTCACATGTCCATTTGTTGTGTTTCTTGGCTCAGAAAAATCTGTTCTGCTTGTTTTCTCTTTTTTAGCAGTGGTTTCTTATCAGCTATTTGACTATAGTCATCACGTGTTCTTGTGTACTCTGCTCTCTGTTACTAGGGGTTGTGGCTTACCTGGTTTCCAGGGAGCTCCCTGGTGAACAGCACACCTGCAGGTGATAATCAACACGTTTCTTCAGCCCCAATCACCTGTTACCCAGTGCCAGATTGTTGTTTCAGTGACTGTGGCAAACAAAATTGTGACCTCAACTGGATATTTCAGATCTGTTCTTTACCTTTGTGCTTTTGCCCCGAGAACGCCAATTATCCTCGCCTAGGATTGGTTGAGCAGAGACATCCTGGAAGTTCGTCCTGGCCTGAGCACTGTTTCTCATGGGATCCCCGCTGCCCTCCATTCACTGGAGTGTGAGCCACAGTGTGGTGGCAATTTTTGCAATTTTCCAGACTGGCAGACTTTCAGTTCTTGAAGTAAAGATGGATTCTACCAGTTGGCAAATGGGCTGTTCATCGCGTATCAACCTCACTTCTGCACAACACAATTGATGGTCCCAGCATGATTAAGAAATTAATCTTGCCAAGGCATACTTGTGAAGTGAAAACCACTACCTCATGAAGAGAAAAGCCAAGGATTTGCAAAGTTGCCATTAGACAAAAGGGTGGCTATTTTAAGAAAAAAAAAAAATGAATTCAATATTTTAGTTGATACATAATTCCGGGTGACCCCCGCCCATCCTGGATGCCCTTGGTGCTGGGCCTGGTCTTTAGTATGGTAACAAACAAAAAAACAAAAAAAAAACTGCTGATGACAATATGATACAAGAAGAAACTAATTCATAAATACGTACTAGTAGCTTCTTCTTTGTTGTGCAACCTTGGCTGTAAATTGTAAACTGATCACATCTTTATCTTCTTCCACAGATGATTCCTCACATTTCCAAGAAAAGACTCCTCTTTGCAGGATTTGGCTTCAGTTGCTGTATTTTGTTAACTTACATGCATTTTAGTTCAGCTCCTTCTTGCCCCTTCTCATTCCAACCACCTGTGGAGGACAGAAGAATTGAAACACCAGGAAAGCCCCTCATCCTTTTATGGTTCTGGCCGTATGGGAAGAAGTTTGCATTCAACTCTTGCAAAGTATACTACAATATTGACAGCTGTGAGATCACAGATGACCGTTCCATTTACAACAAAGCACAGGCTGTTCTTTTTTTCCACTTGGAAATAGAGTCGAATCTGGCAAACATGCCAACGGAGCCACGGCCATTTTTCAGAAGTGGATTTGGTTCCACTTGGAACCTCCAATGAAGACACCCAGGATATCTGGTCTGGAAACAATATTCAACATGACTCTGAACTACAGGAAAGATTCAGACATTGTAGCGAGGTATCCTCTTACTATCAGAGATGAAATATTGACCGAGAAAATAGTTCTGCCTGATAAAAACAAAACTGTTTGTTGGATCGTCACTAATCCTGGTCCATTTGTAAGAGACCGATACTATCGCGAACTATCCCAGCATATTCACATTGATGTTTTTGGTGTCGCATACACAGGGGTCAAGTTGGGAGTTGATCAATATTACCAGACTGTTGCTAGCTGCAAGTTTTACCTGTCATTTGAGAACTCAATATACAGAGATTACATCACAGAGAAGGTCAATGGACCCCTTGTGGCCGGAACAGTTCCTGTAGTTTTGGGTCCCCCAAGAGAAAATTATGAAATGTTCTTCCCTTCAGACTCCTTTATCCACATAAATGATTTTGAAAATGCAAAGGAACTGGCAGAGCATCTGCTCTACTTGGACAGGGATGAGAAAGCATACATGCGTTACTTTGAGTGGAGGAAGTACTTCAATGTCATTCCTCATCAACAGCCACTCGACAAAGAATTCATCCCTCCTGTCTGTTATGCTTGTCAGCACATGGCCAATGATAATTATTACCATGAAATGGGTGACCCAAATAAGTGGTTCTTTGAATGAAAATTTAGCTGAGAGTGGCAAGAACTTAATTCCCAGTCACATGCCTTTATGGTATAGATCAATATGGCCCAAAGAATAAGCCATAAATATGCTTATGTCATGATCAATCTTGTTTTCAACTTTTGACAATTAAAGAATTTTATCATGGTGTGATATGAAAATATGTGAATGAAAAAGTAAAGATTTATTTTTAAGATTAATTTTCAAAAAACATGAATGGATGGGGTGGCTGAATGGAGAAATGTATGAAGATGACCTGCAAAAAAGTAATGCACTTTGACGTTTACAGTTGTTTCAAAATATGTGTCGAGGGTTTTTTTTTTACATGTGTATATGTTGCTAAACAAAGAAAAGTCTACTGTCTGTATGTGCGTGTGTGTGTGGGGGGGGAGGCGCCGATAAAGATTTGACTAGTCCGGATTTTCATTGTGATATGATAATGAGGTTCTCGTTGCGCTCATTGCAGAGGAAGGTCAGACCCGGAACGGGGGCGAGGCCAGTAGCTAGAGGCACACATGTAAACACCAAAGATTTAGAAGAAGGAGGGTGAGCTCTCCCTTACACAACTATTTTGACATATTGTATTAAAGCATTCAATGTCCACATTACCCCACCCAGCCCCCAATGATAACTTCTTTGTTAAAAGGATTTCTTCTCCCATGTTTCTTTTTTTTTTTTCAGTTATGATTTGCATCTAGGTTGTATGTAGGTTTTGCCAGTCTGGACCAAACAGAAACATGAGATGCATTTTTTCAAAATCTGATTCAAGACACATTTGGAGGTGGTTTCAAATGCAATTTGATTTCAACTGACCGATTCAATCCGTACGTCTTGGTTGCTTCAAGCAACCAAGACTTTGTGTCACTCACAAGACGACGCCACAGACAATAACAACAACAATGTAATCTGGCAAGCCAGAAGTTATTTCAAAAGTTATTTCAGTTTACAGATTTCTGTTCTCATATTGTGAAATTTGCAATATGAGTGTGTGAAAGGGTTGTCACTGGGATGTTTATTTTGTGAATAGCACATTAAAGATTAATAGATGGTTCATCAAATTATGCAAGTGAACAAGAATAATAAATGCAAATACAAATATAAATTTTAAATTTACGTCATGATGAATAGCAAGAAAGGACATAATGACACACCCACAGACCTCAACATATCACAGTCATCAAGTATACATTCTTAGACCATAAGGAAATCTTAATAAGGAAACTTGATGGCCAGTTATTTTAAATGTACTGCCTTAAGAATTAAAGTGCGCTAACCTTTACTGAACAACAGCAAGTGCACAATGTAAAGCTGTTGCTTTTGCAGTCTTCTCTTTTCCATCCAACATTTGCATTCTTCATGTGATAATGCCTCTTGAGGGCATCTCATACCTGCCGTCATTTGTTGGGATTCAGTGCTGCACCGCTACATCCGATGTGTCTGTTGCCTCGTCTCGTCTTAGTATTTTGATCGTAAATGTGAAAATTAAAAGATAATATAAAAACGGCGAATTTGAATTGATAATTAGTTTATAAAATCACTGGAAAAATACGACCATTTAATTTAATTTTTTACTTCATTATTATTATTTTTCGGGCCTCCCCTGCCTCCTCTGATTGCACGTCATTGATTCAGTGGTGCAAGAAAAGGCTACTACCAGGAACTATCCAAGCATATTCATGTTGACATTTTTGGTTCTGCGTACACAGGGGTCAAGTTGGGGATTGATCAATATTACCAGAACTTTGCTATCTGGGCAATGGACCCCTTATAGCTGGAACAGTTCCTGTAGTTTTGGGTCCCCCAAGACAAAATTATGAAATGTTCTTCCCATCAGACTCCTTTATCCACATAAATGATTTTGTGCAAAGGCACTGGCAGAGCATCTGCTCTACTTGGACAGGGATGAGAAAACATACATGCGTTACTTTGAGTGGAGGAAGTACTTCAATTTCATTCCTCATCAACAGCCACTCGACAAAGAATTCATCCCTCCTGTCTGTTATGCTTGTCAGCACATGGCCAACTTACAATTTCTATCATGAAATGGATGACCTCAATAAGTGGTTCTTTGAATGAAAATTTAAAGGTAGAGTTTGGGTTTTTTGCTGCTCTACAGTTGTAGCATGTCCAGGTTTGTGATTTATAACATCAGCAAGAAAACATTGATCGTCCTCTCAATCGCTTATATAAGATGCACAAACAAGGTCATGTTTGAGACATTGACACATTTGATACTATCAGAGGAGGAGTATGTTAGCTTAAACCAATCTACTCCTCCTACCCATCTTAATTATCATATTCCTCATGTTACTGGTCGTGGAGGGGGAGTGGAACAATCTATCACTCCAAGCCACTTCTGTTTGTAGTTGTATATCGGCCCCCTGCTGGGCCACATTCAGAGTTCCTATCTGAGTTCTCTGATTTCTTATCTGACTTGGTCCTTAGAACAGACAAAGTCATTATCATTGGAGACTTTAATATCCATGTAGCCATTGTTAATGACAGCTCTATAAATTGCTTCATTTCACCACTTGAGTCATTTGGTTTCCTCCAGCAGATAAACCAACCAACTCATACCTTCAACCACACCGTAAAGCTAGTTCTGACTTATGGTGTTGAGGTAGAACATGTGTTGGTGCTCCCTCAGAACCCACTCCTATCAGATCATTCATTGATCACTTTTACATTTATGATTAAGGATTCTTCTATGCTCAGAGCACAGTCTTACTATAGCAGATGTCTTTCAGATAATGCTGCAGCTAAATTTACGGAAGCAATCCCTGTGCTAATCCCAGGACCACCGTATGTTTCCCCCAGGGATCAATCATTATAATCTTAGCCCTGCAGAGGTGTACAGACAAAGAGACTTTCTGGATCTGTGATGATCACATCTATCAAACTAGAAAGTTAAACATAAACGCTTCATTCTTATTCAGTTTTCCTATATGAAAGAACTTGTTAAAGTTGCATTTAAATAACATATCCTATATTAGCTGTTATGTGTTCCTGAGTCATCCAGATGGTAAATCATAGTAATAATATAAGCTCGGGGGCAGAAGAGAAATGCTTTTGTTTAAGTTATTGAAGACAACCTCGATCCTTTGATGTGTCATATTGTCCCACACAAATGTAGTCTTTGTCCCACATCTGGTGAATTGGGATCTGGTCATCCTAGCTTTTGCATAACCTTTAGAGAGAATAAAGCAAAGTAAGTTTGTTCCAGTTTGTGTGATCACCTCGTCATATTTAACAACACTGGGCTTCTAGTACATCCAAAAACAAATCATTCCATTTTTAAAGCATATTTTGAATGTCTTAGTGATAAAGACAGCAACATTAAAATTTCTTCATACAAAATTACTTACTATGATGAATAAAAGTAAAATAATAATAAAAAAAGAGACTCAGTGTAAGGTGTTAGGGAGGGCTGCTCTAATCCACCCATAAAAATGGGTGCGTCAAAAGCAGCTTTATGCACAACAAGAGAATTCCTGGACCTGTGATGAGCACATCAATTACCATGTCATGTTTAACAACAGCCATATAAAACTGTAAAAGGTGTCTGTCATCCACAAGTTGATATGTATGGATGCACATACATGTATATATTTTTTCATGTATTTTATATATATAAAAACAATATAACTATAGAACACACAAATTTGCTAAACCTTATGGAAAGAAAAGACAAACTTATAGAGGATTATTCGGAACATTTCACAAGTTCCATGCACAAAATTGAATGAGCTAATGATTATAACATCATTCCAGTCAAGGTTTGAATCCAGATCTGTTATATCCTTTGTCTATATTACATGTAAGGTTGATACAATTGTCTTTTTAAATATTGATAACAAGTAGTAACATGCCTTTTTTTATGTATTAAGTCAAACAAGGGTTCTTCAGATAGCTTGCTATCATTATGTACACCTTTTGCCTGTATATCTTGAAATGTGTGCAGGCCGCTTTCATCATATATATCACTCAGGTGGTGAATCTCCTGATCACTTCATTGTGGGAATTAGATGGATTCCTATTTGCAAATTAGATTTGCAAATTAAAGTTATTAAAAATCCATCTTTGTTGTGCATAGTCCACATTCCACACAAGCCAGGTTGAAATCAAATGATAAATGAGTGAAATGTTGACTACAAATTTAACTACATAATTAGACCACAGGTAATCAAAGATTGGGCTTTGAATGGTATGTGTCACATTCTAGGGACGGAGTGTAGACCCAAACGCAGGCACCGGGTAACGGGGGGAAAACAAAGGTTTATTTTCACCGTTGAAAAACACAAAATACTCCTCAGCAGGAGGGAATAAGGGCTCTCGGGCCAACACAAAACACCCGTACATGGAAAAGTCAGGGAACAAATTCAAATCGCCACAAACCGGGAAGTCTGGGGAACGGACAAGCAGGGAGTCTGGACACAAGGAGTTACTGTGACAAAGGCTGGAAGGAGAGTCCAGGGTGAGTTGACGGCAGGATCCAGCACGGGGGACAGACGAGGGAGCAATCGACAAAACAAAATCCACAAAAAAACGACCCGACAGCTTCTGCTGTCGCGGATGGGCCTTATGAAGGCCAGGTAATCCCAGGATCCAGCGCAGGTGCGCGACCTCCTGCTGGTCCCAGGACAGGGTTGGCGCCCCCTATGGGGAAGGAGGAACGCCAGGCCCTTACAGTATGGACTCAAAAATGTTGTGGCTGGTCTTCACATTAAAATACTCTAACAAACTTGTACTCTATTCTAAGTCTATGCGCCAGTGCCAGTGCCGATGGATCGATGAAAAGTTGCCACAACAGGTTCGAATGATGAGTCAGGATCAGCTAGGTCACGGTCCGATGATGGTTTATTGTCAATTAATACAATTCACCATACATGAGAAGTAGCCCGGGCTAAGTCTGAAAAACAACGAAAAAGCCTCCCGCTTATTTACATTTTGGGGCCTGGAATGTCCCCTCCCCGGGCTCTTCCTTTTAGTTTGGTACTTTCCACCCGACCTGCCACTATTATTAGCTTATCATCGATCTTATCGGAGGCTAACCGTCCCTTCTTGTCTTTTTTATTTAAACTTCCCCAACCACAAGCAGGTGGGGTTTACATTACTCTGAGGGGTGTGTTTACACAGTGTCATTCATCGATCATATTACAATGACTCTGTACAATGATTCTATAAACCAAAATCCTCATACATAGGATGTACCTTAAGGTCATTATAAACAGTTTGGCTCGGACATCCACTTAGCCGTTGTCTACCCGCTTTTGCTCATCTGCACCTTGTTCCAATCCATCAATATAATATATTGCCCAGGGCCCCACACTTTATTCCAGGACCATACACTACAAAATAAGGATCAAAACAATTTTGTACTTGTAGGAGAAATCCATACCCATGTAACAAAGGTTTGTGCTGGAAGATTTATACAAAATCATGGGTGGAGGATATCCATGTAGAAATGTCTGCTTCAGTTTATATTCATCTTTTTGTCATCTGTTTCATCTTTCTGATGACAAACGTATGACACAAGAGGACAGACTGATTCACACATGTACTAGCAGCTCCTTCTTTGTTTTGTGAACGTGGCTGTAAATGATTATCTGATCACATCTTTATCTTCTTCCACAGATGATTCCTGACATTTCCAAGAAAAGACTCCTCTTTGCAGGATTTGGCTTCAGTTGCTGTATTTTGTTAACTTACTTGCATTTTAGTTCAGCTCCTTCTTGCCCCGTCTCATTCCAATCACCTGTGGAGGACAGAAGAATTGAAACACCAGGAAAGGCCCTCATCCTTTTATAGACCTGGTCATATCACATTTACAACAAAGCACAGGCTATTCTTTTCTTCCACAAACAGATATGTGATAATCCAGCAGACTTGCCAAGGGGGCCACGACCATACTTTCAGAGGTGGATTTGGTTCTACGTGGAACCTCCAATGAACACATGGAGGATTCCAAGCGTAACAACAATATTCAACATGACTCTGAACTACAGGAAAGATTCAGACATTGTAGCGAGGTACCCTCTTACTATCAGAGATGAAATACTGACTGAGGAAATAGTTCTGTGTCAGGGTCTGGGCACCTCCTTCCCCATAGGGGGCGCCAAACCCTGACATGGGACCAGCAGGAGGTCGCACACCTGAGCTGCATCCCGCAATTACCCCCCTTCATAAGGCCTGGATCCGACAGTGGAAGCTGTTGGATCGTTTTGAAGTTTTGAAGCTTGGAACTGTGCTGTCACACTGAACTGCCCCGTGGACTGGACTGATTGGACCACAGCGGTATGGTTACTGTCGTCTTCGCCTGGCTGTCTCGTCTGGCTGGTCTGTTCCCCGTCGGACTCCCGTCCAGAACCCCGTGCCTGTCTGCCCGGATCCCCCGCTTGTCCGTTCCCCGGACATCCCGGTTCGTGGGGAGGTAGAGGTTCGTTGCTGGTGACTTTTCCCCGTGCGTGTGGTTTTGTGTTGGCCCGAGAGCCCTTGTTCCCTCCCATCGAGGAGCGTTTTGTGTTTGATCCCTGAAAATAAACCTTTGTTCTCCCCACGTAACCCTGTGCCTGCGTTTGGGTCCACCCGCCGTCCCGTGAAACGTAACATTCTGCCTGATAAAAACAAAACTGTGTGTTGGATTGTCAGCAATGGGACATTCAGTGGTACAAGAAACTATCAGGAGCTATCCAAGCATATTCATGTTGATGTTTTTGGTGCTGCGTACACAGGGGTCAGGTTGGAGGTTGATCAATATTACCAGACTGTTGCTAGCTGCAAGTTTTACCTGTCATTTGAGAACTCAATAAACAAAGATTACATCACAGAGAAGGTCAACGGACCCCTTGTGGCCGGAACAGTTCCTGTAGTTTTGGGTCCCCCAAGACAAAATTATGAAATGTTCTTCCCATCAGACGCCTTTATTCGCATAAATGATTTTGTAGATGCAAAGGAACTGGCAGAACATCTGCTCTACTTGGACAAGGATGAGAAAGCATACATGCGTTACTTTGAGTGGAGGAAGTACTTCAACGTCATTCCTCATCAACAGTCACTTGACAAAGAATTCATCCCTCCTGTCTGTTATGCTTGTCAGCACATGTCCAACGACAATTATTACCATGAAATAGATGATCTGTACAAGTGGTTATTTGATAGGTTTCCGTGCTGGTGTGAGAAGTCCAGAGGCTGGGGAACGCACCGGCGCATTATCCGCAGGACGGCCGAGCCCTACACTCGTCTCCGCCGGAGCGCCCAGCCGCTGCACGCCTCCCGTCAGGGCAAGAGGTTCCCTCGGCTCTTTGGGGGGAAGAGGGGGACCCTTCGAGGCTGACCGAAGGATCGAACCCGCGGCGGTGCAGCTGGGGCTCTAGGCGTCCTTGGCAGCTGGCCCTGCCGTCCACGTCTCCCGGTCCGAGCCGGTGGTGGGTTCGGACCTGCCTCCACCGGCCGAGATTTTGGACGTCCGCCGGAGGGGCTGAGGATGGCAGCGCCCGGTGGACAGGGAAGGATGCGGTCCCAAGGAACGGTCATAGGCTCCACAGCGCCTCGTCCTGGATGGACGTTTGGGCTTTCCGCCGCAGCCACCCCGCCTCTTTGGGCGCATCGTTATGGTTGGGCTAGATCAGCCCTGCCCATCACTTCACACCATGTCTCAATTTTTCTTTTAATTTTACTTTTATCACAGTAGGTTATTCGTGTGTAAAAAAAAAAGTGTAATTTTCTTTAAAAAAAGAGATGTAAAACCATGTAAGTTAGCCATGCTTTTGGAGGAATTAAATAAATTGTTCTCACCTTGTATATACAGGAAGTCTCTTTGAGTGTATCCCAGCTCGACAGTAGGCAGGTGTTGCTTAAAGCTGCACTACCAGATTTTAAGAAGGTTTAATCCAAGGGAATTAACTAAAATCTACAATTAAATGTATTAACTTTATGATTAAATATATCAGGGACCCAAGAGTAATTGAACAAATAAACATAACCCTGATTAAGTATGAATATTTTATATTTATTATATAACAGATGTCTTCATCAGTTTTCATGTCCTGACTCACACATTAAGGCCAATTAAGCAGTCACCTTATTCGTTCTTCTTTTTGGATGACAAAAATACTTTAAAATAAGAGATCTCAAACCATGTAAATGAGGCCTGTTGTTGGAGAATGAGCTCAACCCTGGTCCATCCACACAGGGGGGTATAGAACCTGAAACAGAACACAAAAGGCAGTGAAACAGCAAAAACACAGGGCAATAGAAACATCTCGCACATCCTAAATGAATGAACCACACAGTTTCTTAAAGCATGAATGTCTTAATGATAGAGAATGCAACATTTACATTTCTTCAAACAAAATGACTTACTATGATAAATAAAAGTAAATTAAAAGAGGTGTTGGGGAGGGCTGCTCTAATCCACCTACAGAAATGGGTGTGTCACAATCTGGTAGTGCAACTCTTTAAAATACCTTGTGTGTACACAAAGAGACTTCCTGGATCTGTGACGATCATGTCAATCAAACTAGAACGTGAAACACAAAGGTTTCATGCTTATTCTGTTTTCCTATGTGAGAGAACTTTGAAAGTATTTGGAGTCTGTTATGTGTTCCTGAGTCATCCAGATGGTAAATCATAGTAATAATATAAGCTAGGGGCAAGAATAGATTTTTTTTTGTTTAAGTTATTCAAGTGCAGTGCTTCTCAATTATTTTCTGTTACGCGTCCCAAGCAAAAAGAAAACAATTTGTGCCCCCCCCACCACCACCACCACCACCACCACTCTCCGTCGCAACTATAAATAATATAATTTGTCTATAAAATTGTATATAGTTCATATTACAACAAAGAATAACTTTATTAACATTGTTTTTGATTCTGTAACAGAAAAGATTTTAACTGCATCAATTTGCCTGAAATTAAAAAAATAAATCCTTTTTTAAACTGTAAACATTTGACAATGACAGCGCCATTCCCAACTACTGTAGTGGATGTGCAATTACACTTTCTTGTAATTGGCATCGCACCGCGCCCCCACTATTTGAGAAAGACTGCTTTGGTGTGTCATATTGTCCCACACAAAGGTGTCATATCATGATCTACAGGACTTTCAGTAAACCTGTTTTCTCTAAAGGGCTGCTGACCCCCCTGGGGCAGCAGTTGGAGAATGAGCTCAGGACTGGTCCATCCACAAAGGAGGGATGTGAAAACTGACACATAACACAAAAGGCAGTAAAACAGCAAAAACACAGGGACTAAAGCAAATCATGCTGTTTTTACAGCATATTTTGAATGTCTTAATGATAAAGAATGCAACATTTAAATGTATTCACACAAAATTACCTGTGATAAAATAAAAGTAAAAATTAAAAATTAAAAGTAAAATTAAAAAAAATGGAGACAAGGTGTGGGGTGTTTGGGAGGGCTGATCTAGCCCAACCATAAAGATGGGTGTGTCAAAATCTGGTAGTGCAGCTTTAAGCAACACCTGCTTAATGTCTAGCTGGGATACACGACAAAGAAACTTTCTGGATTTACACTTTCCTTAAGGTGAGAACAATTTATTTAATTCCTCCAAAAACATGGCTGACTTACATGGTTTTACATCTCTTATTTTTTAAAGTATTCTTATCATTCAAAAGGATAAAAGCATAAGATTAATTTTATATTAGCATTAATATGTGGCTCACCTTTTTATTTGTTGTATTAGTTATTCTCAATGTTTAAACTTGATTAAATATAAGGGTGGGCGACATAAATAGTAAAGAGGGACATGAAAACTACCACAGAACAAAAAAGGCAGTGAAATAGTAAAAAACCAAGACAATAGACATATTTAGCACATCCTAAAGCAAAACACCCATATCACACATAAAGATGGGTATGTCAAAATCTGATTTCACCCAGATAACCAGTAATCCATAGTGCCACCCCTTTTTTGAATATGCTGACAAAAAGTAATAACCACATCAGTTGTTTTAATGGATGCCATTTGTGTGCACCACCATGGTGTCATAGCTCCAATTAGAAAAGCAGAAGAAAAGTATAGCATACAAACACTATGTATTGACATAAAAACTTGTTGTCTAAAGTCTTTATGGACTGTTGCGGTATGACTCAATAGGGCAACAGGTGTGGCCTAACAATGATAACATAAAACATACCACAAACCACCATCTGAATGTAAAAGTAAAGATATAATCTGATCACATATTTATCTTCTTCCACAGATGATTCCTGACATTTTCAAGAAAAGAATCCTCTTTGCAGGATTTGGCTTCAGTTGCTGTATTTTGTTAACTTACTTCCATTTTACTCCAGCTCCTTCTTGCTCCTTCTCATTCCAACCACCTGGGGAGGACAGAAGAATTGAAACACCAGGAAAGCCTCTCATCCTTTTATGGTTCTGGCCATATGGGAAGAAGTTTGCATTCAACTCTTGCAAAGTATACTACAATATTGACAGCTGTGAGATCACAGATGACCGGTCCCTTTACGACAAAGCACAGGCTGTTCTTTTTTTCCACTTGGAAATAGAGTCAAATCTGGCAAATATGCCAACGGAGCCACGGCCATTTTTTCAGAGGTGGATTTGGTTCCACTTGGAACCTCCAATGAAAACACCCAGAATATCTGGTCTGGAAACAATATTCAACATGACTCTGAACTACAGGAAAGATTCAGACATTGTAGCAAGGTATCCTCTTACTATCAGAGATGAAATACTGACTGAGAAAATAGTTCTGCCTGATAAAAACAAAACTGTTTGTTGGATCGTCACTAATCCTGGTCCATTTGTAAGAGACCAATACTATCGCGAACTATCCCAGCATATTCACATTGATGTTTTTGGTGTCGCATACACAGGGGTCAAGTTGGGGGTTGATCAATATTACCAGACTGTTGCTAGCTGCAAGTTTTACCTGTCATTTGAGAACTCAATCTACAGAGATTACATCACAGAGAAGGTCAATGGACCCCTTGTGGCCGGAACAGTTCCTGTAGTTTTGGGTCCCCCAAGAGAAAATTATGAAATGTTCTTCCCATCAGACTCCTTTATCCACATAAATGATTTTGTAGATGCAAAGGCATTGGCAGAGCATCTGTTCTACTTGGACAAGGATGAGAAAGCATACATGCGTTACTTTGAGTGGAGGAAGTACTTCAACGTCAATCGTCATCAACAGCCACTCGACAAAGAATTCATCCCTCCTGTCTGTTATGCTTGTCAGCACATGGCCAACGACAACTATTATCATGAAATGGGTGACCCAAATACGTGGTTCTTTGAATGAAAATTTAGCTGAGACTGTCAAGAACTTAATTCCCAGTCACATGCCTTTATGGTATAGATCAATATGGCCCCAAGAATAAGCCATAAATATGCTTATGTCATGTGCAATCTTGTTTTCAACTTTATTAAATTAAATAATTTTATCATGGTGTGATATGACAATATGTGAATGAAAAAGTAAAGGTTTATTGTTTGGGGGTGGCTGGATGGGGTGGCTGAATAGAGAAATGCATGAAGATAACCTGCAAAAAAGTAATGCACTTTGATGTTTATAGTTGTTTCAAAATATGTGTTGAGGGTTTTTTTTACATGTGTATTGTTGGATTGCAATACCTCTCGCATGTCATTGCCAATCCGTGTGTTCTTTAAATGAAGACCTCAAGAAGATAAATGCCAATTTCAAAATGTATTTAACAATAGAATCAATTCAAGATACAAATATTACAGAGATCCGAGTTCTTCTGGTTAGATGTCGTCGTCCTCTTCCTCTAATCCTGGTTGATGTTGATATCAGTCCTTCTTCTCCAGCGTCTCCCCCGATGGCCAGTTCAAAAGTTCACCTTCTTCCTGCAAATAGACCTTATCACCCTCAGCATGATGTCCTACTTTCTAATGAATATTTACCACCCTCAGCCTTGCAGGTTCCTGAGCTCCCCACTATCTAAATAACAATCCTGTCGAAGAAAGTCTCTGATCTTTATTACCCTTAGTAAATGAGTCCACCATGCCTAACTTCTAAGAGAAAACAGGAACAAAGGGTAAAACCCATGATAACAAGTTACAGACACTCTACAGTATATGTTGCTAAACAAAGAAAAGTCTAATGTCTGTATGTGTGTGTGTGTGTGTGGGGGGGGGGGGTCCGACCTTCCTGCACTTGTTGCGCAGGAAGCTCGGACCCGGAACGGGGTGGGGCCAGTAGCTAGAGGCACACATGTAAACACCAAAGATGTTGAAGAAGGAGGGTGGGCAGGCTCTCCTTTACACAACTATTTTGACATATTGTATTAAAGCATTCAATGTCCACATTACCCCACCCAGCCCCCAATGTTAACATCTTTGTTAAAAGGATTTCGTCTCCCATGTTTCATTTTCTTTTTCAGTTATGATTTGCATCTAGATTGTATGTAGGTTTTGCCAGTCTGGAAACAAACAGAAACATGAGATGTATTTTTTCCAAATCTGATTCAAGACACATATGGAGGTGGTTTCAAATGCAATTTGATTTCAACTGACTGATTCAATCTGTACGTCTTGGTTGCTTGAAGCAACCAAGACTTTGTGTCACTTACAGGGCGACCCCACAGACAATAACAACAACAATGTAATCTGGCAAGCCAGAAGTTATTTAAAAGGGCAGTTTGTAGTGGTTACTTGTGTTTGATGATTCTTTACAGCTGTTCATGTACTCGTATCATAATTCACCACAATTGTTCATATCTGTTCCATTGCCAAGCGAGCATTTTCGCCATGTATGAGTTCCTCACTCGCTCGTACGGTTGGCCGACAAAATTGGGCACTGTCCCTTTAACGGACCGCGGGGGGTCAAAGGTGTGGGGGCATGGATGACGGGTTAAGGCTATGTTTCTTAGCAACGAGAGCTCGGCGTACGTGTTATCGTCATGATGAATAGCAAGAAAGGACATAATGACACACCCACAGACCTCAACATATCACAGTCATCAAGTATACATTCTCAGACCATAAGGAAATCACAGAAATAAATTAATATGAGGGCTAGGCAATAAGTAAAAATTAATGGTGTGATTTAATCACCATTAATGTCATTGTATATGCAAAATCCAATAATAACTTTAAGAGTAGTGTATGGTGCACTTTTATTTAAATATCCTGCCATATGTACAAAAGCACTATAATATTTGTTGTGCAAACACTTAAGATCAGCACTTATAGTAACAGTAACAGTTAAATGACAAATTTAGTGTAAATCTCAACAAAAATACGACCATTACCTTTAATTTTTTACTTCATTATTATTTTTTCGGGCCTCCCCTGCCTCCTCTGATTGCACGTTATTGATTCAGTGGTGCAAGAAAAGGCTACTACCAGGAACTATCCAACGGACCCCTTACAGCTGGAACAGTTCCTGTAGTTTTGGGTCCCCCAAGAGAAAATTATGAAATGTTCTTCCCATCAGACTCCTTTATCCACATAAATTATTTTGTAGATGCAAAGGCACTGGCAGAGCATCTGCTCTACTTGGACAAGTATGAGAAAGCATACATGTGTTACTTTGAGTGGAGGAAGTACTTCAATGTCATTCCTCATCAACAGCCACTCGACAAAGAATTCATCCCTCCTGTCTGTTATGCTTGTCAACATATGGCCAACGACAATTTCTATCATGAAATGGATGACCTCAATAAGTGGTTCTTTGAATGAAAAATTAAAGGTAGAGTTTGGGGTTTTTGCTGCTCTACAGCTGTAGCATGTCCAGGTTTGTGATTTATAACATCAGCAAGAAAAAAACATTGATCGTCCCCTCAATCGCTTATATAAGATGCACAAACAAGGTCATGTTTGAGACATTGACACATTTGATACTATCAGAGGAGGAGTATGTTAGCTTAAACCAATCTACTCCTACCCATCTTAATTATCATATTCCTCATGTTACTGGCCGTGGAGGGGGAGTGGCAACAATCTATCACTCCAAGTTATTAATTCATCCTAGACCAAAACATGGTTCCAGTTCATTTGAAAGCCTGACTCTTGGGCATAACCAATCTGAACTGGAAGACAGAAAAGCCACTTTTGTTTGTGGTTGTATATTGGCCCCCTGCTGGGCCACATTCAGAGTTCCTATCTAAGTTCTCTGATTTCTTATCCGACTTGGTCCTTAGAACAGACAAAGTCATTATCATTGTAGACTTTAATATCCTTGTAGACATTGTAAATGACAGCTTTAGAAATTACTTCATTTCACCACTTGAGTCATTTGGTTTCCTCCAGCAGATAAACCAACCAACTCATACCTTCAACCACACCGTAAAGCTAGTTCTGACTTATGGTGTTGAGGTAGAACATGTGTCAGTGCTCCCTCAAAACCCACTTCTGTCAGACCATTCTCTGATCACTTTTACATTTATGATTAAGGATTCTTCTATGCTCAGAGCACAGTCTTACTATAGCAGATGTCTTTCAGATAATGCTGCAGCTAAATTTAAGGAAGCAATCCCTGTGCTATTCCCAGGACCACCATGTGTTTCCCCAGGGATCAATCATTATAATCTTAGCCCGGCAGAGGTTGACTCTATTGCTGAAAGTGCAGCAACCTCACTGAGAATCACGCTTGATTCTGTTGCCCCCCTGAAAAAGAAAATAGTAAATCAGAGGAGGTGTGCTCCGTGATATAATTCACATATCAGGACCCTCAAGCAGAAAGTGCAAAGATTAGAAAGAAAGTGGCATTCCTTTAAAATGGATAGCCATCATGCAGCCTGGAAAAACTGTCTCGTAGTAGTTTGCAAAAAGGCCCTCTGTAAGGCTAGAACAGCTTGTTTTTCTTCTTTAATTAAAGAAAACAAAAATAACCCCAGGTTTTTTTCAGCACTGTGGCCAAACTAACCAAGAGTCAGTGTTTTAGACCCACATATCCCTTCTTCCCTTAGTGGTGAAGATCTCATGAGCTTCTTCACTGATAAAGTTCTAGCTATCAGAGAAAAAGCTAACCAGGTCATCCCAACAACTGGACCATCACCAGATGTGCTGACTGTGGGAACATACAGGGTCTCCAATGAGCCCTTAAACTCCTTCAGCCCTATATATTTTTCTGAGGCGTCTTCACTAATTCAGAAATCCAAATCCACCACGGTCTTTTAGAGCCCATCCCAACACACCTGTTGTTTTACCATTGATAGTCAGTTCTATCCTGGACCAGATCAATTTCTTCAGTTCTTTAGTGACAAGTTATGTACCCCGGTCCTACAAGGTGGCAGTAATTAAGCTGTTGCTTAAAAACCATCACTGGATCCTGATGTGCTAGCAAATTATAGGCCGATATCCAACCTTCCTTTTATTTCTAAAATTCTTGAGAAGGTGGTGGTGACTCAGTTACTGGAGCATAAAGTCTTGGATGTCTTCAAATTTCCTCCTCCTTAACTCAGGAAAAACTGAGGTCATGGTGTTTGGTCCTGAACCTCTCAGAGATAGATTGGACCATACAATCACTCTAGATCAGGGGTGCTCACACTTTTTCAACCTGAGAGTTACTTTTCAAATGACCAACCCATGGTGATCTACCCATGGCATTGTTTGAGCGTGCTCAGTGACCTAATTGTACGAAAAAAAATCATATGTCATCTTAATGGTTGTCCTGTGTATCAATCAAGTGACGTCAATTCATGACACCATCACCTCAGGGCGCTTAACACACAAGCCAAATACATAACAGCGTAGCTGAGGAAACAAACAGAAGGGATTGAATCTGATTGTCACGCGATCTACCAATAGTACCATGGCGATCAACTGGTAGACCGCGATCGTCGTATTGAGCACCCGATGGTATGTTGTTAACATCCAGTCTGTCTGTGAGGAATCTTGGAGTAACTTTTGACCAAAACCTCTCCTTTAACTCCTTTAACCTTTAACGCTGGTCTACTTGTGTTTCCCAGAGTCTTTGGGAGTAGATTGGGGGGCCGAGCATTTAGCTACCAGACCCCCCTGCTGTGGAACCAGCTCCCTGTCCAGGTACGGGAGGCTGACTCCATCTCTACTTTTAAAATTAGGCTTAAAACTTACCTCTTTCAAAAAGTTTATCGTTACTAACCTTCTAGTTCCAGTTACAATCATAGACAGACAAATTATCGTACTTAGGGGGTCATCTAATCACTCGGTTAAGATACTAGTTATGCTGCTATAGGCCAAGGCTTGTTTGTGTGCGCGGGGATGTGTGTTGCGCGTCTGTCTGTATGTAAGTTTGCTTGTGGGTCTACGTATGTGTGTGCTTTTATATTCATTATATTTATGGTGTTTTTATTCTTTTAATGTTGGATTGTATATGTTTTTATCATCTGTGAGGCACTTTGAACTACATAAATGTATTAAAAGTGCCATATAAATAAATAAAAAGTAAAGTAAAAGTAAAAGTAAGGCTGCCGGGGCCCAGAAACACGAGCACCTGACAGGCCTCTGTCACCACACTGGTCATGGTTTGGATTCCTCCCCTCTCCTCTCCTCTCCTCTCCTCTCCTCCACTTCACCAGGAGACTAGTGCTGCTATTTCTTTTGTATTTTTTCTGCTTCTCCACCCCCCCTTCTGTCTTAATTTAGGTATCGCCACCTTCAGAGCTGCATAATGATCTCCGATCCCGCTGACCCACTCAAGCGGCAACTTATTCAATATAATGTATTTTTGTGTGTTTCCTCCTCCTCTCCTCTCCTTTCTTCTCCCCTCTAATCCTCTCCTCCCTTCTCCCCTCTCCTCCTCTCCTACCTATTCCATCCTCTACCTGTCCTCCCTCTCCTCCTCTTTCTCTATCCAGCCAGCCATCAGCAGGAGGGTCAGCCTACATGAACCTGGTCCTGCTCAAGGTTTCTTCCTGTTAAAGGGGAGTTTTTCCTTGCCACTGTTGCTTGTCTGGGGTTAGGCCCTGGGATTCTGGAAAGTGCCTTGAAACAGTTTTTGATTCTAAGAGACACTATATAAATAAAGATTGATTGATTCCCCAGGTGGTTAGGCTAATTGGAAACTCTAAATTGCCCGTAGGTGTGAGTGTGAGAGTGAATGGTTGTTTGTTTCTGTGTTAGCCCTGCGATTGGTTGGCGACCAGTCCAGGGTGTACCCTGCCTCCACCCATTGCTCTGGGATAGGCTCCAGTCCCCCCGCGACCCTCAGTGGAGGAACAAGCGGTAGAAGATGGATGGATGATTCCCCAGGTGCTTCTTGGACAACTAGAGTGTTAAATTCTTCCAAACCCCCGACCACTCTGTCACACATAGACGCGAGTTCTGGCATATTGTCCTTGACTCTGAACGCGCATCAGAGCAACGGGATTGAGCCTGGCTACACGTTTCTATGACATGTAATAAATCATTCAAGTATCCACAGAGGAAACAGTCGTAATGTCTTTGTAAGATTTACTGATTGTGATAGTTCAGATCATTTAAAATATATTTCCCCAATCGTAGCTATGAATAAGTTTCATTGTCATCATTAGATACACTTTAGACACAATTCCTGGAGGAAAAGTGCGTGTCATTATTTACGTTATTTCCAATTTTGACTTCTTGCAGATAAAGAATGGATTTTAAGATTTTTTTTTTTTACACATCTATAAAAAGAACTTCAGGCTGAAATACATTTCTGATTTACTGAGTCATCAAATCACCACTCCAAATTGATGTTTGTTGAAAATGTGCAACATTATACTAGATGTGGCGAGAGGCGAGGTGAAACAGTTGACGACAACGCCACCTGGGGAATTTCATCCCAGTGTGGCGAGGTGAAGTAGGGAGGTCTTTTTTTGCCAATCAGCTGTACAACAATTCATTCATAAAAGGGGTGGACAGGGCTGGGCCCCACTGGCAGGTAAACTAAAATGGAGGAGAAACAACAAACCAAAGACACCCGTGCCACTGCACACAAACCCCACATGACGGGTGTGCTGGAAACGCCCTCCACCAGGGGTTGGACCCCGCCGTGGCCCGCAGCACCTGTCCACAAAGAAAAAATATACAATTAGGCCGGTAAATAGACGCAACGGACACACGCAGGCACGCACACACACCACGCGCACACACGTAAATAACCCAGATAATCAAACAAAAGGCAAAAACAGAAAACGAAGAAGGACAAAAGGGGGAGTAATAGTGAAATTGATTAAACTATTTATAACCACTATGTACAATCTAAAAATGAGACATTAGCTCTGTGGTCGCCTCGGCGACGCCGCTATGGTGCGTCGCCGTTCCACCGGGAGAGCGCGAGAGAATCCCGAACTTAAGGGACTAAGCCAAAGCAGCAGTGGGTCCAGTGAGCGAGGTAGTCTGTGCCGACTGTTTGGCGGCGTCACCACTCCGCGAGGGGTCCCGCTGGGGCAACGCAACCCACTGACGCCAGCCGGCAGCCAACTGCAGTGAGAACAACCCTGTTACCATCAGTTTAGGCGCTGAGTGAGGGGGGGAGTCAGCGACGCGCATTGCTGCGCCTTACCTGCCCAGCGCACTTTAGAGCATGCGCCCTTACGGGGCCCCACCGGCAGGCAAAACTAAATTGGAGGAGAGAAACTAAAAACACCTGTGCCACTGCAAACAAACCCACACATGAGGGCTGTGACGAAAACGCCCTCCACCAGGGGTTGTGTCCTCGTCATGGCCAACAGCACCTGTCCACAAAGAAATGTTACAATTACATTTCCAGTGGTAACAATTAGACGCGACGAGTACACACGCACACACACACACACACACCTCACACAGACAGGCAAATAAACTGTGACCAGATCATCTAAAAAACAACATCAAACAAGAAATGAAAAGAAACAAAACCTAGGAAGGGTGAATATAAAGTTGGTAATACAATTTACAAATTGTTAAAAGTCTAAAATGAAGGCAATAGCTCCGTGGTCACCTCGGCGACACCGCTACATCTCAGTGCCATTTCTCCGAGCGAGGGGGAGGGAGGGGAGAGAGCTAGAAAGAGAGAGCAAACAGAAGAGAGTCCTGAACTAAAGGATTCAGCCAAAGCAGCAGTGAGTCCAGTAAGCGAGGTAGTCTGTGCCGACTGTATTTGGTGGCGTCACCACTCCGTGAGGGGGTCCCGCTGGGGCAACGCAACCCACTGGCACCAGTAAGAGCCACCAACCACCTGCAGTGAGAACAGTCCCATTACCATTGGTTTACCCACTGAGTGAGTGGGGGAGTCAGTGACGCGCATTGCTGTGCTTTACCTGCCCAGTGCAAACAAGCGCAAGCGCCCTTACGGCAAAGCGCTCTGGACGGAAGGACGGCGGGAGGAAGCACCACCCTTCTGCGACAAGTAGCAAGCACACATTCAAGCACTGGTGTCGTGACCACCAGAGAAGATACATGTTTGCATGCCTCGCTTTTACCTTGGCACTGCCAGATAGCGTGCTCATTCTGGGAAGCAGGTTCAGTTGCGCGAACAACCCATAAAGCCTTTACGAAGCCGAGCCACCAGTACCACGCCGTACCTTCGTCGAAGGTGGAAAACAACTAAAGCCAGCTGGGGGCAGCGCCTTATATAAACATTTGCTCCCCTGCCCACCAATTAAGGTGGTACCTCCAGGTGGCAATAATACTCTTTACAAATTAACAATTTAGCATTATTCATAGCACAGGTACAATTGTCCTTAAAACAACGGGAAAAAAGTCATATACTGAAGAAAAAAAAAATCGCACACTGATATTAACCAGTAGGTTCGTTAAGTTATAAATGTACCTATAAATGTAGGTCCTGCTTTTTTAAAAATATGTCAGTCATCAAAAAACAAGGAAAAGGACCCGATAGACTTTTATTAGTATTGATTGAATTTTAAGTCATATTAAAGAGTAACTAAAGCGCATGGGTATAAAGTAGTGTTCTTGATTGAATCTGGTCCACACCTTGACATTTTATTCAAAGTATTTCAATATTCTGCATATTCTGTTGTAAAGGTTTCTCTGTTTCCAGCTACACAGTTTTGCTGCTGACAAGTGCAGTTAACTTCTGTGTGTCTGTGTGTATAGATTCAGCCACTTCTGTTGCCACTCTGTGTGAGAGCTTGGTGTTACAGTGGAAGCTAAGAAATGTTTTCTCATTTTCCTGCGTATCCCTTTTCTGTTATTGTAAATTATTTTTACATTATTTTATTTTTAATTTATTTTTAATCATTATACCTACGGTGTATTTGTTAGGTCCAAACTGGCTAGTGGTGGCAGAGGCACTCATCTTTGTGAGGGACATGAACTCTGACACAGAACACAAAAGGCAGTGAAATAGCAAATACACAGGGCATCTTGCACATCCTAAAGCAAATCATGCTGTATTTTAAAGCATATTTTGAATGTCTTAGTGATAAAGAATGCAACATTAAAATGTATTCACTCCCAGCACCAACTCTGAGGTAAATGGAAGACAGTATAACAATACATATCATGAACTACAGGATTTTCAGTAAACCTGTTTTCTGTAAAGGGCCGCTGAACCCCCTGAAGCAGCAATTGGAGAATGAGCTCAGTCCGGATTCTTCCGCAAAGGAGAGGGATGAAAACTGACAGAGAACACAAAAGGCAGGGAAATAGCAGAAACACAGGGCTTCTAGTACATCTGAAAACAAATCATTCCATTTTTAAAGCATATTTTGAATGTCTTAGTGATAAAGAATGCAACATTTAAATTTCTTCACACAAAATTGCTTACTATGATAAATAAAATTAAAATTTCAAAAAGAGAGACTCAGTGTGAGGTGTTAGGGAGTGCTGCTCCAATCCACCCATAAGCATAGTTGTGTCAAAATCTGGTAGTGCAGCTTTATGCAACACCTCTCTTGTCTGTGTACAGACAAGGAGAATTCCTGGACCTGTCACGATCACATCAATCACCATGTCATGTTTAACAACAGTCACATAAAAAGGTATATAAAAGGTGTCTGTCATCCACAAGTTCATATGTATGGCTTCACCTTTTTCCCTACAGGTATTTATTTTTTCATGTATTTTATATAAAAAGCAATATAACTATAGAACTAAGGCTGATATGATTCTCTTTTTAAATATATTGATAAAAAGTACTAACCATGCCTCATTTTTTAATTGATCTATTAACTCAAACAAGGGTTCTTCAGACAGCTTGCCATCATTACATACACCTTTTGCTTGTGTATCTTGAAATGTGTGCAGGCCGCTTTCGTCATATATATCACTCAGGTGATGAATCCCCTGATAACTTAATTGTGGGAATTAGATGGATCCCTAATTTATGAATTAAAGTTATTAAAAATCCAACTATGTCATGCATAGTCCACATTCCACACAAGCCAGGTAGAAATCAAATGAGATATAAATGAGCCAAATGTTGCCTACAAATTTAACTACATAATTAGACCACAGGTAGCCAAAGATTGAGCTTTCAATGGTATGGACTCAAATAAGGATCAAAAAGATTTTGTACTTGTAAAACAATCCATACCCATGTAACAAAGGTTTGTGCTGGAAGATTTATACAAAATCATGGGTGGAGGATGTCCATGTAATAATGTGTCTGCTCCACAGTTTATATTCATCTTTTTGTCATCTGTTTCATCTTTATGACGACAAAAGTATGACACAAGAAGACAGACTGATTCACACATGTACTTGCAGCTCCTTCTTTGCTCTGAACGTGGCTGTAAATTGTAATCTGATCACATCTTTATCTTCTTCCACAGATGATTCCTGACATTTCCAAGAAAAGACTCCTCTTTGCAGGATTTGGCTTCAGTTGCTGTATTTTCTTAACTTACTTGCATTTTAGTTCAGCTCCTCCTTGCCCCTTCTCATTCCAATCACCTGTAGAAGACAGAAGAATGGAAACACCAGGAAATGTACAAATATGCTACGGCAAGGGGGAGCCCCAATGATAGACGAAATGGGGACAAGGGCAGCTGAGCTGAGAGAGAGAATCATGAAGTCCTGGGCGAACTCAACTACCTCCCTGCCAAGGCTGACAGACAAAGTACCAGACCAATCATTACTGGAGGACATCAATACGGCACTGTCAACCATCCCTACCACTACCATCACTGAGACCAATCAGCTGATGTATGCAGCGGCAACAGTAAGCCTACAGATGCTTGGCTATAAGATGAAGAGCATGAATAGCCATAAGGCAAAATTCATGGCAACACGGAGAGAAGTCACGTCCTAACAGAGCTGAGTAGAGGTGTGAACCCAAGGACAGAGCTGCCCAAGAAGTATAACAAGCTGTCCATACCTGAGGCACTGGAGACTGCTAAGCAAAGGCTCACAGCCCTGGCTACCTGACGAAAGAGGTACACAAGAGAGGTAGAGGAAAGGGGAATAAGTAGGGTGTTCTCCACCAACCCGGCAAAGGTCTACTCTCAGTGGCAGGGCAACAAGATGACAACAGATCCCCCCAGGGCTGAGACTGAACACTACCCTGGTGGCATAATACCCTGGCCACTGAACGAGATACAAGCCACTGACATCAAAACAAGGAAACTCTTCACAATGCACGGAGGGTTTCACCCTAAGTCCAGTGTCCTGAGGCTGGATCAATCTCATTATAACCTTGCCAAAGAAACCATTAAAATATAAGATAATTTTAGTGGTGAAATATCATTTCTACCATACAACCATATTCACATCAACAATCTAGCTCAATTTCAACCACTTCACCTTCCTCATCTTTCTCACCTCCTTTCTCATGACTGGAACTCAATTCAGTTCATCTTTATTTAATGTCTGTTTGTCACTGTTATAATCAAAATTTTCTCTAGGCACTTTACAGAAATCCAGGGCCAGGCCCCTAACCAGATCAAGAGGCAGGGCAAATTTTCAGTGGAGGCATGGATATTTTGAGGGTGGGCCCTTGAAAATATCCGACAGGTGCATATAAAGACCCAAATGATAAACTAATAAATGCTGTAAAAACCATTGACAAGCATTACAGAAAGGAATACACATTTTGCAATGGAATAATGAACGTCAAACTTGCCCTATATCCCAATATAATTTCTCATTCTGTTAATTACCTCTCCTATTTAAATCCTGATTCCTCACACGGTCAATGCCAGATTGTCCTTTGTGATATGCTTTCCCGCACTTTCTTTCATCCTCTCTACCTGGTTCTGACTCTGAATGCTCCTGACCCACCTGCCTCATCTGATTCCCAGTAAACCTGCCCACCTTCTGCCATGGATGGTGAGTTCCTGATCCTGTCTGCTGATTATTGACTCTGCCTACCCACAACTCCCCAATTCCGCCTGCCTCCCAGTAAACCTGACTGCCTTGTCCCCCGTGCCCACGTTCCCGAAGGTTTCCAAACAATGTCATCACCTAAATCCTGTCAGATCTAGGTGATGATAGGATCTAGGTGTTGGGACCCCGCCGTGGCCCGCAGCACCTGTCCACAAAGAAAAAATATACAATTAGGCCGGTAAATAGACGCGACGGACACACGCGGGCACGCACACACACCACGCGCACACACGTAAATAACCCAGATAATCAAACAAAAGGCAAAAACAGAAAACGAAGAAGGACAAAAGGGGGAGTAATAGTAAAATTGATTAAACTATTTACAACCACTATGTACAATCTAAAAATGAGACATTAGCTCTGTGGTTACTGTTAGAGATTCTGGGAACCACAAGCAAACCAGCATTCTGAGAGCAGAGTTGTCTTTTGGGATGGTATAGTGTTTTTAGCTCCTCCAGATAGGATGGAGCTTGGCCTCTTAAAGAACTTTGAAGAGAAGCCCGATCAGGAGTAATGTGATCTTGTTAAGTTTCAGAACGGGGACCCAAACGCAAGCACAGTGTAGCGAGGGAAGAAAACAAGTTTATTTTCAACAGTAGTCCAAACACAAAGCACTCTGGCACAGGAGGGAAAAACGGGCTGTAGAGTGTCAATATTTCTGATGTCAGGAGGGAAGGAGTTCCAGAGGTGGGGAGGTAGAGCAACTGAAGGCTCTAGAACACATAGTGGACAGATGGCCTGGAGACACAATGAGACTAATGGATGAGTCCAGGTAGGAGCTTAGGTGTGAGTCTTGGTCAAAAAAGTATGGAGGATTGAGGTTATGGTTGGCGTTAAATATGCAGAGCAGAATTTTATAGCCAATGTGGCATTTGATTGGAAGCCCTTGCTGGAGAGCAAGTCTGATCTAATTCATGGCTGGTGTTTTGGTGCTACAGGCAGCAGCGCTCTGAAGTAGATGGAGCTTGTGGATGAATTTATGGTGAACACCAAAAGGGAAGACCGTTACAGTAATCCAGGTAATCCTGATGCCCATCTGTCTCCGACTCAGCCTGCTGCCCGGTAACCCTGACTTACTCCCGTCTGTCCAGATCCCCCGCTTGTCTGTTCCCGGGGAGATATAGTTATTGTTCTGTTGGCTTTTTCCCCAGTCCGAGGGATTTTTGTGTTGGCCTGAGAGCCCTTGTTCCCTCCTGTACCAGAGCGCTTTGTGTTTTGACATTTTGGAATTAAACTTGTGTTCTTCCCCCACTACTCTGTGTCTGCATTTGGGTCCTCATTCTGAGCCGTGACAGAACGACCTGACCTGAAATGGACCACTGCCAGGACCTGCAGAGAACCGTAGACCGGGAGAGAGATGTGTGGCAGTGCAAGCTTCACCAGACGGATGAGTAGCTGCTGACCATGAGGAGCCAGATGCTCAGCCAGCTGGAGGACTACGAGAGCCTGCTGGCCCTCAACATGAAGATCAACGCCTACAGGAAGAGGCTGGAGGTGGAGGAGCAGAAGGTGCACTTGTCGCCGGGCCCACCTCACCCGACCGCCATTGCGGTACACAGCAGCTGAAAACTCCGGGGCAAGAAGAGGAAACAGGTTCCGCAGTTGCCCCCAGATTCCGCAGGGGCCCCAGGTTCTGTAGATTCTGTAGTCCCCCCAGTTTCCGCAGGTCCCGCGGATTCCGTAGTCCGCCCAGATTCCGCAGGTGCCCCAGGTCCCTCAGAGTCCACAGGAGGAGGCCGCAGTTCCGTTGATCTGGGTGCACTTGCGCCAATGCCGGAGAGCCTGGTGGCAGGTACATGCATCTCTCCATTGCTTAACCCTCTCCCCCAGTCCCAGGCAACCCGGCGCCGGATCCCGAGAGGCAATCAGACGCAGAGCTGCGGGGGGAAGCTCTGTTATGTTTCAGCACTGGTGAGAGAAGTCCCGAGGCCGGTGAAGGCACCAGCGCATTACCCGCAGGATGGCCAAGCCCCATGATCTCGGCCAGGGCCGCCCTCCCCAGGAACACTCGTCTCTCCCGGAGCGCCCGGCTGCTGCACACATCCCCTCTGGTCCGGATGCCCACCCAGCTCTTCGGGGGGAAGAGAGGGACCCTTCGAGGCCGATGGAAGGATTGACCCCGCAGCTGTGCAGTTGGGGCTCTCGGCGTCCTGGGGGGCCCGCCCCGCCTTCCACGTCTCCTGGGCCGAGCCGGTGGTGGGCTCAAACCTGTCTCCGCCAGCCGGGATTTTGGACGTCCGCCCGAGGATCTGAGGATGGCAGCGCCCGGTGGACAGGGGAGGATGTGGTCCCGTGGAGCGGTCGTGGGATAAGCAGCGCCACGTCCTGGATGGAGACAACCTACGGGCTTTCCACCGCAGTCACCCCGTCAAGCCGGTTTGGGCGCCAGGAGGTGTCCGTTGGTGGGCGGGGGGGGTAATGTCAGGGTCCGGTGCACCTCCTTCCCCATAGGGGGCGCCAATCCCGTCCTGGGACCAGCGGGAGGTCGTGCACCTAAGCTGTATCCCGGGATTACCTCCCCTTGATGAGGTGACTTTTCAGCTAAACTCACTACTTCAGCTATTTTCTGGCTGACTTGCACTGTGTGCTCTGCATTATATTCAATATCTGAATTTTCAGTCTCCTCTGTTAATTTTCCCAGCCTTTTCAACATTATTTTAAGCTGACAGAATTAATAATTAGTTGATTGCACTTGTAGACTTTTGGGGCACAATTTTGTTCTGCAATTTAAACAATCTCATGAAAATGATAATTTTCAGTCAGGGATACTCATCTGTACTTCTAAGTTCAGAAACATTTGAAGACTTACGATAAATGACAAATTTTGTAGTGGTGAAAAAAGCTGGTCTTCAACCAATGAAATTATTAGGCCTAATATCGTGGGAAATAATTTAATATAAATTTACAGGACAAATTGACAAAAGTTTGTCCAGCCAAAAGGGTGCCCTGGAACTGAGCTAATGGAATCTGGACTGTGTGGCCAGCCTTTGCAGATGCAAATTTTCCTCACTTGCAGAATTTCTCCGGTTGCAGTATTTGGTATATTAAATGGGTGTCTCTCATACTTTCTCACCACTATTGATTAATATGTGACTCTCCACAACAGTCATGCAGAGTAATGCAGTTCCTGTACAAAAACATTTAACACATATTCATGGCATACTTCATATTACTAATGTGGCTCCATTGGGGGGGCTAACCCCCTCAGCCAGATCATCACCAAGAGTGGCTATGGGTACCAGTTCCAAAGTGGAACAACCATCAGCCACCTCCTCTACATGGATGACATCAAGCTGTATGCCAAGAACGAGCGTGACATCGACTCCCCAATTCACCTCACTAGGATCTACAGCAAGGATATCAGGATGTCATTCAGGCTAGATAAATGTGGGAGGATGGTATCTAGAAGAGGAAAGGTGATCACAACTGATAGGGTTGACCTACCTGAAGGGAACATCACAGATGTGCAGGACAGTTACAAATACCTAGGGATACCACAGGCAAATAGTAACCATGAGGAGGCAGCCAGGAGGACAGCCACAGCTAAATACCCACAGAGGGTAAGGCAGGTCCTGAAAAGTCAGCTGAATGATAAACATAAGATCCAGGCCATAAACACCTACACCCTGCCAGTAATCAGATACCCTGCTGGCATAAGAGAAGAAGAGAAAAGAGTCACTGACATCAAGACAAGGAAGCTCCTCACAATGTACGGAGGGTTTCACCCTAAGTCCAGTGTCCTGAGGCTGTACACAAAGTGGAAGGAAGGGAGCCAAGGACTAGTAAGTATCGAACTACTGTCCAGGAGGAAACAACAAGCCTCCAAGAGTACATCAAGAAGATGGCCCCAACTGACCCACTGCTGAGTGAATGCCTCAGGCAACAGAAGCCCACCAAGGAGGAGGAACCTGAGGGGCTCTCATGGAATGACAAGCCCCTACATGGAATGTACCACCGACAAATTGAGGAAGTGGCCGATATCGAGAAAACATAACAGTGGCTGGCAAAGGCCGGACTGAAAGACAGCACAAGAACAGGCCCGAAGCACCAGAGCAATAGAGGCCAGGGTCTACCATACCAGGCAAGACCCAAGGTGCAGGCTGTGTGGAGATGCCCCTGAGACAGTCCAGCACATCACAGCAGGGTGAAAGATGTTGGCAGGCAAGGCATACATGGAGCGGCATAACCAGGTGGCTGGTATAGTGTACAGGAACATCTGCACTAAGTATGGAGTGGAGGTCCCAGGGTCCAGGTGGGAGACCCCCCCGAAAGTGGTGGAGAACAAGCAGGTCAAGATCCTGTGGGACTTCCAGATCCAGACTGACAAGATGGTGGTGGCCAACCAGCCATCGTTGGACATCGGACCACATCGGACATCGTGGTGGTGGATAAACACCGGAAGGCAGTGGTGGTGATAGATGTAGCAATCCCAAGTGATAGCAACATCAGGAAGAAGGAACACGAGAAGCTGGAGAAGTACCAAGGGCTGAAGGAGGAGATAGAGAGAATGTGGGGGGTGAAGGCAACAGTGGTCCCAGTAGTGATAGGAACACTAGGGGCAGTAACATCCAAGCTGAGTAGCTGGCTCCAACAGATACCAGGAACCACATCAGAGATCTCTGTCCAGAAGAGCACAGTCCTAGGAACAGCTAAGATCCTGCACAGGACCCTCACACTCCCAGGCCTCTGGTAGAGGACCCGAGTCTGAAGGAAGGAGGCACCGCCCAGGAGGGCGAGGAAGACAATTTATTTTATTTTTTATACCGTAAATTCTGGACTACAGAGTACACCGGAATATTAGCTGCACCCACTAAATGTAAATTAATTTTTAATTTTATACATACATACATATATAACCTGACAAAAAGCTTCATGCGTCTATGTTGTAACAAGAGATATTTACACAGATTTTTTCTAACTTTTTATTAAATAAATAATGTTTTTTAAACAGTACAGTTATGTGGCCGAAAAAGTAGCGGCTCATAGTCTGCAATTTACAGTATATCCCGGTGTGTGTGTGTGTGTGTCTGTGTGTCTGTGTGTGTGTATATATACTCAATATTTTCTTCTGTAAACTTATGCAACACGCAGATAGTTATAGGTCAAACCCACCTGCTATAAATTGTACACAATTTTATTAAACATCAGCTACACAAAGTATCACCAACATGAAAAATATGGTGCATGGAAAAAGAAACAAGCACTGGTTTCCATCTGCATCCGATTTCCGCAGGTACCACTTTTTATTATATAATGCTTATGTTTTCTCAGGAGTACAAGCTCATCATACCACATTTAAACATTTCATGAACTCTGAAAGATGGGGGGAAAAAAAGTGTAAATGAAAAAATGTATTTATGTTGTTACCTCTTGCTGAAAATTGTCAGTTTTATGAATGATGTTGAGAAGCCAGCCTCCTTTAAACTTTACAGTTGCCCATTTGAACTTATCTGTGCAGTCTGGATGAGCAGGTTTATATATATAACTTGATGTTCGTCTAATATTGATGAATACCATAAAGGTACATGACAGGTATTGAAGTATTTTTTGTCAGACTCAATTAACTTTTCAATCAAACAACCACTTATTGAGGTCATCCATTTCATGGTAATAATTATCATTGGCCATGTGCTGACAAGCATAACAGACAGGAGGGATGAATTCTTTGTCAAGTGGCTGTTGATGAGGAATGACGTTGAAGTACTTCCTCCACTCAAAGTAACGCATGTATGCTTTCTCATCCTTGTCCAAGTAGAGCAGATGCTCTGCCAATGCCTTTGCATCTACAAAATCATTTATGTGAATAAAGGAGTCTGATGGGAAGAACATTTCATAATTTTCTCTTGGGGGACCCAAAACTACAGGAACTGTTCCAGCTGCAAGGGGTCCGTTGACCTTCTCTGTGATGTAATCTCTGTATATTGAGTTCTCAAATGACAGGTAAAACTTGCAGCTAGCAACGGTCTGGTAATATTGATCAATCCCCAACTTGACCCCTGTGTACGCAGCACCAAAAACATCAACATGAATATGCTTAGATAGTTCCTGATAGTAGTCATTTCTTGCACCAGCGAATGCAGCATTATTGCTGACGATCCAACAAACTATTTTTTTTTTATCAGGCAGAACTATTTCCTCAGTCAGTATTTCATCTCTGATAGTAAGAGGGTACCTTGCTACAATGTCTGAATCTTTCCTGTAGTTCAGAGTCATGTTGAATATAGTTTCCAGACCAGGTTTCTTTTCTGTAATCCCAGGAGGTTCCAGGTAGAACCAAATCCACCTCTGAAAAAATGGCCGTGACTCCTTTGGCAAGTTTTCCAGATTTGGCTCTATGTGCATGTGGAAGAAAAGAACAGCCTGTGCTTTGTCGTAAAGGGACCGGTCATCTGTGAGCTCACAGCTGTCAATATTGTAGTATACTTTGCAAGAGTCATATGCAAACTTCTTTCCATACGGCCAGAACCATAAAAGGATGAGAGGCTTTCCTGATGTTTCAATTGTTCTGTCCTCCACAGGTGGTTGGAATGAGAAGGGGCAAGAAGGAGCTGAACTAAAATGCAAGTAGGTTAACAAAATACAGCAACTGAAGCCAAATCCTGCAAAGAGGAGTCTTTTCTTGGAAATGTCAGGAATCATCTGTGGAAGAAGATAAAGATGTGATCAGATGACAATTTACGTGCAATGTTGTACAACAAAGAAAGAGCTTTAGGATATATAGGACATATATACGTCAGTGTCTTGTGTAATATAGTCAGCAACAAGGTACATCAATGAAGGGAGGGATAGAAAAATAAAGCTGTCCACATTGAGAGCATTCAGTATTTGGGAATCCTCATGAATTTCCAATGCTCAGAGCATTCAATTTAATGTCCATTGTTTCTAACTTGAATTGAAATATTTATTTTGAATGTGCAGAAGAAACATTTCCTTTTTAAAACAACATGAAAGAATCTTAAACATAAATAAACCAACAAAAGAAAACACAATCAAATACACATACATACATACATACATACATACATACATACATACATACATACATACATACATACATACATACATACATGTGACCCTGGTGACTCTCCACCACTTTCTTCCCTGTACTTATTGATGACCATATTTTTACATCTTCTTTTGAAATATTTATATTTGGACATTGCTTCAACTCCACGCTAAGACCATTCCATAGTCTTACCCTACAAATTGATAAACAAAAACTTTTACTAGTTGTGCAAACAAATAGTAAATTCAAATTAAATGTCATGTTTAATTTTGCTGTTAAATTTCTGTGCGCTTAACCAGCACTGTTTCAGCTTTACTACGTGCTGGTGGCAGCTACTACAGGTATAGCGCTGATGCAGGCAGCAGAAAACAAGGTGGTTTACTGGTGCAGAGGTAAGAGAGACAAAGACATGATAGGTCAAATCTGAGAAGTCAGTCCAAAAAGCAATACTGAAAAGTAAGGCATGGAGCTCAAACAGCCTGGCAGAGAGATCTGGAACAGTCTTTCCTTCATTACAAATCTTCAAACCTTATCTGAAGCAGTGGTTGAAAATTCTTGTAATCACTAACTGTTAACATCTTAGTAATATAGTATGCTTAGTGGCTTTTTATTGATTTGGATCAAAGTGCCTTTTGGAATTATTTTAAATTGAATGATGTTTAATTTTATTTTTTTCTTGAGTAGTTTTGGAATTCAAACCACATTTCCCCACCAACTCATTTTATTTTTTATGTTACTCCAATATTCAGATTTTTGATAGGTTGCTAGGCTGACCTTTGGGCAATATTCATCCATCCATCCATTCATCTTCTACCGCTTGTTCCTCCACTGAGGGTCGCGGGGGACTGGAGCCTATCCCAGAGCAATGGGCGAAGGCAGGGTACACCTTGGACTGGTCGCCAGCCAATTGCAGGACTAACACAGAAACAAACAATCATTCACCTCCCCAGCCATGAACCTCACTGCACGTCACTGCAGTATTTTAATCGTAAACATGAAAATTAAAAGACAATATAAAAACAGCGAGATAAATTGATAATTAGTTTATAAAATCACTGGAAAAATTACGACCATTTACTTTCATTTTTTTTTTTTCTTTCCACGACAGCAGGGGAGGCTCTAATGCCATGCCCTTTCTTCTAAAACAGTGTCCCTGTAGTGTTTGAATGTACCTGGACATAATTGTTTTTACATTATCTACAGAGATGCATTGAACTGCCAGCTAGAATCATGGGCAGCTTCACACAAAGTCCATTGTAGCTATTTCAAACCAAAACTGGATGGAATAATTCAATAGTTGGACTAAGGTTCTCAGTTGGTAAAATAGGATGACAGTTTTATTGCTGTAATTGCAAATTAAAAGCAAATTAAAAAGGGTGCAGCTTCAAATGTCATCTTGTGTGTGAAAGAGGATTATCAGTTTGACGTCAAACATTCCAGTAACAATAAGCAGATCATTCTGTCAATAGAATCATAGATCATTCTGTCAATAGAATCATCGCTCAAACCAAACTCAAACAGTCCAGAATTACCATGATCTGGATGACTGAGAACCTTCACAGACAATAAGCAGATCAGGTAATCAAAGTTACCTCGCTGCATTCAAAGCAGATCATGATATGCCTATTGTTATACCGCCTTCCATTTACGTCAGTGTTGGTGGTGAGAGTGACGTCACAGCCATTGGGGACTGGGGACTTTCTGTGTGGAATTTGCATGTTTTCCCTGTGCCTGCGTGGGTTCTTTCCAGGTACTCCGGCTTCCTCCCACAGTCCAAAGACATGCATGATTGGGGATTAGGCTAATTGGAAACTCTAAATTGCCCGTAGGTGTGAATGTGAGAGCAAATAGTTGTGTGTCTGTTTTAGCCCTGGGATTGGCTGGCGACCAGTCCAGGATGTACCCTGCCTCCGCCCATTGCTCTGGGATAGGCTTCAGTCCCCCCGCGACCCACAGTGGAGGAACAAGTGGTAGAAGATAGATGGATGGATAATAATAATAGCTGAAGATTTAAATTAACAGAAAATGAATGGAATTTGAATAATGTGAGCTCCTTGTCTGGAACTAGATATTTCTATAGAATAAAATTTTAATAAGAAAAGAAAAAAGGTTAGAAATTGTCTCCTTCAATATTTTTCCTAAAGAATAGCTAATTGCGACTCTGACATTTATTCAAGTTTAAACACTGAGAATAACTAATACAACGAATAAGAAGGTAAGTCACATATTGATACTAATATAAAATTAATTTTATGCTTTTCTCCTTTTGAATGACAAGAATACTTAAAAAAAATAAGAGATGTAAATGTTCTGCTTTTCTGCTTAGAGCTATGACACCATGGTAGTGCCCACAAATGGCATTCATAAAAACAACTGATGTGATTATTACTTCACCAGCACATTTAAAAAAGGGGCGGCACCACGGTGTACTAGTTATCTGGGTGAAATTGGATTTTGACATACCCATATTTATGTGTGATATGGGTGATTTGCTTTAGGATGTGCTAAATGTGTCTATTGCCTTGGTTTTTTGCTATTTCCCAGCCTTTTTTGTTCTGTCGTAGTTTTCATGTCCCTCTTTACTATTTATGTCACCCACCCTTACATTTATTCAAGTATAAACACTGATAATAACTAATATAAGAAATTAAAAGGTGAGTCACATATTAATATTAATATAACATTCATCTTATGCTTTTCTCCTTTTGAATGACAAGAATACTAAAAAAAAATAAGAGATGTAAGACCATGTAAGTCAGCCATGTTTTTGGAGGAATTAAATAAATTGTTCTCACCTTAGGGAAAGTGTAAATCCAGGAAGTTTCTTTGTCGTGTATCCCAGCTAGACATTAAGCAGGTGTTGCTTAAAGCTACACTACCAGATATTTGACACACCCATCTTCATGGTTGGGCTAGATCAGCCCTGCCCAACACTTCACACCATGTCTCAATTTTTCTTTTAATTTTACTTTTATTTTACCACAGTAGGTTATTCGTGTGTAAAAAAAACTGTGTAATTTTCTTTAAAAAAAGAGAGATGTAAAACCATGTAAGTTAGCCATGCTTTTGGAGGAATTAAATAAATTGTTCTCACCTTGTAAATACAGGAAGTCTCTTTGTGTGTATCCCAGCTCGACAGTAGGCAGGAGTTGCTTAAAGCTGCACTACCAGATTTTGACCCACCGATCTTCATGGTTGGGCTAGATCAGCCCTCCCCTCCCCTATATATATAAAAATGTGCATTAAGGTTTAATTCAAGGGAATTAACTAAAATATATGATTAAATGTATTAACTTTATGATTAAATATATCAGGGACTCAAAAGTAATTGAACAAATAAACATAACCCTGATTAAGTATGAATATATTATATTTATTATACAACAGATGTCTTCATCAGTTTCCATGTCCTGACTCACACATTAAGGCTAATGAAGCACTCACCTTATTCGTTCTTCTTTTTGGATGACAAAAATACTTTAAAATAAGAGATGTAAAACCATGTAAATGAGGCCTGTTGTTGGAGAATGAGCTCAACCCTGGTCCATCCACACAGGGGGACATAGAACCTGAAACAGAACACAAAAGGCAGTGAAACAGCAAAAACACAGGGCAATAGAAACATCTCGCACATCCTAAATGAATGAACCACACAGTTTCTTAAAGCATGAATGTCTTAGTGATAAAGAATGCAATATTTAAATTTCTTCACACAAAATTACTTACTATGATAAATAAAAGTAAATTAAAAAAGAAAGAGGTGTTGGGGAGGGCTGCTCTAATCCACCTACAGAAATGGGTGCGTCACAATCTGGTAGTGCAACTCTTTAAAATACCTTGTGTGTACACAAAGAGACTTCCTGGATCTGTGACGATCATGTCAATATACTAGAACGTGAAACACAAAGGCTTCCTGTTTATTCTGTTTTCCTATGTGAGAGAACTTTGAAAGTATTTGGAGTCTGTTATGTGTTGTTGTCTTGTTTAAACTGTAAACATTTTTGACCGACTTATTGCACCATTTGATGCTGAAAAATAAAATCAAATAGAAAATAATACATTCAAAATCACTTCAGCAACATTAATTCAGGAGCACAATATATAAAACACTTTAACAATATTTAAAAGACTTTAACCTCATTATTTTCGTCTCTCTCCACCTTTCTTTTCATCCCTGTTAAACATGTCTTCATGTTGTCTCTTAAGGGTTCGTTCACTTCATATCGCCATAGAGCTGATACTCCCTGCACACACACTGTCAATGACAGCGCCACTCCCAACTACTGTAGTGGATGTGCAATTACACTTTCTTCCACTATGCCAAAAAAAAAGCATGTTCCCCAGGGTTACACGCGCCCCCCCTGGCATCGCACCGCGCCCCCACTATTTGAGAAAGACTGCTTTGGTGTCATATTGTCCCGCACAAAGGTGTCATATCATGATCTACAGGACTTTCAGTAAACCTGTTTTCTCTAAAGGGCTGCTGACCCCCCTGGGGCAGCAGTTGGAGAATGAGCTCAGCCCTGGTCCATCCACAAAGAAGGGACATGAAAACTGACACAGAACACAAAAGGCAGGAAAACAGCAAAAACACACAGCAATACATGCATCCTAAAGCAAATCACACTGTTTTTTTTTTTTACACACGAATAACCTACTGTTACCTTGTCTTCATCTAGGGGACGGCGAAAGTAATGACCGTTTTTTTTCTGTGCCCTGGTGTTCCAGGTGAGGGGAAATCTGCCATTGCCCTACTTAAGGCCTCAGATCCGGCGCACTCGCTCTCGCTCGCTCCCCTGCCTCAGCTCCTCCTGTGTTCAACCGTCTGGCTGGAGGTCACTTGTTCCTTCACGCCGGCTGGCAGAGTTTTCCTCGGTTTTATTCGGAGTACAAGGGATAGTGGCTTGGTTGTGTTGTTTTATGGGCACTTTAGGGCTAGAAGGTCGGTGCTATATCCGATGGCCCGATTTTGGGCTGGTAGAGGTGGCCGCCCTTTCTGTAACCTTGTTTTTTTCTCTGCCAGACGGGTTTCTGATCATTTTGTGAGCAAATATTACTGTTGGTGAAAGACAATATAAAAGTGCATTTTGAAAGGCAAACCGCTCTTTTGTCTGGTTTATGCAAAAGGAGAAAAGAATAAGATGAATGTTCTATTAGCATGAATATGTGACTCACCTTCTTATTCATTGTATTGGTTATTTTCAGTGTTTAAACTTAAATAAATGTAATGTATTCTTTAGAAAAAATATAGAAGACTATTTCTAAACTTTTTCTTTTCTTTTTTTACATTTTATTCAGAAATACATTTTAATCTATAGAAATATCTAGTTCCAGTCAAAGAGCTCCCATAATTCAAAATTCCATTAATTTTCTGTTAATTTTAATGTATATGTATACGTATTATTATTATATGTATTATTGTTATTGTTATTGTTATTATTGTTGTTATTATTGTTATTATTATTATTATTATTATTACTATTATAGCCAAGTTGGCTTTCAAAGTTGGCTGTTCAGAGTGTAGTCATAGAAGCTCTTGTTATAATCTGTTCTCAGAACTTCTGACTAGTTTGTGTAGCACTAAATCCATCTCGTATTCATGACCTACAACGCAGCCCATGGTAACCATGGGTAAGAATAGCCTTGTAGACTGACAAGTGTGAGAACAGCTTTCAGGGAGGTGGCTATCTCGGTTTTGGACGTTGTAACTGGAAAACTGATGTAAATGGAAAGCAGTATAACAATAGACATGTCATGATCTGCGGGATTTTCAGTAAACCTGTTTTCTGTAAAGGGCCGCTGCACCCCCTGGGGCAGCAGTTGGAGAATGAGCTCAGTCCGGATTCTTCCGCAATGGAGAGACATGAAAACTGACACAGAACACAAAAGGCAGAGAAACAGGAAAAACACAGGGACGAAGGCAAATCATGCTGTTTTATAAAGCATATTTTGAATGTCTTAGTGATAAAGAATGCAACATTTAAATTTATTCACGCAAAATTACCTACTGTTATAAAATAAAAGTAAAATGTAAAAAAATGGAGACAAGGTGTGGGGTGTTTGGGAGGGCCGAACGAGCCCAACCAAAAAGATGGGTGTGTCAAAATCTGCTAGTGCAGCTTTAAGCAACACCTGCTTACTGTCGAGCTTGTTTTCACACAAAGAGACTGCTTCAAATTCCTCCAAAAGCATGGCTAATTTACATCGTTTTATATCTCTTTTTTTAAAGCAAATCACACTGTTTTTTTTACACACAAATATCCTACTGTGATGAAATAAAAGTAAAAGAAAAATCGAGACATGATGTGAAGTGTTGGGCAGGGCTGATCTAGCCCAACCACCAAGATGGGTGTGTCAAAATCTGGTAGTGCAGCTTTAAGCAACACCTGCCTACTGTCGAGTTTGTTTTCACACAAAGAGACTTCCTAGATTTACACTTTCCACAAGGTGAGAACAATTTATTTAATTCCTCCAAACACATGGCTGATTTACATGGTTTTACATCTCTTATTTTTTTTTAAATATTCTTGTCATCCAAAAAGAGGAAAGAACAAGGTGAATATTTAATTAGCATTAATATGTGACTCATCCTCTTATTCATTGTTTTGGTTATTCTCAGTGTTTATACTTGAATAAATGTAAGGGTGGGGGACATAAATAGAAGAGAGGAACATGAAAACTAGCACAGAACAAAAAAGGCAGTGAAATAGTAAAAACCCAAGGCCATAGACATATTTAGCATAACCTAAACCAAATCACCCATATCACACATAAAGATGGGTATGTCAAAGTCTGATTTCACCCAGATGGATGCCATTTGTGGGCACCACCATGGTGTCATAACTAAGCAGAAAAGCAGAATAAAAGTACAGCATACAAACACTATGTATTGACACAAAAACTTGTCGTCTAAAGTCTTTATGGACTGTTGCGGTATGACTCAATAGGGCAACAGGTGTGGCCCAACAATGATAACATAAAACATTGCAAACCACCATCTGAATGTAAAAGCAAAAGATGTCATCTGATCACATCTTTATCTTCTTCCACAGATGATTCCTGACATTTCCAAGAAATGACTCCTGTTTGCAGGATTTGGCTTCAGTTGCTGTATTTTGTTAACTTACTTGCATTTTAGTTCATTTCCTTCTTGCCCCTTCTCATTCCAACCACCTGTGGAGGACAGAAGAATTGAAACATCAGGAAAGCCCCTCATCCTTTTATGGTTCTGGCCGTATGGGAAGAAGTTTGCATTCAACTCTTGCAAAGTATACTACAATATTGACAGCTGTGAGATCACAGATGACCGGTCCCTTTACAACAAAGCACAGGCTGTTCTTTTTTTCCACTTGGAAATAGAGTCAAATCTGGCAAACATGCCAACGGAGCCACGGCCATTATTTCCAGAGGTGGATTTGGTTCCACTTGGAACCTCCAATGAAGACACCCAGAATATCTGGTCTGGAAACAACATTCAACATGGCTCTGAACTACAGGAAAGATTCAGACATTGTAGCGAGGTACCCTCTTACTATCAGAGAGGAAATATTGACCGAGAAAATAGTTCTGCCCGATAAAAACAAAATTGTTTGTTGGATCGTCACTAATCCCGGTCCATTTGTAAGAGACCAATACTTATGCAAACTATCCCAGCATATTCACATTGATGTTTTTGGTGTTGCATACACAGAGGTCAAGTTGGGGTTTGATCAATATTACCAGACCGTTGCTAGCTGCAGTCATTTGAGAACTCAATCTACAGAGATTATATCACAGAGAAGGTCAACGGACCCCTTGTGGCTGGAACAGTTCCTGTAGTTTTGGGTCTCCCAAGACAAAATTATGAAATGTTCTTCCCATCAGACTCCTTTATCCACATAAATGATTTTGAAAATGCAAAGGCACTGGCAGAGCATCTGCTCTACTTGGACAAGGATGAGAAAGCATACATGAGTTACTCTGAGTGGACGAAGTACTTCAACGTCATTCCTCATCAACAGTCACTCGAAAAAGAATTCATCCCTCCTGTCTGTTATGCTTGTCAACACATGTACAAGGACAGTTGATCACAGCATCCTGTTACAGAGACTGGAACACTTGGTTGGGATTAAAGGGACAGCACTAGACTGGTTTAGATCATATTTATCTGATAGATACCAGTTTGCTCATGTCCATGGCATTCCCTCTTCCTACAGTAGGGTTAGCCACGGAGTCCCTCAAGGTTCTGTACTTGGACCAATCCTCTTCACCCTGTACATGCTTCCCTTAGGGAACATTATTCGGCAGCATGGAATACATTTTCATTGTTATGCTGATGACATTCAGCTTTATTTATCCATGAAACCACAGGAGACAGAGTAGTTAGTAAATCTCCAGACCTGTCTTAAAGACATAAAGTCCTGGATGTCTTCAAATTTCCTCCTCCTTAACCCAGGAAAAACTGAGGTCATGGTGTTTGGTCCTGAACCTCTCAGGGATAGGTTAGATCACATTATCACACTAGATGGTATCTCCTTAGAATCTAGTCTCTCTGTGGGCAATCTAGGAGTAACTTTCAATCAAAATCCCTCCTTTAACTCACACATCAAATTAGTTTCTTAAAGTGCCTTTTTTCATCAGAAAAAAGGCACTTCTACAACATCAGAAAAATCAGGAAGATACTGACGCGGCATTATGCTGAAAAGTTAGTCCATGCATTTGTTACTTCCAGGCTGGACTATTGTAATTCTTTACTATCAGGGTGCCCAAACAACTCTGTAAGAAGCCTCCAGTTGATCCAAAATGCTGAAGCCAGAGTTCTGACAGGCATTGACAAAAGAGGTCACATAACTCCAGGACTGGCGTCTCTTCATAGGATGCCCATTAAATTCAGAATAATTTTTTAAACCCTCCTCTTGACCTACAAGGTCCTCAGAGGCCTAGCTCCATCCTACCTGGAGGAGCTAGTGATACCTTATCAGCCCAATAGACCGCTCCGCTCTCAAAAAGCTGGTCTACTTGTGGTTCCCAGAGTCTTTAGGAGTAGATTGGGGGAACAAGCATTTAGCTACCAGGCCCCCCTGCTATGGAACCAGCTCCCTGTCCAGGTACGGGAGGCTGACTCCATCGCTACTTTTAAGACCAGACTTAAATCTTACCTCTTCGAAAAAGCTTTTTGTAACTAATTCAAGATAAGATCAAAACTGAAATACACAATTATTTAGAGGATAATGATAAAGGTGACACAGGCCCAGAAGTACTGTGGGATGCCTTAAAAGCTGTCGTGAGAGGGAAACTTATTGCTATTACAAGTAACTTGAACAGACAAAGAAAGAAACAATATGAAGATCTCACAACTAAATTAAAACAAGAGTACAGAATCAAATGAAAGAAACACGGCAAAGAATTAATGATCTGCTACAATATGAAGTAGAACTAAAAGCAAGATACCTAAAACAGAATTATTATGAATCAGGTCCTAAAGCATCTAGACTACTAGCAAGAAGACTAAGGAAGCAGATATAGATACAATGGTTACAGAACCCCATGACAACAAGTTGAATATAATCACAAATAAACCTGAGGAGATTGAGAATTATTTTAAACAATATTATCAAGAACTATACAGCCAGACAGGAACAATAAATAACATAACAAAATCAATAACTACTGAAGAAATCCAAAAATCAATTAAACACTTTCAAAATAACAAGGCACCTGAAAGAGATGGGTTTCCTGCAGAACGGTACAAAGTTTTTGAAAAAGCACTATCCCCATTGTTGCTCCAGACGTTCAACTACGTAATTGACAAAGGCAATACGCCCCCCTCCTGGAGAGAGGCGATTATTTCAGTCCTACCCAAACCAGAAAAAGACAGAAAACATTGCCAGAATTATAGACCGATATCCATGTTAAATGTGGATTATAAAATTTTCACCTCAATTATGAAATAGACTAAAATCATTTATACCAGATATTATAGATGAAGATCAAACAGGCTTCGTTCCGGGAAGACAAACGCAACACAATATCCGAAGAACACTGCATATCATTGATAAAGTTAATACTAATAAAATACCATCAGCATTGATCAACTTAGATGCCGAAAAAGCATTTGATCGGGTAAACTGGGAATATCTTTCCAAAACATTACAAAAATTTGGATTCTGTGAAAAGGCAGTTCAAATTATTTTAGCCCTGTACAACAAACCCACAGCCAGAATAAAAGTAAATGGCTCCCTTTCAGATTGTATTAATATAGAAGGAGACACCAGACAAGGATGCTGCCTCAGTCCAACACTTTTCGCTCTATACATTGAACCCCTGGCTCAAATGATAAGACAAAATGAAATGATTAATGGAACAGAAATCTACAGGCAGCAGCATACCATCAGTTTGTTTTCCGATTACGTCCTCATGTATCTTAATGGCCCATTAAACTCATTCTCACCACTGCGGAGAATGTTGGAACAATTTGAAATATATTTAGGCTACAAAATAAATATTTCTAAAACTCAAATACTAATGCTTAATTGCTCACGGAGTCAAAAATTGAAATAATTACAGCTAAATTGGGAGATGAAAACAATCCATTATTTAGGAATAAATATTCCTAAAAATCTTATGAAACTGTATAAAAGAAACTACAAGAACATTGATAATATAATTAGAAAAGATATTGAACATTGGTTTTCTTATCCAATGGATTATATGAGAGAATAAGGACAATTAAAATAAACATATTGCCACGCCTGCTTTATCTTTTTCAGTCTTTACCAGTTGATATTCCAGATACTCAGTTCAACAAATGGGACAAACTCATTTCTAGGTTCATATGGCAGGGAAAAAGACCTAGAATAAGATATAGTACTCTTCAAATTCCCAAGGACAGAGGTGGAATGGCGCTCCCCAACCTGAAAGAATATTTACATGCAGCTCAACTACGACCATTACTATGTTGGTGTAATGATGACTATTTAGCACGATGGAAGGACATTGAAATTCAAAAACAATTTCCAATTCAGACGCTTTTAGGCAAAAGAAAGATATCCTCCTTTATAGCAAAACATATTCAAATAAATTGGATTGTGACATTTTCTTTGGAAAAATGGTCCGAAATAAGCCGAAAAATTAAACTTGGGGATGAAGTTTTACTGCTGAAGTGGATAGCATTTGACAACGAATTTTCACCTTCTGAAACAGATAAGACGTTTAAACTATGGTCAGAAAAAGGATTTAAAACTATATTCATGATGTCAAAGAAGGGAAGCATCAGACAATTTGAAGAGGTTAAGAAGACATATGAATTGTCAAATCAAGATTTTTCCAGATATTTACAATTAAGAGATTATTATAATAAAACTATAAAAATACTGATGGCAACACAACCAATTATTAAAACTATAATTCAAGCATATAAAAAATAATCCTGAAAGCTATCTCGATCACCTATGACTGTATGATGCAGACCAAGAATGAGTCAAAAATATATATAAAAACAAAATGGGAGAGTGAAATGGGTGAAATGATTTCTACTGAGACATGGAATGACATGTGGAAGAATTTCTTGACAACAAAACAGTCTTTTGGATGGAGGGAATTTTTGTGGAAAAACCAAACAAGACATTTTATAACTCCTCTTATCAAGAGTAAACAACTGATGAAAGACCAAATGTGTTGGAGAATGTATAAAGACAAGAACTCAAACCACACCCATTTGTTTTGGAATTGCCCAGTTGTTCAGATATTCTGGAAGGAGATACACACTATTATTTGTAAAGTGTTGGAATATACAGTTCCTTATTCTTGTTGTACTATGTATCTTGGACAATTAAAGGGTTTTGTACATAGAAGTGATCAAACATTGCTTAAAATCCTATTAGCAGCTGCCCAGAAGGCAATCACAAGAAACTGGCTAAGACCTAATGCACCAACTGTGGGAGAATGGACTAACATTATGAAAGAAGTGCAGAATATGGAAAGACTTACATAAAATAATTAAATAATAATAATAAAATTAAAATAATTGTCGATGTTTATATATTAATATGTTGACGAAGATGATAACGTGTTGCCCAGTCATGATAAAATACTTTTAATTACTTTTTTTTCCAGTTGCATATCTATTGATTTTGGGACGGACTGCTAGCGTTCTGGTAGAATCGCTCTGCAGGAACGATGAAGACCAGTGACGTGCAGTGAGGTTCATGGCTGGGGAGGCACTGAAATCATCAGTCAGATTTACAAACATCATATGAGCCCTCCAGAGCAGCGTATTCACAAGTAGAACAAAAAAACACATTTAATTTAAAAAAATGTCATTACGGTGTTACCTTTATTTATGAATACATTATAAATGAAGTCCATCCGCTGTTCCTTCTGAACGAATGCATCGATGACCTGCTTGTAGAAGTCTTCCTTTAGTGCCTTGAAAGTCTCTCTGTCTCGATGGAGATCAGTCCCAGGGAAGAAAGTCATCCTTGGGCAGTCTGTGTTCTGATTGTAAGTTTTAAGTCTTCTCAGCGCTGAAAATGACTTTCTCAGTGAACATCCACGAAGCCAGTCATTTATTGAGTACCAGTCCATTTTAAAGGAGTGTTTTTTCCGATCAGTGGTAAAAATACCAGGCATTGAATTAAAAAAAAGTGATTTTTTTTGTTTGTTTTTAATCAAACAATCAAAGAAAACCCACATTTAAAAAATCTTGAAATAAATACGACATAAAAATTGCAACAATTGAAGGGTACAAAAACACAAAACGCTCCTCGACAGGAGGGAACAAGGGCTCTCGGGCCAACACAAAAATCACCCATATGGGGAAAAGTTAAAAGAACAAACTATACCTTCCCATGAACCGGGGAATGGACAAGTGGGGGAAAGTGAAAATAATATGGCAAAATGTGAAGATTACAGTTGTTTTAAATGTATATGCTTTCAACAGGTCTGTACAAAGGGGAGATTGGTGTTTTGCCCCACCATGTGGCCAAAAAAGGAAAGCCCTACTTAATAAAACCACAGTCTAACTGCAATACCAATGCATTAAAAAATAATTTGCTAATTTCTTTGTGTTATATTGGTTGACAAATCGCGATGTGGCTATGGTCAGGCTATGTGGGTCACATGGCATTTGACAATAATGCTCAAACTTGGCGGGAATACATTTGGACCATTTTTGGTGAGAAATTGTATGCCGAATTGAGGGTACTGATTCAGTCACATTACAACCTCTAGCCCAACAAAGTAGTTCAAAGATTGAAATTGTATTTGAGGACTAGAGGCATGAAGCAACGATTATTGGTGGAGTCTGATTTGACGCCGAAGAAAGCCTTTGTGACGGGTATGGTATGGACCCAAGTGCAGTACAAAACAGGCAATGAACGGGTGCTCAGTTATTAGGTTTATTAACGGCAATCTGGCACAGACAAACAGTTCGAGGGCAGGGCAGTGGACTTGGTCAAGGCAGGCAAAAGTTCCGTAACCGGGAGGCAGGCAGAATCAGGCAACAGACCAGGGGGAGACTGGCTGGTCAAAACAGAAGACAGAGGTAATTCACTGGGGGTCAGGCAGAACAGGCAGGTCAAACACAGGCAGGGTCGATACCGAGAAGACATGCTGGTAAACACTAGAAAGTCTTGCATGGCAGAGAACAATCTGGCACCGGGTGAGTGTGAGGCTGGAGAATATATACTGGTAGGTGAGCTGATTGGTGAGTGAGAGCAGGTGTGTGAACAGTGACTGAGAGTGGGTGTGGTGATCAGGGGTTGTGGTGTGAGCAGGGCAGTGGAAAAGTACTGAGTAAATGGGCCGGGGCAGAGTGTGACAACCTTGAAAATCTCGCAAGCCATGGAATTCATGAATGCAAACAAGGATGTGCGGGACCTGCAGCTGCATTTTTAAATGTTGGACAATGAGTTCCACTGCATCCCAAGGGGTAGTTTACAAGGTGAAAGCAACACCTAAACTGAAAGAAAAAACAGCTTTGTTGGCATGTTATAGGTTTTGGGGTGATCATATGGCAAGAGACAGTCATTTTCTTCGTGAAAATTGCCATGGCTGTGGTAAAACAGGACATTTAAAAAGTGTGCAAATCCTCGTCTCCAGATCAGCAGCAGCTTAAGGGAGAGGGGAGGAAACCACAGGCAAAAGAGTTTCAGAAATAATAGAAAACAATCTCCCCATCACATAAGTGAAACCTTTGAGGAGGCGTCAAGAGGTGTTCACAATTCACCATTTTGCAAAGTCATTTGAGTAGGCCCCATTACCACCCAGTTTAACATAAATGGCAACATTTTTAATTCTAAGTGGATACTGGCTACACTGTGACAATAGTTTCAAAGACCAAATACAACAGTGGAGCGCAAAAAAATAGCTCCAGGATTTTTCAATCACTCTGAAAACATATACAGGTGAAAAAGTACCTACACTTGGGGAAAACATAAAGTACAAATACAAAGCCAAACAGCTACCAGTGGTGGTCGTAGCAGACACAGGGCCACACATCTGCTTTTTCTGAGTGCAAAGTCATCGATGACATCATCATATGACAGCTGCTGTGTCAACTCTGTATTGATTCATGCAAATGATTTTCATTGGAAAATGACAGCAGCTCCAGAGAAGTTCTCTTTCATAATATTTCATGTCAGCTGGTGTTCCCAGCTCGACCTAGCCACAGATCCCCCATCCTGGACGTGGACTATGGGGAAGATGAGGATGCCATCCCTTATCTCCTCATAGTATGCCAGTGTGGTACATTTTCTTCTTCTGATGGCCGAGATGTGCTGAGATGAAAGGAATCTTCTAGACACCGACTTGGATATAAAGATGTTTATTGGAGAGAACAGTCAGGTATCAGTCGGACACTGCAGCTTGCCCGAGGGAGGTTGTCTTGGTCCTGGTGGTGATGATCTCCGAAGTGCTTACTTTTGGTACCCCCTTATATATGGTAAAGTAAAGAGATCCCCTCCTGGTGAGCTCATAGCCCACTACAACCAACCAGATGATAAATAGTACAGCTTTGTTTTTAGAAGGGGCTCAGGAACCTGTGGACCCCTGGACTCCGTGGGATCTTTCCATCGGGGCATTAAATCATGGGCACAGAAAAACACAAGAGACATGATGTATTATAAAGATGGTTCCAGGTTGACATGTCAACACAGGAAACACGACAGAGCTGCACCATATCTGATATGGTGCCAGAATGGCTGAGATACAAGGCTCACAGAGGTCAAAGTTAGCAGAGAACATATACAGTACACAGGTTGCAGATACTAACTGTTGACTTGTCCTTATATGGAATGGGAATGGAGTGCATATGTTAAAACAATGCCACTGAGGCCTGTGAAAAACTGATACAGGTGCTTCAGATACCACACCAGCTTCCCCTTCTCCCAGCTCAGACATGCTCGACAACTGCCGGCTGGCCATCGCCTGGCCTGCTGTTGTAGCTCAGACCACCAGATCCCGCTACGAGGGGAAAAAATTGCTCCAGGCCAAGAGCACAATGAAGCAACTTCTCCCCGTCTTGCCAGAGCTGCTGGATGAGGTGGCACACTCATGGAGACATTACCTCTACAGCAGCAGTATGGTTTCATGCCAGAAGAGAGCACTACAGATGCAGTATTTGCTTTGAGAATGTTGATAGAGAAATCGAGAGAAGGCTAGAGGGAGCTGCTTTGTGTCTTTGTAGATCTGAGAAAGCTGATGACAGGGTGCCCAGAGAGGAACTGTGGTATTGTACGAGGAAGTCTGGAGTGACAGAGAAGTATGTTAGGGTAGTTCAGGACATGTCTGAGGCAGTGATGTGGAGTGAGGATGATGGCTGGGAAGGTACTGACGTCATTAGTCAGATTTACAAATTTTACAAATTATTCACTGAGTCATCAAATCACCACTCCAACTTGGTGTTTGTTGAAAATGCGCAACATTATACTATACTATATATTTCACAACAACAACAATAATAATAGTGCTCTTTAAAAATCAACAATTTTGCATTATTCATAGCACAGGTACAATCGTTCTTAAAACAGGAGAAAAAACAGGAAAAATAGTCATATACTAAAAAAAAAAAAAATTGTACACTGTTATTAACCGGTCCCAGAACAGGTTTGTGAAGTTGTGATGTTTGGAAAACACTCCTGCGTCATCTCAAAATCTATTTCCTCAAACAAGGGAGTCGGGCTCCAGCCACACTGACCGACACAAATATACTTCCTGGATTTGTACTTTTTAGAAAGGTGAGAACGATTTATTGAATACCTATAAACGTAGGTCCTGATTTTTTTTAAACATGCCGGTCGTCCAAAAAGAGGAAAGACTGACCAGATTGACTTTTATTACTATTGATTGCATTTTAATTAATATTAAAGAGTAACTAAAGCCCATGGGTATAAAGTAGTGTTCTTGATTGAATCTGGTCCACACCTTGACATTTTATTCAAAGTATTTCAATATTCTGCATATTCTGTTGTAAAAGTTTCTCTCTGTGTGTTTCCACGTACACAGTTTTGCTGCTGCCAAGTGCAGTTAACTTCTGTGTGTTTGTGTGTATAGATTCAGCCGCTTATGTTGCCACTCTGTGTGAGAGATTGATGTTATCGTGGAAGCTAAGAAATCTCGTGTTTTCTCATTTTCCTGCGTACCCCTTTTCTGTTGTTGTAAATTCTTTTTTTCAGACCACTTTATCTGCATTATACCTACGATGTATTTGTTAGGTCCAAACAGGCCAGTGGTGGCAGACACACCCATCTTTGTGAGGGACATGAAAACTGACACAGAACACAAAAGGCAGTGAAATAGCAAATACACAGGGCATCTTGCACATTCTAAAGCAAATCAAGCATGTTTTGAATGTCTTAGTGATATGATGAATAAAAGTAAAATAAAAATTAAAAAAGAGACTCGGTGTAAGGTGTTAGGGAGGGCTGCTCTAGTCCACCCATAAAAATGGGTGCGTCAAAAGCTGGTAGTGCAGCTTTATGCAAAACCTCTCTGTGTACACAACAAGATAATTCCCGGACCTGTGATGAGCACATCAATCACCATGTCATGTTTAAGAACAACCACATAAAACTGTAAATGGTGTCTGTCATCCACAAGTTGATATGTATGGATGCACCTACATGTATTTATTTTTCATGTATTTTATATATATAAAAACAAGATAACTATAGAACACACACATTTTCTAAACCTTATGGAAAGAAAAGACAAACTTATAGAGGATGATTTGGAACATTTCACAAGTTCCATGCACAAACTTGAATGAGCTAATGATTATATAACATCATTCCAGTCAAGGTTTGAATCCAGATCTATTATATCCTTTGTCTATATGACATGTAAGGTTGATATGATTCTCTTTTTAAATATGTTGATAAAAAGTAGTAACATGCCTTTTTTTATGTAGTAAGTCAAACAAGGGTTCTTCAGACAGCTTGCCATCATTACATACACCTTTTGCCTGTATATCTTGAAATGTGTGCAGGCCGCTTTCATCATATATATCACTCAGGTGGTGAATCTCCTGAATACTTCATTGTGGGAATTAGATGGATCCCTAATTTGCAAATTAAAGTTCTTAAAAATCCATCTATGTCATGCATAGTCCACATTGCACACAAGCCAGGTTGAAATCAAATGAGATATAAATGAGCCAAATGTTGACTACAAATTTAACTACATAATTAGACCACAGGTACTCAAAGATTGAGCTTTGAATGGTATGGACTCAAATAAGGATCAAAAAGATTTTGTACTTGTAGGAGAAATCCATACCCATATAACAAAGGTTTGTGCTGGAAGATTTATACAAAATCATGGGTGGAGGATATCCATGTAGATATGTGTCTGCTCCAGTTTATATTCATCTTTTTGTCATCTGTTTCATCTTTCTGATGACAAAAGTATGACACAAGAAGACAGACTGATTCACACATGTTCTAGCAGCTCCTTCTTTGTTGTGAACGGGGCTGTAAATTTCGTTTTACACTGGATGTTCAACGACAATAAAGGGCATTCTATTCTAAATTATATTCTGATCACATCTTTATCTTCTTCCACAGATGATTCCTGACATTTCCAAGAAAAGATTCCTCTTTGCAGGATTTGGCTTCAGTTGCTGTATTTTGTTTACTTACTTGCATTTTAGTTCAGCTCCTTCTTGCCCCTTCTCATTCCAACCACCTGTGGAGGACAGAAGAATTGAAACACCAGGAAAGCCTCTCATCCTTTTATGGTTCTGGCCATATGGCCAGAGATTTGCATATGACTCTTGCAAAGTATATTACAATATTGACAGCTGTGAGCTCACAGATGACCAGTCCCTTTACAATGAAGCACAGGCTGTCCTTTTCTTCCATAGAGACCTATATTATAATCAGAAAGACTTGCCAAAGGATCCCCGGCCATTTTTTCAGAGGTGGATTTGGTTCTACCTGGAACCTCCAATGAACATATGGAATATACCAAATGTGTCAACCATATTCAACATGACTCTGAACTACAGGAAAGATTCAGACATTGTAGCGAGGTACCCTCTTACTATCAGAGATGAAATACTCGCCGAGGAAATAGTTCTGCCTGATAAAAACTAAATGGTGTGTTGGATCGTCAGCAGTAATGCTGCATTCACTGGTGCAAGAAACGACTATTAGCGTGAACTATCTAAGCATATTCATGTTGATGTTTTTGGTGCTGTGTACACAGGGGTCAGGTTGGAGATTGATCAATATTACCAGACCGTTGCTAGCTGTAAGTCTTACCTGTCATTTGAGAACTCAATCTACAGAGATTACATCACAGAGAAGGTCAATGGACCCCTTGCAGCTGGAACAGTTCCTGTAGTTTTGGGTCCCCCAAGAGAAAATTATGAAATGTTCTTCCCATCAGACTCCTTTATCCACATAAATGATTTTGTAGATGCAAAGGCACTGGCAGAACATCTGCTCTACTTGGACAAGGATGAGAAAGCATACATGCGTTACTTTGAGTGGAGGAAGTACTTCAACGTTATTCCTCATCAACAGTCACTCGACAAAGAATTCATCCCTCCTGTCTGTTATGCTTGTCAACACATGGCCAACGACAATTATTACCATGAAATAGATGATCTGTACAAGTGGCTATTTGATTGAAATGTGAATGAAAATTTTTATGAAATAAACAAATTTCTTTTGTTTTCAACAGCCAAATTAAAGATTTTTTTTAGTATAAGATATGGGAACGTGTATCTGTAGCAGGCTGAGCCTTGTCCACTCTGATTGGCTCTGCTTCCTCCCTGATGAGGGCGCTGATTATAAAAGCACAGGTGGCGCCCTGAGAGTCCTCTTGCTGCGTAACTTTCGGGTGCTCTGTTTTCGCCAGGTTGCCACATCCGGTCCATCACTTCAGGAAGCAGTTCCCCATCGGCACGTTCCTCGGGGTAGGTTGTAGCACGCTGTTTGGCCTCCGATCACTCCACTCACCCCCGATTGCGCTGTTTGTTGAAGTACAGACAGGGTGGTGAGAGTCTTTCTGCTGCGTAACTCCTGGACGCTTTAACTTGCGCCAGGCTACTAGAACCAGTTGCCTCACCGCTTGGTGCTCAGCAAGCGCGTTCCGCAGGGTAAGTCGTGACCCGTCTCCGCTATGTGCGTGAAGGTTGCTTTTCCTATTGCGTTTTCCTTTCAGCTACTTAGAGCGCGTCTTCCCCTCACCGGGAACAATTTCCCCGTACGCTGTGGCTGGCTCGCTAGCGCTGCTACATTGCCCGCTCCAAACGCTCACCGCGAGGCCCCATCGCAGGTATGTAGCAGCACGACCAATGGAGGTTGTTGCTTCGGTGTTAACTCTTTTTCCCCTGTAGCACAAGAGTCGGGTGTCCCATAAAACGACACCTAGACGACACACGGTTGTTCGGTCCGCTGCTGTTTTGCCTCGATTGTTGTTGCCGTAATCACTGTTGTACCCACACCACCCTTCTGGTGGTGCTATACGCATCGCACCCGAGGAGTGTGGGGAATTATTTTGGGATTTGGGGGGCAGATAACAGATTCATTTTGTTTTGATCCTTGTTTTCTCTTTTAATTGTGCCTGTCTTTCTTTTGTCTGTGTGCCTTATTTAACATTAATAGCGTGGATTTCTTTGCAATTAACCATTTGTTTCCGTCTGTGTGTTTTATTTTGCTTTAGTTACTGCACTTGCTTGCTGTGTAGTTTTTGCATGCTCTGTTGTGCAGTGTATTTATTTCTTTGGTTTGTTTTGCATGTTGTTTGGTGTTTTGTTTAATCTGTTTCTGTCCGCCCGTCCAATTGGGTGTTGTTTTAGAAAGGGTTAAAAGGGTGGGTTACTCTGGTTTGTTGTCTGGGAGGTTTGATTTGGGGTGGGTTACACGTTGTTTTGGGAGTTTTAGCCACTTTAGTGGGAGGGGTATTTTTATTAAAGTCGAGCTACGTAGCTTCTATTTTATCGTTGTTGCGCCAGAGAAGAAACTGTTTTCCTTGTGCAAATAAAGCTTTTCTTGTATATATTGGACCCCGCCTTCATTAGCCACGTACTTGTGCACTCACTAGTTAATTCTCCAGGTGGAATACCTGGGGTGGCATTGTCAGTATATCCCTACTCCTCTTTAACCCACCAAATTGAGCTCAGGACTTTAGACCAGTTGTGGCCAATTTGGTACTGTCTTCACCCCCCGCCCCCTTTGGCTGCCACATATCCATGAAGAAATGTGCAAACATAATCAGTGTGGAAACAATCTGCAAATGTGAAGGGACCAGTCTTAAGTGTGGCGTAAATACAGTCAAGCCTCGGTTTTCGAATGTCCCAGACCTCGAACAAATTGGAGTTCAAACGAAAAATTAGAGATTTTTTTGCTTCCGATGTCGAACAAAAATTCAAAAGTCAAACCCCGGGAGATGAGCCAAGAGGACCCGAGAAAACCCGACCGCGCGGCCCGGATGCCGACTGACTCCGTTTGTTGTTATTGACAACAGCTGTACGCAGACGTGTTCGCTGTTAACGCAAAGAAAAGAAAAAAGTAACTGCATTTTCGTTACTCATTTTGAGTGTAAAGGGACAGACTTTTACCTATTTACCGTATCTGTAAACGAGGCTGGGGATGGACAGATACGGCAATACATTCCCCAGCCTACTCTATTAATTCAGTTTATTTATTATGTATATTTTTTATATTATTTATTTATATATATATATTTATTTATACATTACCTACTCACTTATTTATGCAGTTTATGGTGTAAAATAATGAAAAAATGCTTAAAAAAGGCATTTTTTTAGTCTTTGAACGGATTAAAATTTTTTCCATTATTTGTAATGGGAAAAATAGATTCAGAATTCGAACAAATCACTTCTTGAACCGCCTTCTGGGACGGATTGTGGATGAAAACTGAGTGTAACTGCAAGTTTTAGCAAATCTGAAAACTGGATAAGGAATTGATCAATCTCATAATGTTGCCAAAGAAATCATTAAACTTTGATTAATTAAAGTAATTAAAGTAATTAAAATGATTAAAGATCATTTTAGTGGTTAAATGTGATTTCTGCCATACAACCATATTCACATCTACAATCTAGCTCAATTTCACCCTCCTCACCCTTCTCTGGATGCTCATCTTTCTCACTGTCTTTCTCCTGTGCTGCCAGCTACTTATGACTGGAACTCGATTCAGTTGATCTTTATTTAATGTCTGTTACAATCAATATTGCCTCTAAGCACTTTACAGAAACCCAGGGCCAGGCCCCCAACCAGACCCAGCAGCAGGGAAATTGTCAGAGGGGGCATGGGTATTTTGAGGGCGGGCCTGTGAAAATGTCTGACAGGTGCATATAAAGACCCAAATGATAAACTAATAAATGCTGTAAACAGCATTGACAAGCATTACAGAAAGGAATACACATTTCACAATTGAAAAATGAATGTCAAACTTGCCCTATACCCCAATATCATTTCACATTCTGCTGATTACCTCTCCTATTCATTCGCACTCGTGCACTCCTATACACTCACACACTCACTGCCAGATTGTCCTCTGTGATATGCTTTCCCGCATTTTCTTCTCTCTACCAAGTTCTGACTCTGAATGTTCCTGACCCTCCTGCTTCATCTAATTCCCAGTAAACTTGCCTGCCTTCTGCCACAGACGGTGAAATCCTGTTTCCTGATTAATGACCATGCCTACCCACGACTCCCCAATCCCGCCTGCCTCCCAGTAAACCTGACTGCCTTGCCCCCCCCGCCCACATTCCCGGAGGTTTAAACAGACCGAACAGAAAACGCTCCGAATAAAGGAGGAAACAAACTGGGTCAAAATGGACCGAACAAAAAACGCTCCGAAAAAAGGAGGAAACTAGCGGGGTCGCGGACCAACAAAAAACACTCGGAACCCGAGGAGAACTACGACTCAACCGATACGTCACCGCAGGTCCAAGTCCGGGATGCGGGCCAGCGGGGTGAGTGTCCATTCAGAGGGTAGTTCACATAAGCCAGTCGGGGGTACCAGGCAACGTGAGGTCGGCAAACGGGTTCTCCACCGGGCGCAGGAAAACGATCCGACAACCCCAGCTGTCGGTGACGGCCCTAACAAGGACTGGGTGATTACCCGATGCAGTGCAGGTGTGCGGAATCCTTCTGCTCCTGAGGCCAGCGGGCGCCCCCTTTTGGGAAGGAGGTCCGCCAGGCCCTGACAGTTTTCCTAGATAAATCTGAGTTTCATTCACCAATTGTGCTGCTCTTGAGCCTACTCACAATTGATGTTAGAAAGATTTTCCCGAGCAATGGATCCTCCTAAGTAAATGTTCCTTCCTTTCATCTCTGCATTATTGTATTTTTTTTTCTAATCATTTATGATACTAAATGGTGGGCCACACCAGAGTTCAAAGGGCCTAGCAGAATGTGGGAGCAGAGAACGGGGGCAGTGACTTAGAATCATCCGGGTCCCAGGAGTTCTGATGCGGCCCTAGAGGTCTCATGGGGACGTTGGGAGCCGTCCCTTGAGGGGGGGTTCTGTCACAGCTGTGGGCAGCCCCACCCTTGGATCCGCCTCGACGCTGCGCACCTGTGGCCAATCAGGCCAATCACGTAGCCTATTTAGATCCCAGCCAAACAATTTGCCCCTGCCAGATTGTCCTCTTTGTTTCACGTGACTCTCCTATGTTTCCCTGCCTGCCTGTCCCTGACCTGCTGTTTGCTTCTGTTCCCCGGTAGTCCTGTCTGTGCTCAGTCGTGGAGCTCCTGTTGCCTGCCTTTTCCCGACACTGTCTGTCCCCAACGATCCTACCCTGCCTGCTCCCCGGTAAACCCGACTGCCTTCTGTCCCCAACCTCGCCCATGGATGGAATCACCTGGTCTCCGCTTCCCAGCGGGTCCAGCTTAACCTGCCTGTACAGCTATGACAAAAAGCGGTGTTAAACCAAACTCTGGTGTTGCTCTTGGGTTCTCGTCTGGTTCGTGACAAATTATACTGAGAATCAAAGACTAGAGCAGACAGGAACCTGGTTCCACAGTGGAGGGGCCTAATGTCTAAGCGCTTGGCCAATCATTCTACTGTTAGAACCACAAGCAAACTAGCATTATGAGAGCAGAGTGGTCTATTGGGATGGTGCTGTGTTTTTAGCTCCTCCAGATAGGCTGGAGCTTGGCCTCTTAAAGAACTTGTCGGTCAGAAGAAGTTTTGAAAATCTGTTCTTTAATAGATTAATCTATTCTTTTATAAGTAGCCAATGAAGAAAAGCCCAAACATGTGATCTCTTTTGTCAGGACCTGCTGCAACATTTTGGATTACCTGGAGGTTTCTCGACGAATCATTTGGACATCCTGATAATGATTAAATATAATAGTCCAGCCTGGAATTAACAAATACATGGACTAGCTTTTCAGCAGCATGCTGAGTAATAATATTTTTCTAATCTTTGCAATAATTCACAATTTTAAGAAACCACTCCCAGATAGGGCTTTTATATTTGAATTAAAAGATATCTATTGGTCAAAGGTTGCAAGATGCCTCACAGTGAGACTAAAGAAATATCTAGAGCAGAAGTCGCGAACAAAATTGACGTCCACTAATCCAATCAGCCCAGTGGACAAAGGTGCAAAACACCTGACAATAATTTGGATATCTGTTCTTTTATTAAATTGTAACCTTGTCAAGGAATTGACAATAAAAGTCAATTTGAGCGTGTTTCTGCTCTGTTTCTTCCTGTTAAAGGGTAGGTTTTACATCCTCCTTCCCTGCTTCCTTGTTGCTTATTTGGGTGTTTCCCTGGGTTTCTGTAAAGTGCCTAGTGTGATTATAACAGACGCTATATTAATAAATAAGAATTGACTGATATCGAGCTTTGGAAAATGATGATATATTCAATATTTTTATATTTATATATTTTCAATATTTTTCTTCTGTAAACAAGTTGTAGGTCAAATCCATGTGCTATAAATTGTACACAATTTTATTAAAGATCAGCTACACAACGTATTGACTACATGGAAAATATGGTACATAGAAAAAAAGCAAGCAACATCTGGATCTGAGTTCCTCAGGTAGCACATCTGGATCTGAGTTCCTCAGGTACCACTTTTTTATATATAATGCGTATGTTTTGTCAGGAGTACTGTCACGTTCGGAACCGACGGGACACAAATTGCGGAACACACGAGGGTGAGCAAAGGAGGGCTTTAATGGTCACAAAAGGGGGTGTTCAGAACACAACCAAGGCGCAAACAAAAGGCACTCCAACGGAGGACTCACACCACAAAATGCCCCGCGGGGAACCGGGTGGACAAACGGTTAACGGCGAAACCGGAACAGAAAACAACCCTCGGGAAAACGGGGCGAGGTCACCTGCAGGGAGATGGGCACAGGGAGAGTCAAAGCACAAGAATGTTCAGACGTACGGTAGTCAGGCTCGGAGGGTCAAACTCTGGAGACGTAACGATCAGGTTTATCCATGAAACCAGAAGAGACAGAGAAGTTAGTGAAGCTCCAGACCTGTCTTAAGGACATAAAGTCCTGGATGTCTTCAAGTTTCCTTCTCCTCATGGTCAAGTCATGGTGTTTGGTCCTAAACCTGGTGTTTGGTCCTAAACCTCTCAGGGATAGGTTAGATCACATTATCACTCTAGATGGTATCTCCTTTGAAACTAGTCTGTCTGTGAGGAATCTAGGAGTAACTTTTGATCAGAACCTCTCCTTTAACTCACACATAAAATTTGTCTGTAGAAGTGCCTTTCTTCACCTAAGGAACATTAGAAAGATCAGGAAGATATTATTGCAGCATGATGCTGAAAAGTTAGTCCATGCTTTTGTTACTTCCAGGCTGGACTATTGTAATTCTCTACTATTAGGGTGCCCAAACAACTCTTTAAGAAGTCTTCATCTTATCCAGAACGCTGCAGCCAGAGTTCTGACAGGTATTGACAAAAGAGGTCACATAACTCCTGTACTGGCGTCTCTTCATTGGCTGCCCGTTAAATTCAGAATCATTTTTAAAACCCTCCTCTTGACCTACAAGGTCCTCAGAGGCCTAGCTCCATCCTACCTGGAGGAGCTAGTGATACCTTATCAGCCCAATAGACCGCTCCGCTCTCAGAACGCTGGTCTACTTGTGGTTCCCAGAGTCTTTGGGAGTAGACTGGGGGGCCGAGCATTTAGCTACCAGGCCCCTCTGCTATGGAACCAGCTCCCTGTCCTGGTACGGGAGGCTGACTCCATCGCTGCTTTCAGGACCAGACTTAAAACCTACCTCTTTGAAAAAGCTTATTGTTATTAATTCTGTAGTTTCAGTTACTATCATAGATAGACTAATGATCACACTTAGGGGGTCGTCTAATCGTCAGGTTAAGATACTAGTTATGCTGCTATAGGCCAAGGCTGCCGGGGTCCAGAAACAGGATCACCTGACAGGCCTCCTCACTGGTGATGGTTTCCTCTCCTCTCCTTTCCTCCTCCTCATTAAGCAGACTAGTTATGCAGATTCCTGTGTAGTTTTTCTGCCCCCCCCTCTATTTATTTACAGGTATCGCCGCCGTCGGAGCTGCATGACAACATCTGGCCCGCCGACCTGTTGTATAGTGTATTTTTGTATCTCTGTGTATGTTTTCTGTGTTCTGTGCCTCTCCTCTCCTCTCCCTCTTCTTCCTCTCCTCTCCTCTCCTCTCCTCTCCTCTCTCTCTACCCAGCCGGCCATCAGCAGGAAGGTCCCCCTACATGAGCCTGGTCCTGCTCAAGGTTTCTTCCTGTTAAAGGGGAGTTTTTCCTTGCCACTGTTGCTTGTCTGGGGTTAGGCCCTGGGATTCTGTAAAGCGCCTTGAAACAATTTTGATTGTATAAGACGCTATAGAAATAAAGATTGATTGATTGATTGATTGATCCCACATCGATCTCCGCTGACTGCGCCGTCAAATAGGGCCCTGATTGGTCTAATTAGGACCAAGTGCATGGCCCCGGCTGGACGAGGGGGGAAGAGGCACCCCCTGGAGAAGGCCGTGGGACACAGGACGTGAGAGGGAACCTCACAGTACCTCTCCCTCAACGAGCGCCTCCTGGCGCTCTACAGGGCTTGTCGGGATGGTCCCAATAGAAGTCCCGCAGGAGGTTCTGGTCCAGGCTGAGCCGGCGGGACACCCACGACCGCTTCTCCGGGCCATACCCCTCCCAGTCGATGAGGAATTGCCACCCTCGGCCCCGTCGGCGGACGTCCAAGATGTGCCGGGCGGTGTAGGCTGGGGCGCCGTCGATGATGCGTTCAGGGGGTTGCTCCTCGGTCGGGGATGCCAGCTCGGACTGCTGGACTGGCCTCTCTCGCGAGACATGAAAGGTCGGGTGGACCTTGAGGGAGGCCGTCAACCTCAAACAGACAGCCGCCGGGTTGACCATCTCGAAGGGCCCCACGAAGCGGGGAGCCAGTTTCCGGGACTCCGCCTGCAGGGGAAGGTCCCTTGACAACAACCAGACCCTCTGGCCCGGGCGGTACGTGGGGGCTGGTCTCCTGCGGCGGTCTGTGGCCCTCCGGACCTGGGCAGAAGAACGAAGGAGGGACACCCGCACCTGCCTCCAGATCCATCTGCAGCGGCGGATGTTGGCCCGGACCAACGGAACGCCGACCTCCTCCTCCTGGTAGTTGAACAGGAGAGGTTGGTACCCCAGGGAGGCTTCAAACGGCAACACCCCCGGGGCCGCCACCACCAGGGAGTTGTAGGAATACTCCACCCAAGGCAGCCAGGAGCTCAAAGACCCGGGATGACGGCCTGTTACACACCTCAGTGTGTTCTCCAAGGTCTGGTTGGTGTGCTCAGCCTGGCCGTGACTGAGGGTGATAGCCGGTGGTAAGGCTTACCATCGCGCCGAGCGCGGTGCAGAATGCCCACCACACTCGGGAGGTGAATTGCAGCCCGCGGTCTGAGACGATGTCCCTTGGGATGCCGTGGAGACAGAATGCGTGCTGGACCAGGAGGCTCCCAGTCTCTGCCGCCGATAGGAACCCAGGCAATGGCACGAAGTGCGCCGCCTTGGAGAACCGGTCCACAATGGTCAAGATCACGGTGTGTCCCCCCAACAGTGGTAGACCCGTGACGAAGTCCACGGTGATGTGCGACCAAGGGCGGCGTGGGACCTCCAGGTGGTTCAGGAGCCCCGCTGGAGGTTGGTGTGCGGTCTTCCCTCGGGAGCACGTGGTGCGGGCGGCGATGAACTTTCTGACGTCGCGGACCATAGATGGCCACCAGAAATGCTGCCGTAATAGGTGCAGGGTGCGACGAAGGCCAGGGTGGCATGCCAACTGGGACCCGTGCCCCCACTGGAGGACCTCGGAGCAGACCGATCCCAGCACAAACAGAGTGTTGGAAGGGACTCCTCTGGGGTCAGGAACAGAGCGCAGGGCCTCGCGCACCTGTTCCTCCACACTCCAGGTCGCGGAACCCACCACGCAGGAGGCCGGCAGAATGGGCTCTGGCTCAAGGTTGGTCGGGAGAGAACTGTTGGGACAGAGCATCGGGCTTAGCCTTCTTTGAACCTGGCCTATACGTCAGTGTCAACTCGAAGCGGCCGAGGAAGAGCACCCATCGCGCCTGGCGGGAGTTCAGCCACTTCATGCCTTGGAGGTAGGTCAGGTTCCGATGGTCTGTCCAAACAACGAAAGGCTGCGGGGCCCTCCAGCCAGTGGCACCACTCCTGGAGGGCCAGCACATAGGCCAGTAGTTCACGGTTGCCCATGTTGTAGTTGTGTTCGGCCGCCGTCAAGCGACGGCTGAAGAAGGCGCATGGGTGCAGCCTCTGGTTAGTCACGCTCCGCAGCGAGAGCACCGCACCCACCCCTACATCCAACGTGTCCACCTCCACCATGAACTGACAGGTTGGATCTGGCTGAGACAGAACTGGGGCGGTGGAGAACAGTACCTTCAGCCTAGCAAAAGCTGCCTCTGTCTCTGGCGTCCACGCAAATGGGTGGACAGGCAACGTGAGCCTCGTCAGGGGGTTTGCCACCCAGCTGTAGTCCCGGATGAAGCAGCGGTAGAAGTTAGCGAAACCCAGGAATCGCTGGAGCTGCTTCCGGGAGGTCGGGGTCGGCCACTCGGTCACGGCCTGCACCTTGGCTGGATCTGGTGAAAGCTGCCCAGCTCCCACGACAAACCCCAAAAAGGTCACCGAGGACACATGGAAGTCACACTTCTCGGGCTTGACATACAGACCGTTCTCCAGCAACCGTCTCAGAACCCGGCGCACATGTTGTATGTGTTCCTCCTCTGTTTCAGAGAAAATGAGGATGTCATCAATGTACACAAAAAGGAACTTGTTCAGCATCTGAGGAGAACATCATTGACCAGCGCCTGGAACACTGCCGGTGCGTTGGTCAGCCCGAAGGGCACGACCAGGTACTCAAAGTGCCCTAGAGGTGTGTTGAACACCGTCTTCCATTCGTCCCCCTGGCAGATTCGGACCAGGTGGTAGGCGTTCCTCAGATCCAGCTTTGTGAAGATCCGTGTCCGGTGGAGCGGCGCAAAGGCGGAGTCTAGCAGGGGAAGAGAGTACCTGTTTCGGGTCGTGATGTCGTTGAGGCCCTGGAAGTCGATGCAGGGACGCAGGGATCCGTCCTTTTTCTTCACGAAGAAGAACCTTGCACCCACCGGGGACGATGACGGATGGATGAAGCCGGTGGCCAACGACTCACTGATTAACCGCTCCATCGCCTCGCGTTCGGGCTTGGAGAGGCTGTAGAGCCAACTGGAGGGCAGCGTTGCGCCGGGATGGAGGTCGATGGTGCAGTCGTAGGGGCAATGGGGAGGAAGGGTGTTGGCCCGTTGCTTGGAAAAGACGCTGCTGAGACAACGGTAGACCTCAGGCACGCCGGAGAGGTCCACAGGGACTGGCGAGCCAGGCAAGGACCGTGGCGACGGTGGGAGAGCTGACCCAAGGCAGCGAGAGTGGCAGCCCACGCTCCATCCCGTCACAAAGCCTGTGGACCAGTCAATCAGTGGGTTGTGTAGAGCGAGCCAGGGGGAACCAAGAATAGCGGGGGCAGATGACAAAGGGACGAGACAGAACTGGATTAGCTCGCAATGGTTCCCAGACACTAAAAGCGTCACTGGGGCAGTGCGATGAGTTACCGTCGTGAGCACTCACCCGTTCAGGTCGAGGACGGTTTTTGGTTTGGAGAGCCTTTCAAGGGGGAGGTCTGCCTGCTGAGCCAGTTCCGCATCAATGAAGGAGTCGTCTACACACGAATCGACCAAGAACGCCAGTGGTAACTTCTCCCCTCCCCATAGGAGTGACCCCGACGGGACGATGCGCGATGAACAGGAACCGGGTGAGATTGTGCTCACCAGCACCCCTGCGTGTGCTGACGAGCTCAATCTTTTGGCCGCGCGGGGCATGAGGCGGTGTGGTGGCCTGGCTGCCCGCAATAGAGGCAAGCACCGGAGTCGAGGCGTCTACCCCTACGTCCCTTGCAAGGTCGGAAAGAACTTTAAGGTGTGGACTCAACTTGTGTGGTGAACTTCGTGGGTGCTCCTGCCTGAATACACTTCTGAGGATTCGAGCCAGGATTCGATGACAATTTGGTGACCCCGATGTGATCTGCTCCAGACAAGAGTAGGACAGGCGCACACGTCAAAGGTCGGGATCGACCGGTCTTCGGCATCATTCTGAAAAGGCAGCCGCTGACTAAAAAGGTAAGCACTGCCTGTTAAATCAAAAGTGCTGGATGATGTCAAGTGACCTGTGTTGATTGCTAAATTTCAAAATGAGTAAAGAGAGGCGTTTGGCCGTTTTGAACAAGAAGTAACCACAAGTTGATGAAATTTGGTGGACCAACAGATAGTGGTCTGAGTAAGGTAGATGTTCCACCCGCCGTGGGGAACGGTCCGAAAGTGAGATTGGGTGGACCAAGAGATAGTGGTCTGAAAAGGTAGACGTTCCACCCACCGTGGTGAACGGTCTGAATCATGACTGAGATACAGCAGGAAGTGGATGGGGGCCCCCAGGCAGGTTTGCTGGAAAAACTGTTTAAACGACAGCTGGCCAAAACAACTGATGGTGAAAAGAAGGACATGGTAAACAAGCAAAAAAGGTTCCGGGACAATTACGGAGTCAGATTCGCAGGGCAAGGAGATGAGGAAAAGAACTTAGAAATATTGTTAACGATCTTAACTGAAAATAAAAAGGAGATGGACAAGTGTGATGCAGAATTGGCGACTACCGCAAATAGATGGGAAAGGCCAATGTTAAGGGACAGAATGAAAGACGCGGATGAAATGAAGTGCATGGCGCAACACCTACAAGACTCTTGTATAACTGCGCGGGCGGCTGTGGCCTATGAGACGTGCCGTCACAATCGACAGAGTACGAAAGAGGAAGTGAACGCACCAAGTGCACCCCCCCTTCGTGATGAAGGGTACCAGGCGCTGTACCCGGTGTTGACAGGAAGAAATATTGTCATGGTAGGAGGAGAGTTGCAGTTTGAAGAAGGAGCAGTAGGTGGCGACGAAGGACTGGAAATAGGGAAAGCAATGGCTAAGTTGACGATGGGAGGATCTGGACAGGCTGCGGTCTTGCCTCCACAAGATCCGGCCACCTTGCGCCCTCTGCAGGAGGGAGGAAGGAGCGATGGTTGGTTGGCGGCGCAGCGGAGTATGCTGGAGGAACAACAAAAACAGAAGGGCTTGTCTCCTGCAGCCGAAGAGACGAACCACAAGACAATTTACGTGCAATGTTGCACAACAAAGAAAAAGCTTTAGGATATATAGGACATATGTACGTCAGTGTGTTGTGTCATATATTCACCAGTAGGGTGCGTCAATGAAGGGAAGGATAGAAAAATAAAGCTGTCCACATTGAGAGCATTCATTATTTGGGAATCCTCATGAATTTCCAATGCTCAGAGCATTCAATTTAATGTCCTTTGTTTCTGAATTGAATTGAAATATTTATTTTGAATGTGCAGTAGAAACATTTCCTTTTTAAATCAACATGAAAGAATCTTAAACATAAATAAACCACCAAAAAAAACACAATCAAATATACATACATACATACATACATACATACATATCAGCCATGTGGAGGAATTAAATAAATTGTTCTCACCTTAAGGAAAGTGTAAATCCAGGAAGTCTCTTTGTGTGTATCCTAGCTAGACAGTAAGCAGGTGTTGATGAAAGCTGCACTACCAGATTTTGACACACCCATTATTGTGGTTGGGCGAGATCAGCATATCATATCATGATCTGCAGGATTTTCAGTAATCCTGTTTTCTGCAAAGGGCTGCTGAACCCCCTGAGGCAGCAGGTGGAGACTGAGCTCAGTCTGGATTCTTCCGCAGAGGAGGGACATGAAAACTGACACAGAACACAATAGGCATTGAAACAGCAAAAACACAGGGCAATACACACATCTAAGACATCCTAATGCAAATCACACTGTTTTTTTTACACACAAATAGCCTACTGTGATAAAATAAAAGTAGAATTAAAAGAAAAATTGAGACATGGTGTGAGGTGTTGGGGAGGGCTGATCTAGCCCAACTACAAAAATGGGTGTGTCAAAAGCTGGTAGTGCAGCTTTATTCAACACCTGTTTACTGTCTAGCTGGGATACATACAAGGAGACTTCCTGGATTTACACTTTCCTTAAGGTGAGAACAATTTTATTTCCTCCAAAAACATGGCTGATTTACATGGTTTTATATCTCTTATTTTTTTTTTAAAGTATTCTTGTCATGCAAAAGGAGAAAAGAATAAGATGAATGTTTCATTAGCACTAATATGTGACTCACCTTCTTATTTGTTGTATCAGTTATTTTCAGTGTTTAAACTTAAATAAGGAACGACTAATAAATGTTACGTATTCTTTAGGCAAAATATTGAAGGAGACCATTTCTAAGATTTTTTCTTTTCTTTTTAAAACTTTATTCAGAAATACATTTAATCTATATAAATATCTAGTTCCAGTCAAGGAGCTCCCGTAATTCAAATTCCACAAATTTTCTGTTAATTTAAATGCACAGCTATTATCCATCCATCCATCCATTTTCTACCGCTTGTTCCTCCCCTGAGGGTCGCGGGGGGACTGGAGCCTATCCCAGAGTAACGGGCGGAGGCAGGGTACACCCTGAACTGGTCGCCAGCCAATCGCAGGGCTAACACAGAGACAAACAACCATTTTCCAGAGTGTAAGCAGTCATAGAAGCTCTTGTTATAATCTGTTCTCAGAACTTCTTACTTACTTCTTACACCATGCATATATACTCTAACGTTGCTAAAGTTAAATTTACATTTCTCATGTCGTATCCATGAACTACAACACAGCCCATGACAAGAGTCTTTTAGACTGACAAGTGTGAGAACAGCTTTCAGGGAGTTGGCTATCTTGGTTTTGGACTTTGTAACTGGAAAACTGGTAAAGTGGCTGTGACATCACTCCCAGCACCAACTCTGAGGTAAATTGAAGGCAGTATAACAATAGACATACCATGATCTGCCGGATTTTCAGTAAACCGCCGCTGAACCCCTAGTAAAGGGCCGCTGAACCCCCTGCCCCAGTTGGAGAATGAGCTCAGTCTGGATTCTTCCGCAACAGAGGGACAACACAAAAGGCAGGGAAACAGGAAAAACACAGGGCTTCTAGTACATTCTAAAACAAATAATTCCATTTTCTAAAGCATACTTTGAATGTCTTAATGATAAAGAATGCAACATTTAAATTTATTCACACAAAATGACCTACTGTGATAAAATAAAAGTAAAATTTAAAAAAATGGAGACAAGGTGTGGGGTGTTTGGGATTGCTGATCTAGCCCAACCTTAAAGATAGGTGTGTCAAAACCTGGTAGTGCAGCTTTATGCAAGACCTGCCTACTGCCGAGCTGGTTTTCACACAAAGAGACTTCCTGGATTTACACTTTCCACAAGGTGAGAACAAATTATTTAATTCCTCCAAAAACATGGCTGATTTACATGGTTGTACATCTTTATTTTTTTTTTAAGAATTCTTGTCATCCAAAACAAGGAAAGAATAAGGTGAATATTTCATTAGCATTATTTTGGGACTCATCCTTTTATTCATTGTGTTGGTTATTCTCAGTGTTTATACTTGAATAAATGTAAGGGTGGGGGACATAAATAGAAGAAAGGGACATGAAAACTTGCACAGAACAAAAAAGGCAGTGAAATAGCAAAAAACCAAGGCAATAGACATATTTAGCATAACCTAAACCAAATCACCCATATCACACATAAAGATGGGTATGTCAAAGTCTGATTTCACCCAGATAACCAGTACACCGTGGTGCTGCCCCTTTTTTAAATATGCTGATAAAAAGTAAAAACCACATCAGTTGTTTTATATGTATGCCATTTGTGTGCACCACCATGATGTCATAGCTCGAAGTAGAAAAGCAGAATAAAAGTATAGCATACAAACACTATGTATTGACACAAAAACTTGCCGTCTAAAGTCTTTATGGACTGTTGCAGTATGACACAATAAGGTGGCCCAACAATGATAACATAAAACATTGCAAACCACCTTCTGAATGTAAAAGTAAAGATATAATCTGATCACATCTTTATCTTCTCCCACAGATGATTCCTGACATTTCCAAGAAAAGACTCCTCTTTGCAGGATTTGGCTTCAGTTGCTGTATTTTGTTAACTTACTTGCATTTTAGTTCATTTCCTTCTTGCCCCTTCTCATTCCAACCACCTGTGGAGGACAGAAGAATTGAAACACCAGGAAAGCCTCTCATCCTTTTATGGTTCTGGCCATATGGGAAGAAGTTTGCATTCAACTCTTGCAAAGTATACTACAATATTGACAGCTGTGAGATCACAGATGACCGGTCCCTTTACGACAAAGCACAGGCTGTTCTTTTTTTCCACTTGGAAATAGAGTCGAATCTGGCAAACATGCCAACGGAGCCACGGCCATTTTTTCAGAGGTGGATTTGGTTCCACTTGGAACCTCCAATGAAGACACCCAGGATATCTGGTCTGGAAACAATATTCAACATGACTCTGAACTACAGGAAAGATTCAGACATTGTAGCGAGGTATCCTCTTACTATCAGAGATGAAATATCAACCGAAAAAATAATTCTGCCTGATAAAAACAAAACTGTTTGTTGGATCGTCACTAATCCCGGTCCATTCGTAAGAGACCAATACTATCGCGAACTATCCCAGCATATTCACATTGATGTTTTTGGTGTCGCATACACAGGGGTCAAGTTGGGGGTTGATCAATATTACCAGATCGTTGCTAGCTGCAAGTTTTACCTGTCATTTGAGAACTCAATCTACAGAGATTACATCACAGAGAAGGTCAACGGACCCCTTGTGGCTGGAACAGTTCCTGTAGTTTTGGGTCCCCCAAGACAAAATTATGAAATGTTCTTCCCATCAGACTCCTTTATTCACATAAATGATTTTGAAAATGCAAAGGCACTGGCAGAGCATCTGCTCTACTTGGACAAAGATGAGAAAGCATACATGCATTACTTTGAGTGGAGGAAGTACTTCAACGTCATTCCTCATCAACAGTCACTTGACAAAGAATTCATCCCTCCTGTCTGTTATGCTTGTCAACACATGGCCAACGACAATTATTACCATGAAATGGGTGACCCAAATAAGTGGTTCTTTGAATGAAAATTTAGCTGAGAGTGGCAAGAACTTAATTACCAATCACATGCCTTTATGGTATCGATCAATAAGGCCCCAAGAATAAGCCATAAATATTCTTATGTCATGTGCAGTCTTGTTTTCAACTTTTGGCAATTAAAGAATTTCATCATGGTGGGATATGACAATATGTGAATTAAAAAGTAAAGTTTTATTTTTAAGATTAATTTTAAAAAAAAAGATGAATAGGGTGGCTGGATGGAGAAATGCATGAAGATGCATTTCTTCATGCAATGCAAAAAAGTAATGCACTTTGATGTTTACAGTTGTTTCAAAATATGTGTTGGGGGTTGTTTTTACATGTGTCTATGTTGCTGAACAAAGAAAAGTCTACTGTCTGTACGTGTGTGTGTGTGTGTGTGTGCGTGGAGGGGGGGGGTGAGAGGCACTGATAAAGATTTGACTAGTCCAGATGTTCATTGTGATATGATAATGGGCGCTCGTTGCGTGGCTGCAGGAAGGTAGGACCCGGGGGCAGGGCCAGTAGCTAGAGGCACACATTTAAACACCAAAGATGTAGAAGAAGGAGGGTGAGCAGGCTCTCCCTCACACAACTATTTTGACATATTGTATTAAAGCATTCAATGTCCACATTACCCCATCCAGCCCCCAATAACTTCTTTGTTAAAAGGATTTTGTCTCACATGTTTCTTTTTTTCAGTTCTGATTTGCATCTAGATTGTATGTAGGTTTTGCCAGTCTGGATACAAATAGAAACATGAGATGTATTTTTTCCAAATCTGATTCAAGACACATTTGGAGGTGGTTTCAAATGCAATTTCATTTCTACTGACCGATTCAATCTGTACATCTTGGTTGCTTCAAGTGTCCTTTGTGTCACTCACAGGGCGACGCCACGGACAATAACAACAACAATGTAATCTGGCAAGCCAGAAGTTATTTGAAAGTGCAGTTAACAAATGTCTGCTCTCTTGTGAAATTTGCAATATGAGTGTGTGAAACAGTTGTCACTGGGACGTTTGTTTTGTGAATAGCCCATTAAAGATTAATAAATGGTTCATCAAATTATGCAAGTGAACAAGAATAATAAATGCAAATACAAATATAAATTTTAAATTTACTTCATGATGAATAGCAAGAAAGGACATAATGACACACCCACAGACCTCAACATATCACAGTCATCAAGTATACATTCTTAGACCATAAGGAAATCACAGAAATAAATTAATATGAGGGCTAGGCAATGAGTGAAAATTAATGGTGTGATTTCCCTGATTAATCACCATTAATCTCATTGTATATGCAAAATCCAATAAATAATAATAATAAATCCAATAAACTTTCAGAGTAGTGTATAGTGCACTTTTATTTAAATATCCTGCCATATGAACGAAAGCACCATAACATTTGTTGTGCAAACACTTTTAAGATCAGCACTTGTTATACCGTAACAGTTAAATGACAAATTTAGTGTAAATCTCAACTTAAAAACTGTAAATACAAAAATTAAAGCTTATTGCCACTCCCGGGGCATTCCTGTTTGTTGTGGAAAATAATTAAAAAAAATCTATCTACAAAATCCTGAGCGACAATCAACATTTAAACAGGCAATTTCTGGGGTCATAGCAGAAAAAAATAGAAAGCACTCAGAGAGCGCAGACCTCCGCCAAGTTTATATAAATTGCAATCTGATCTGGATCAGATCCGGATCAGCTTTTGGAATATGATAGAGGATCCCATTGTCCATCCTTTTGTCAAATTTCATGGGGTTTGGTCAATAATTAACCGAGATATTGAGAAACAAAATTTTTGGCCCCATTTACCACAATGTTAACGAAAATTTCAAAGTGATCCAGAATCCAGGATTTCTTGCGGATCACCCGAATTTTTTGAGTTATGTTGTTAAAAGCAGACAGACAGACAGACAAAGTTCTATTGGGATTTCCTTTATAGGAGACTACAATGTAAAGTCCACTTTTATGCTGATAATACTCGGGACTTAATCAAGTCGGTCATTCAACTCAGTGCAGTTTGTCAGTTCTTAGAACTTGACGACCAGTTATTTTAAATGTCCTGTGCACAATGTAAAGCTGTTAATTTGCAGTCTTCTCTTTTCCATCCAACATTTGTATTCTTCATATGATGATGCCTCTTGAGGGCATCTCATACCTGCCATCATTTGTTGGGATTCTCACTATTTTTCTCAGACCAACGTCTTCCACAACACTAATCAGCCTGCCCTACAGCATGGATGTCAAACGTGATGTCAAATGGATGTGCCCATGGGCACCATCCGGTGCAACATACAATTGTATCATTTTATATTGATCTTTACCTCCGCCAAGGAGGTTATGTTTTTGCCGGTGTCTGTCTGTCTGTCTGTCTGTCTGTCAGTCAGCAACATAACTCAATTTTCAGGATTTGTTGGAAATGTGAAAAGGAAGAACTGGTTTCATTTTAGGGGTGATCCGCAAGAAATCCTGGATTCTGGATCACTTTGAAATTTTCGTTAACATTGTGGTAAATGGGGCCAAAAGGGATTGTTGTGCTTGGTGGAGGTCTGCGCTCTCTGAGTGCTTTCTAGTTATTACTGTTATTAATAGCCCGGCCATATGAAGTGCTGAGATCAGAAAGACTACAGATCCCATAATGCAGCACAACAACTGCCTTGCCAACTGACAAATTACCCGGGAACATTACCCACGTCAATCAAGTGAAATGTCTGCCACTGTCCACAACCCTAAAGTCAAAACTAGCCCCTTACAATGGCAAAACCAGAGCCTTTCAAAACCGATGGGAGGCTGAGTATGTGTTTATTGACATTGCCCCTTCACAATGGCATTTCTTAGCTTCTCTTGCTTTTGTTTATCTGTACATCTCCCACAAGCTGATGTCTGCTGAAGCCTCCACTGTCTGTTTCCTTGAATTTTGCTAATATCAACAGTATGTTTTCATATTACGGTGATATGATAGACTGGAAATACTCCGGTGATAAGAAAATTCAACTTGGCAGTAGTTGTAAATAACTTTGTTTCTGTCAAATCCACTGTCTAGAAGAACTTTAAATTGAAAATGACCGTGTAAAAGTTCCATAACCTTATCTGTCTTCTCCGTGTTTGTCTTGGTTTTTCCGCACGCTTTTCCAACATTCCCTTTCTTTCTCAGTTCCACAGCAGCCAGCAACAGACTTTTACAATGTAAAAGCCTGTGAGCAACATGCTTTAGTGCGCGATAAAATAATTGTCGGCGTTTACAGATTAATGTGTTGACGATATAACATGTGAAGTTGCCCAGCCCTGATAAAAATATTTTTCATAATTTTTTTTCCAGTTGCATATCTATTGTTTTTGGAATGATGTTTGTGTTCTGGTAGAATCACTCTGCAGGATGGATGAAGACACATGGATTTGATGACTAACTCACCCTCTGAAGATTGTAGGCTCAATAGTTCTTTAGATTCTCAGAAGTGGGGAGCCAAACCTACAGCATTGTGATTGTTTTTTTTGATTGAACACTAAATGCACGAAGGACGAGTATACAACACATCATTAAATTGTTGTTTTTGATTGGCAATCAACTTTTCTACTTTTATAAATATTGTCAGGTCTTTCCTTAGAATTAAAGAATTGGTCCAGTGCGTACACTGGACACTGGTCATAGATTATCTTACAAAAGTAAAACCAAAAAAAAAGGATACATTTAATGGTATAAAATAATAAATATATATTCTTTCTGTATGTTTGTTTATATATTTTTTCTTCTGTTGATCTTATTCTGGCCAAAGTCTGGGTAAGTGAGGAACTGTTATGTTACTCAGGAACAGAGGGACCCAAACACACAAAGGGAACAAAGGTTTATTTCCAGGGGTACAAAAACACAAAATGCTCCTCGAAGGGAGGGAACAAGGGCTCTCGGGCCAACACAAAAAAATCACCCGCACAGGAAAAGGTCAAAAACAAACAAAATTACCTCCCCACGAACCGGGATGTCCGGGGAACGGACATGCGGGGGATCCGGGTAGACAGGCACAAGGTTCTGGACGGGAGTCCAACGGGGAACAGACCAGACAGATGAGACAGCCAGGCGAAGATGACGATAACCATAACGATATGGTTCGGTACACCAGTTCCACAGTCCAACAGTACAGTGCACCAGTACGATCCGACAGCTTCCACTGTCAGACATGGGGAAGAAGGGGATCCAGAACTGGTTTCATTTTGGGGGTGATAATCCCGGGATCCAGCTCAGGTGCGCGACCTCCTGCTGGCCCCATGTCAGGGTTTGGCGCCCCCTATGGGGAAAGAGGTGCCCAGACCCTGACAAGAACAAGAAGAAAAAAAAATGATTCTCTGCCAGCAGGTAATATCTTTTGCAAGGAAAAACATGTATGCTCTTGTGTTGGTGCAAAAATAACAAAATATAAGTCATGTTGTTTTAGGCTGAGAGCAAGATTGAGGAAAGGACTGACAGAAGAGAACCACCATTATCTACTTCCCCTGGATGTTCCAGAGTAGTTCCCACCCAGTGGTGCTTCTGACAGGAGATATCAAACACACACCACCTCCCTCTGCCCATAAATGATAAAAAATTGAGTCAGCAAAAGCTTTATCTACTGTTGCAGAGGGAAGTAATAGAGTTACTGGTGTCTGAAGTCAGTTTAGTTTCAAGATGGTTGGAATATTCTATTATGTCAACATAATGACTTAATGGGAGGAAGGACAGGACTGGATGAGACACATTTGATCTTAAATGTTATTTCCTATAGGTATGTACAAATATTGTTTTAAGGACATGGAATTTGTATTATAATAGGCAGTTTTCCCATTTTTCCAAATTTAATTTCTCATTATATCACTTGCTTTGATTAATTAAAGCTTTTTACAATAACTACTAGAGTTTTGTCCCATTTCTTCTTAACAGAATTTATGTAACACTTTGATTGATTTTATTTCACTGTAGTTGGAGATCAGAATCTTTTGGTGATGAAAGCCTTATAAAAAATACCTTTATTTTTTGTCTTTAAACTGTTTTCTACCAACTTTAGAAGTTTAATATTCCCATCGTAAATATATTCTTTATTATACTTTACTATGTTGATGTATTTATAGTGATTAGAGGCCTTTGGGCTGAGTGTACAAAATCTTTGCTTTGTGTTTGGGTGTTGTTATTGTAATCTCCGAGTAAAGCTGCAGAACTTGTTTTTTCACCTCTGTCACTTATCAGATGATTCGTCCGCTCTTTGCTCTCCTCTCTTTGTTTGGTTCAAGTCATATCGATTAGTCCTGGCGATACCTTGTTTCAAAGTTGTTCCTTACATTAAGAAGTTTAATCAGTGTTTCCTTTCAGCATTTCACTCTCATAATCTTAAAAGAATCACTATTGTGTAAAGGAAATTATGTAATTTATTTCATTTTCTCTGTCAGAGTGGTGAAGAAAAGACAAGACAAGACAAGACAAGACAATCCTGTGTGATGACTAGTAACAGCATGATGTATTAGACAACAGTAAGTATTTCAGAACAAAATTTCATGATCCAAGGTTTTACATGTCTACAAGTCAGCACTTCCATATAATATTATATAAACAGGTTATTATCAAATAAGTTTAATAAGTATTTTATTATAATCCTTAGACCACAGAAAAAGCTCTGAAGCTGTGATAGTATATGTGTGTGTATATATACTGTGTATATATATATATATATATATATATATATATATATATATATATATGTGTGTGTGTGTGTGTGTGTGTGTGTGTATATAATGATGTGATATATGATCTGTTTCTGTTTCTGTGTTAAGAAGCTTTAGTAGCTGTAATATTTTTAGAGAAGTGAAAGCTCTAAATAAAGTAACCTGACATTTAGATTCCCATCAAATGTTTGCTCATCAGCCCTGTCTGACCCAGTTTAGCTCACCATCTGGTTTAATTTAGGCAATACTTGGCTGCATTGCTGAAGAACATTAGGGTAGGATGCTGTCACAAGTGGTTTCACAATACAGGAACTAATAATTTAAAGTTAAAAACTTACAATGACACATTGCCATACTGGAACGAATTGCTATCTCACTTCAATTATAAGTTAAGGAACAAATATTTCAATAACTGATTACCGTAAGAATTATTTAGTTAAGAAATCTCTGTTGATCATCTCTCTTTTAATATTTTGACAGAGAGATTGTGTGTGCAGCCATTTATTGTATTTTGTTCTCTTCTATTTTGTGCATCTTAGTGTCAATTTAATGGAAATGGAGACAAACTACTGATTTATCAAAGCTCTTATGTAAGAGTTTGCATTAATGACTTCACACCACTCTCCTCCTCCTGCTGCAGGAGGGAGGCGGGACACTGATTGTTCATATATGTGTGGTCTCCCACTCCAACACACAGTTTATTCTGAACACATCTTAACACTAATCTTTATGCTGAACAACAACAGGTGGGTTTAAACTCTTGATTTATTTTATTTATCAGCTTAATAGCACTTCTCCTCCATACAATAAGGAGGGTGCTATTAACCTTAATTAATAGCTACATTTAAAAAAGTTAAAAAGCTTAACTAAACAATAATTTAAGCTGCTTTGTAATCATATGTCAGTTAATGTCAATTAATTTATTGTATATAATTCATTTTACATTATTGGAGCATGTACTCGAGTAAAACTAACAACTTTCCTTGATATTATCATGAGGAGTTTCTGCCATGTGCTGCAAAGTTAAAATTACTTCATTTTATTTTGTGTCACCACTGTGGAGGCTGGTAGCCTAGACAGGACAGCCAGTAAGACGTGGGGAAATGCGGGAAACATCCTGGATGGATCCCCAGTGGAGCTTGTTGGTCCTCCTCTTCCTCACAATCTGTTGTAGTAAGTAGAGTTAAAAGCTGAACACTACAATTGTGTTGCACAGAAATGACCTAAACCAGAGCCTAAACTCTTTTGCGTTTGAGTTTAATTTAATCCAAATATTCGTTTTTATTGCAGGTGCTCAGAGAGTGAATTACATATGGCCTCGTACAGGAAGCATCAATGGTGGAACACATGTCACCATCGTGGGAAGCGGTGAGAGTTGGGCTCTGATTGATTTTGCCGCACTTCGGATAAGGATGAAGCCAAATTCTATACTTTTTTTTCCCCTCATATGGATCTTTTCTTATTAAATTAAACCAAACCTTTAGCCATGTATTTTATATGTTTAGGTTTTGCCCAGGAGAGACAGTTCCAGCTGAATCCTACAGATGATAACTTTGGCAACCGTGTGACTTTTGTGTCAAGCACCTTGTCTTTCCCCTGTGATGTGGAGAGAGACTCAACCCATGGTGGCCAGATCTTGTGCTACACAAGGTACCCTGCTGACCAGAAAGGTTCTTGTTTCATAAACAGTGTGGAAGAGAAATCTTATTTTTTTCTCTTCACTGCAGAGCCATGCCAGCTGCTCTTTATGGCCTTCATGTCACTGTGGATGGTGTTCCGACTAATGTGTGCAATGGGAATCATTTTCATTATTACTGCCGATTTTCCGTAAGTTTGTTCTTAACCCTTGTGCAAACTTTACTTTCTGTATACACTGGTTGTCCAAGGGGTCAAATATGATTGCCATTTGTTTTTCGTTTTTATTACCTGTTATAATTGGTTTCATTAGTCTAGTAGAGACTTAACGTTATTATTAATTTACATTGCTATTATGATTACTAAAAGAACTGCACAGGTCACAATTATACAGATACAATTTAAGCAGAATATATTATAATAACCTATATACATGACAAAAATGGGCAGAAAGAGTTTTCAATGTACCTTTTTGAATTGGGGCAACATTTTTGCAAACAGTGACATAATCCTATGTAGGAATCCAACTTAAAAAATCTTAACAATATTTTTAATCAATATTTAATAGTAAAAGATGATAAGAACCGAATAAAATAATAGAAAATGAATGTTAATTACACCTTTAAAATGCACAGATTCTTTCTCTGTACCTAACTGTAACACTCCACAGACTGTCAATTACCGCACCCCTACAATCCACTCTGTGAGTCCACTCACCGGCCCCCCAGGTAGGGCAGCTCCTCTCTCGTAAATGCAGTTTTGTTGTAATGTTGCTTGACTGTTAAGTCTGCTTTAATAAACCACAGGCACCGTGTTCACAATTCGTGGAAGGATCTACACTGATGTGTATGGAAGCAACACTAAGCTGAGCTCTAATGGACGTGATGTCAGATTTCTAAGGTATTAAAAAAAGGAATATCCAGCTCATGGTATTATAATCCTAGTTATGTTTAAAAGAATTTGGTGCCCTTTAGAGAGATAAAGCTTACTTACAGTTTCTTCATAACTAGTTTAGTGTTTGCAGCCAGACAACCAGAAGTTCATATTACATTCTGTTCTGGTTGCTAAATGTTTTTGAAACCTCCCAGCTAGAGTCAATAATATAGTATATAATCTGGGTAAATTAGAGATATTGTATTGATTGCAGATCCTACATTGGAGGGATGCCATGTGAACTGCTCAAACCACAGTCAGATGAGCTGTAAGTAATACAACGATGTAAATTTACAAGAATGATTTAGTTTTAAGATTGTGTAAAACTGTTAAAACTGCTTCACTCATTGGTATAAATGGAAATAACAGTACACACATTTGTAAAGGTATCAGCTACAACTGGACAGTGAAAATTCTGTTTGGGGATACATGAGTTGCAAAATGACGGGTACATATGTTGGTAAGCTGGTTTTGTTCACTGTAAATCCTACAATCTAAATATGATAAACTGCTCTTAATAATTTGTCTTTTATTTTTCCCACAGGGCATCACAACTTGTCTTATATTCTTGACAATGATTATGGAAGGTATTGCATGGTTACATTAACTTTCTCTTATATTTTCTTTAAAAAACAAAACACTGATAGGGCTGAATTTGATATATTTACATAAATGTATGAAGTACATAGGAAAAATAAATGTAGTTTTTTGTTTGTTTTTTTATTACCAGCCATTCACATAACAGTAACTGATTATGTTAATATGTAAATATCTTTATATTTTTAGGAGTTCACCAGAGAAGAAATTATTCAGGGTTTCAGGTTTGGGAAAGCTCGCCATGACCCAAACATATGCAGGTATGTGAGACACAAAGATGCCTGCCCACTTTTCACTTGAACTATCTTTGCAATAATATATAATGAAATTCTGCCCAGAGGTGACTGGAGTGTCTCCATCTGAGGGTAGCGTTGAAGGTGGAACCCTGTTGACCATTCATGGGCATTTTTTTGACCAAACTGATCAGCCAGCACGTGTTCTTGTTGGAGGTAATCAAAGCTTGCAGACGTCAACAGTGTCGTGACAACTTTGGAGACAGACAATAGCTTCACAAAACACAACTGTGCATGTTAGGGTTGTGTGGTGATAATTCCTTTCCACTGTACTGAATATCAGATGACAGCAGAAAGCACCTTCTGAAGGCTAAGAGACACAACAGACCGTAACAAAGGGCTTGGCTCTATTTTTGATGGCTCTATTTTTGACTTACTATATGAGTCACTTAGGATTGTAAAATGTTTTAAAATATACTTCAGGTTTTTAATAAATAAATAATAACATTTAAAAAAAATTATAAATCATTATCATGCTATTTTAAAATTCTGATGAGAGTGAGTATCGTCACAACTACTTTATCAGAGGACTATTGATTGTTTAGAGTCTGAGCAATACAACAGTAATTAGGGACATTGTTAACATGGTGGGGCAAATTATGTTTGAATTTCTTTGGGACTTATATCTTCTTTCAACCACTTTCTTCAGGTTTGCCTTGTAAAATCCAGAATGTCTCCAATGACAGAATAACATGCAGGACTTCCAAACAGGATACACACAGAAATATGACTATCTACCCAGGTGACAACACTCCTCCTTTTCTTCTGTCCTTTTGTCTTTTGGTGGAACTTAACCATCCCGTCTTTGTCCATCCTGTCACATCATTTTGTGCACTGTTATTATCTCAAGAATGCAGCACTTGCATCAGTTGACGTGTTGATCTCGGAAGAATGCACAGTGTCTGTCCTTGTCACGAGATACTGATGTCATATGTGACAATCCATCAAGCCTTTGATACTTTAATGTGCCATGAACAGCAGCATGATAACAGTGTGATAATACATAAGAAAAGAGCACACTGTATAAGATTAGAAGAAAATCTCCACATCAATCAGATTTCAATCTATAAAATGAGCATGTGAACTATTCAGAAGTAGTTAAATTCTATGCTTTGATGTTTTACCATGCTACCTAAAATAATGGCTATTATTTTTTTTGTTAAAAATAATCAAATGTTGCTGTTGTTGTAGCTGTGTAACACCAAGTTTATCATAACTTGTGAAATGAGATTGTTTCTTGTGTTGTATTATATATATATATATATATATATATATATATATATATATATATATATATATATATATATATATATATATATATATATATATATATATATATATATAATATATATATTATATAAGTCTTTATTCAAGATAAATTGTGACCACTTGCACAAACTTACTAAGTGTAGTGATATATAGATATTTCATTTCTTTTGTTTTATTTTTTGGACAGTTCAATTAGAAAAATAATTTGGCTATATTTCATACCTTAAGTAACCATTTTTTCCTGTTATACTTCTGGTCTCTTATCTATTTGAACTCAGGTGGAAGAGGCTTGAAGGTTGAGGCATGGAATGACACAAGATCGTACCAGCTGGCTGACATTTTTAGCTTTAATGAAAGCCGACCAGGACATTGGTCCGAATGGACTGACACCTTGCCAAAAATATTTCCTTTTGATTTCCAGTATTTCAGCAGCAGAAGCAGAGGCTTCTTTGTCCCACCAGAAAGTGGAAACTATATGCTTTATATCCACTGTGATGACCGATGTGAGCTCTATCTCAGTAACTCCAGTCAGCCCGAGGATAAGGTCAGTTTTCGTAGAATAAAAATAAATGCAATCACGATTTATATGTATGTTTTTAACACATTTTACATTTACCACTTCAGGTAAAAATCGCCTACCAGCCGCATTATACCCGCAATATATTTTCACTGGCATCACAGAGGTCTGAGTTAATGGCGCTAGAGGGAGGAAAATAGTAAGTTTATGATTGCAGCTCTGGAAAATAACATATTAAATAAAGGTCATTTGTGTTTTCATCAAACTATTTTGTTTCTCCTTAAGTAATTTAAAAACATTTTTCTTTAGCTATTACCTGGAGATTATCCATCAAGAATTTTGGGGTGCAGCTTCTTTCAACATCGCCTTGTTCAGTGAGAAGAGCTCCTTCACGGAAGCCCAGACTGATGACGCTGTCAATGAAGTTCAGAACATCATTGCTCAATACGATGTGTTCGATGATGAGCATGTAGGTTGCTGCTAAATTATTACCCCTGCTTTATAACTGTGTACTTTCAATGAGAGGGGAAAATATATTTTATCTATGCAGCATTTTTCTGGGCTGTTCCCTGTATCAGAGCAAGATGTATTTCTGGGTTCCCTGGGGTGGAGATACCTGCCTCTGTATGGGATTTAATTTTATCTAAATAGGTCTTGTTAAAATCAGGACTTTTTTAAGGTATATTCTAGATACCCTGACTCTGGCCCCAAAGCAAGCAATTTAATCAGCAATACACGGGTGTAACTTTTCATGTGGAATGTAAGTTAGGACAATTTTACAAGTTTGCTCTTATTAAAACTATATTCAGTTGGCAGAAAGTGGAACAGCAAACAATGTACATCCCCATGGGTGCTTGAAATCCTTGAAAATTCTTGAATTTCAATGTTGTAATTGCAAAGCTTGAAAAGTTCTTAAATTTTAATTTCAGTCCTTGAAAGTGCTTGAAAAATTAACTAACCCATTTTTTGGATAAAACTGTGTGTTCCCCACCATTGTGATAATAAGTGAAAAAAATAATCGCAGGTATATGTATTCCCTATAGATATTTATTTTACCCCAGGGATATGGTTCTTTTAATATGGATAATTTTGTAAATGGTCTTTGAAAGCAGTAACCTTGCTGATTAATGAACTAATATTCCCTCATTGTCACCTGTACTCAGGTCATAACCTTTACGTCTTGGCCCAGCAATACCGCAACAGTCAATGAGGTCCAGGTTGTCACTGTTGAAAGCAACTGTTCCAGCCAGCTGTGTAGCAGCACTTTCTACAGCCTTGGATATGAAGCTGCAATGACTGGTAATTTATTGTAGATTAATGTAATGTGCTTCTGATACAATTACTTTTTTTGGTTTGAGAGTCCTCCCTGGCAACTAAAGGGAAGTTGTGTTAAAATCATCAGATTGCTTCAAAATCTGTTTATTTAGGTCCAATTCCAGTTGGTGCCTCAGCAGCTGTGGTCGAAGCAGCATTGAACAGCCTCTGGTCGATTAAACCTGACACAGTTCAAGTCACAAAACAGGATGACAGTCAAGGATCTCACTACATGGTTGCATTCAGTTCTGACAGAGGTATAAAGCCTGTGTTCACTTGTTACTTTTTATATATAAATAGAATGAGGAATCTTTTTTTAAAAAAATATGGATTCTAGCTTGTTCAAGTAAATTCTTCTTTTGGTTTAAAATACTTTACCTGTTTGGGTGCTGTCTTTAATTGTTGGGTTGAAAGGACGCTTGTGCAATAATGTGCCACGGTACATTGCTTTCTTTGTGCCTCTTGTCACCAAGCGTTAGATCAGGCAGATTAGTGATGCATTTTCTAAAGTTGTCACGCTTGCTGCAAAGATATTGTGACAGCAGTTTCTAGGATAAATTTAAACAGTGTTTAGTGTAAGAGTTTTTACACATGGTGTAAAAAGAAGTTATAAATGTATCTTAAATAGTTATATTGCTATTTTATTTACAAAAGAAATAAAAGAAAAATTAACACATTAAGGACAGAAAATGTGCTTACATATTACTAATATGCCATCAATTTAAAATAGAATTTTGATCATCTAAATAGGACCTGTGTTGTTTTTATATTTATGTTTAAACTAATATATTGATCTTGTATCTCAGGAGATTTCAAGTCTCTCAAATCTGAAGTGTTTAGTTCTGGCACGAGGGTCACTGTTGCTGAGGTGACCAAAGGTAGAGGCAGCATGACTACCTTCACTTTGCTGTGGGCAGGGGTCCCCACGAAGCCCATCACCTTCAATGCAACAGAGTTGGAGGTTTGTTGTACTAAGTAGGCAGAAGTGTTGAAGCAATGCATCACAGCACTTATGTGTGGGGTTATTTTGTGATTAGGTGCAAACGGCTCTGGAAGATATGATGAAAGGTGAGTGTCCAAGTGAGATCCTCAGTGAGGAAGGGGCAAAAGTGGCATACTACAATGATGTTGAGGAAAACAATTCTCAGGTAAGTGGAATTTGAGGTGGTCTGAAATATCACAACACGGACAATGGCCTAAAAGTTTTTTGTTTTTTTTTACTTAATTCTTAAGTTTACCCACGGTCGGACAGGAACAGCAGTCAAGAACTGTAGTTTCTGTGGACAGTGGTCACTGATGAATGCTGAGGTTCTTTACACCAGAGATTTTGGAAACGGCTATGGCGAAATTTCCCTGGACACACATCCTATGGTAAAACCCACAATTACCTTACTTTGTCATGGCTAATGAAGTTATGTTTTATTTTTCCACTGCATTTGCTTTTTTTTTTTTTTTTTTTTAGCTTTGCTTTGCATACAAAGGGATGTTGAGAGATGAAATCGGACTGAAATTTAGATACCTAAACAGTCAAGGCACAGGAAGTGAGGCGACAGCAAAAATCACCACACTGTTCACAAAGACTGATATGTAAGTTATAGGGAAAAAACTAAACATTTGGAAGGTGACTGCAAACCTTTCAACTACATTTTAATGTGTTTATGCATAAACAGATGGAGTTACAAATGCATGGATATGCTAAGTTCACTGCAGACTCAATATATCGGAAGTATGTACAAACTGCAAGAGATTCATCTGTACAAGGCCGATTCTGGGACAGAATTTTATGTAGATGCCATTCACATTGGCCAGAAACCCACCACATACGATGTCAACGGTATGTAAGAAGATAATTTTAAATAAATAGCCTCAGAGTTATTGAAATGATATTGTTTATTCAATGTAGTGAAGTTTCAGCATCTTATTTATTTTTTTATTTTTAATTTCAACCTATTTCAGATGTTGTTCAGAAACGAAGACCTCCGCCATTTGAGAGATTCGGTCATTACTTTGAGAATTTCAATGTCAGCAAATCCACAATAAATGACTCTCAGATTACATACCAGATTAAGGCCATACCAGCAAACTGTGCTTCTGATTTTCCACTGCTGGAACTTGGCTTCATACAGGTAGGACATATGAACATAAATCTTAACATTTCTTACCTGTGTTGTGTGGTTTGATGGAGCCTTCCATAACATGTTTATTTTAGTTCTTTGACAGAGAAAAAGATGAGAACAGGGTTTTTAGGCAGTGACTCTGATGACTCTTAAGCAGTGAGCTGAGGATGCAGTCATGTAATATAACACCTGATTTCAAAACACCCTGCCTAGTCATTCCACTGAGACATAAAAGTGACTAGTCCAGGTTAATAGCTTCCTTATAAAATCAACAATATTGCAACAAAAACTGTTTTTATTTATTCTCTGACTTAATCTAAACTGAAAATGATTTAACAGAAGACCTATGTTAAATTAATACTTCATTTAATTCTACTTCTAAATTTATTTTTCCCACACAACACTCTGAAATCTAAATGTCTATAAAAATCCTCTACATTGACACAGTGACATGCTGCACTATAATAAAGGTTCTATTGAAGTCCATTCCAAGCAGTTTTGACAAATTGTAGAGCCATTTCGGAGCAGGATTCAGTAGACTTAGCACAGTGATTCAGTCAATAAGAAAATTATTTTGCTATTATATGATAGTATGGTGGTAGTGGTAGTAGACTGCTGGTATTTTTAGCAGACATATCAGGAAATGCTGATTTTAGCAGGTTCTTGCTGAAATAATAAATTATCTATTTTCCATTTTACATTCTAGATGGTCAACAGTGGTTATGATATGGCAGACTACAAGGAAGGAGCGGCTACTGTCAATATCACACGCCTTCACAGGGCCACCCCTCCTCTGCAGGGCACCTTTGATGTGGAGATATTTGGAGGTCGAGCCGAAGGTAGTTTAAACAAATATATGATATATCATCCTGATTAAGGTTTACCTTATTCCATTATTGTGGTGAATACAATTTTAATCTCTTTTGATCCAAGACAGTAATTTTTTTGATATATGATTCAACTTTTATGAGATAGATTACAGAGTTACATTTGCATTTAATACTACAATCACAATGTTTAATGGCAACACGTGAATTTTGGTCATGTGTTTTTGTGATGCTCATATGACTATCTCTAGAGTTCTGATGGTTTCTGTTAGAGGAGGGTGTCTGACACAACCTTTCCTTCTTCTCAGGCCTGTCCGTGGATATAAATGAGGATGACCTGAGGTATGCTCTTGAGGGAATTGAGGGGATGGGTCAGCTTAGTGTCCAGTGGCAGGGAACCTGTCGATCGCCCAAATGGAGAGTTGAATGGCTCACTGTCCCCGGAGACCAGCCTCTGATCCAGGTCTGTTTCCCAATAATTCTTATCTCTGGAAAATTTCAGAGTCTGTACCAGACAAAGGACAAGACTGTCTATCCACATAAAGTACATGCAAACACTGAATGCTAGAACAAGTTGTGTAATATGTGCTGAAACTGAAATTACTTTTTTCCCTCTTCTTCTTTTTGTCGTCCCTTTCTTTTTCTCCCTTTTTTCTCTTACTCTTTTTTCTGTTTTTAATGCAAAAAAGCCATGACCTATGGTTAAAAGTTAAGAATGTTTTAGGTTTTACAAAAAAAATAAAATAAATTAACATAAGCGACCTAATTATATTTTTCCTCATTACAGGTTAATGACTCATCAGTATTTGGTGGCACAAACATAACTGTTTCAGCCAAAGAGAAGAAAAAGGGGGGATTATTGATGCGGAGTATTGCAGGTGATCTCCTGCGTGTTTGGGAATCCAAACCACAGGTACAGCAACCATTCAGAGTCTCTGGCCATGAGCAATATCTTATTGTGTGGTCATGGCTGAGTAACTTGTTGCATATTCTGAGTAAAGGAAACTTCAGTTTAAAGCTAAAGACTTCTCTTGAATGAAGTCTAGGTGTATAAGATCAAATTGTTTGCTACTCCTGTGATGCTTGCAGGTGGAAGTTTTAATCAATGGAATCCCATCAAACTGCTCTGGGGACTGTGGATTTGAATGGTCTGAGGACAGGACTCCTGTTGTGACAGGAATCAGCCCATCTCAAGGTGCACTACTAAATTTGACGGCAATGCCACAGTTTGAGCACCAAGTGTTTGTATTTGTTTTTCTCCTGTCTTAAGTGAAACATCACATTTTATTGAAGCATTTATTGAAGTATTTATACCCCCCAAAAGGATCTAATGGACTGGGGACTCTTCTGACTGTTACTGGGACTGGCTTCATTCATGAAAATGCCTCTATCTCTGTGGGAAATGCGAAGTGCCATGTTGAGCAAATCACCAGTGAGTGAAAGGAGTTCAAACTCCATGACTTGCAAGTTGGTAATGTGTTCATAATGTAGTGCAACAATTCTGTTCTGACTTTCAAATTTATTCCAGCTACCACTCAGGTGTGCAGACTGGGCAATTCCAAAGCTGGTACCTACCCTGTGATGGTCAGCTTCCCTTCATTGGGTTATTCACGTTACGCAGAGGGAAACATGCTGAATTTCACCTACGAGCTGATTATTACCTCTTTCTCACCATTCTCTGGAAGTCTAGCCGGTGAGATGTCATAATAAGTGAACTGTATAACCAGAATTGTTAAAAAAAATCTCACACTAATATTACTAGACAATAACTGCTTTATTCTTTATATAGGAGGCACCCTGCTGACAGTAAGAGGTTTTGGTTTTAGTGAGGACACCACTGTCACCATTGGCAGTAAGGAGTGCAGAGTTGTTTATGCAACTGACACTGAATTGAACTGCAGGACTCCAGCTGTAAGTCTACTGACTTTAAATGCACTTTTAGTCTTTATTTATATTTTTATTTAAACTTGTAATAATATAATATTTGAGTTTCCTCGCATGGGAACATTTGACCCTATACTAAGCGAAATTAATGGTATAGGTTCCCCAAAGTGTGATCCTAGATTACCTGATGTTTATCATGTATTGTGAGGTCATGGCCCTCTTCTCTCCTTGTTAATGTACTTGATGGAAATCAGGATTATTATTTGTATTTTTATGTACATTCTTTACACAGCTGGCCCTCAGTAGGAGGGGCAGCCGATATGAGCCTGGTTCTACTCAAGGTTTTTCTTGCCACTGTTGCTTTTTGGGGGTCTGGCCCCGGGTTTCTGCAAAATGCCTTGAGACAATTTAGATTGTAACAAACACTGTATAAAAAATAATAAAATTTGTTATTTAGGGTTTTTTTTAGCTCTTTAATAAATATGTTCTTATAAATCCAGGGAACAGGATCCCAAACCATAACAGTGACAGTATCCAATGTGAGCCAGGCTGCCAGCAGCTCCTTCACCTATGATGCTGGTCGAACACCACAGATCTTGGGCCTGAGTCCCACCACTACCACTGTTATTGGTGAGTTGGGGCTTGTGGCCTAATAACATTACAGTGACGTGAGACTATTGTTGAGAGGATTATTTTGATTAAGTCTGTGCCAGGAGGATGGGTGTCTCATAAAAGGTCAATAGAAATCCTATCTGTCCAAGTTTGTACTGTTTGTGAGAACAATAGGATTCATTGTTCAGTCAGGCCTTTTGCATCAGTGAAGAATTAAGACAGTGAAGTACTGAATTTGATCTCATGACACTGCTAATGGCAGTTATTTTTCAGCAACATTAGTTTGTGTTTTTTTCTCTCATGCAACCAGATCCAATGGGTTATAGCCTCTTTATGTAACTTGCAAATTACCCCGTAAAGTAGCATAATGGTTTGGGGTAATTACAGACATTTAAATGGTGGGATTAATTACATCATGTTCTTATTTGGGACCATAATTTTTTAAAGGTTGTCTAGGTTTAAAAGGGTGTGAATATTTAAAATGTTGACAAGCCGGTTGTTCCATTTTGGCCTTTTATAGACGTTGTCTATGTGTCAAGTGCTGTTCTCACGCAAACACCAACCTGAGTTCATGGTTGTTGAACAGAACAAATGACAAATGACAGGTGTTAATTATCTGTTCATAGCATTGAAAGAGTGCTCTTGAGGAATAGTAAATGAATGTTTTGTTTTTTTTATGCAGGACATAGAATCCTCACAATCCTGGGTTCCAGCCTCGGAAGACAAGTCAATGACAGTGCAGTGTTTGTTGGCACAATGGAGTGTGTCACTCTACAGTGGACATCAACCAACATTACCTGCATGCTACCTGTGCTGCCGCCAGCACGGTATGACGTGTCTGTGCAGGTTGGAAACAATGGCTACCCACAGATAAGGTACAGTCACAGCAAAAGGCCTTTTCACACTCAGTGATTCGGAAATGTGAGTGTTTGTGGGCATGACGCCTGAATGAGTGTTGATATTGTCACTATCCAGCTGTCAATTTTCTTTCTTAGATGTTAATAAAAGCTAGATATTATCTTCAGTGTTGCTTTGTACAAGGTTCATATGCCCAAATAAATCTCATGGCCATTTATTTCATGTTATGTATTATGCCAAATTTGAAAACTACTTATTCAAATATAACTATTGATTCTCTGTAAGATTGGTTTAAAGACATGTTGAACTGATACAATTCTTTTGCAAAAACACATACATTATCCCTTATTTATTTTTCATAGCAACGGTGTGATTGCCACTATTGAATATATCCTGGAAGTCCATAGCATCTCTCCACCGTATGGGTCCCTAATGGGAGGAACCAGGCTCACTCTTTCTGGATCTGGTTTCAGCAACAACATCTCTGACAACAAAGTTTCCTTTGGTCAGTAAGAAGTTGGTTTTGATGTATATATGGAGTTTTCACCTTTGTGTTTTATCATAAGTTTAAAACCTGTACCTAATCCAAACCTCCTTCATTTACACCAACTACCAGAAACTTTGCAAATTTCTATCTCAATTGTCAGAACACACCAGAAAAACCATCATAATCATCATCAGCATCATTATCATCATCATCATCATCATCATCATCATCATCCTCTAATGCTGCACTGGTTCAGATTCCCTATATGATGTAATGTATTTTTTTTCTGTGTGACAGGAGAAGCTGAGTGTGAAGTCGAAGATGCCTCAGAGAATGAGCTGCAGTGTATTTTGCAGGCAGAGCAGAGGACTCACATTGTCACCAACCAGGGATCACACCACAGTAGGTTTAAATTACCACACATAGGTTTCGGTCAGTGTCAAACCAAATCTAAGAGTACAATAAGGCAGATTATCTTACTGGAAACTGCTGCAAGGGAGGAAATGTATACAACACTGACATTTTTCAACAACAAACAACTATATATGTTTTAGAATTGGATATTTTTTATTTCATATTGGACTAATGACATACAGTAATAACATCTTCTGATGTGTCTGATGTGACTTGCAGTTCACGGAGAGGGATACGCGTGGAGCACCCCCTCACTGACAATAACTGTTGGAGACACAGTCCGGTGGTCTTGGGAGGCTCCACCCTTTCTGAAAACTGGGTACCGAGTCTTCAGTGTTTCCAGTCCAAGTGGCACCACCTACAAAGGGGGGCCGTTCAACAGTGGAGACGCTAAGACTTCTAAAGGTGAGTCACAACCAACTGGTAGTGAAATTAATATCGGCTTGACGTGTTTAGTTAAAGTAGCTTTTCGAAACTACCTTTTACATTTTTCTGAATTTTTTTTCCTGGCCACTATTTCCCTTCGTGGGGTCACGGGGAGGGTACTGGAACCTATCCAAGATTCATATGGGTGAAGCACAGGACGAGTTGTCAGTTCATCACAGGGCCCTATGAGCACTGGGGTGTTCAGTACCTTGCTCAATACCTTGGGTAATTGGCAGCATTCTGAAGGTGTACTGGCACCTCCCCTGCTACCAGCATATCTTCCATCTTTTGTCCGACACTGGGATTGAACCAGAAACCCTCCATTTCCTAGCCCAATCCCCTACACTGTAGGGCCTACAGAATATCAAAGGCTCAAATGTATCTATTTCGGAATCTGCATATGAGTGCATGAAAACATAATAAAATAAGGAAGAAATCAAAAGGAAAGTGGGCTTATCTACATTCATTTTGTTTCAAAGCTCATTTGAAATCCAAACTTCATTTGAAATCGAAAGTTTTATAAAGTTTACGAGTCAAATATGTGCCAAGTGAACTGCTGTGTTTCTTTCTTAAAAGGTTCCTTTAGATACCGTTTTACCATCCCTGGCGTGTATTACTACAGCAGTGGTTACCTAGATGATGACAATGTGAAGGTGATGCAGGGTGTGGTTAAAGTCCAACCTCTCACGGACAAGAGCAGCAGGATTGTTGTTCGCGTGAGAGGCATCGAGGCTAAACATGCGCCAGGAGGTGAATGTCAAAATAGCTTTCTTCCATAAATTCAAATACCATTTTATTCAATATTGTCTTGTTTTTGTAACACATAAAAAACATCACCTTTCTAAAAATCAAAACATTCCACCTTTTCCCACTCTTCTAGGGACTCGTCGGGTCTCCAGATCCACAACAGGGTGTGTTGCTTTGCCGCAGTGTCTGCAAAGCAACAGGACTTCAGACCACCTTTCCTTCATTGCCTCCACCTGTTCCACCCCAATCGTACATGACATCTCTCCAAACCAGGGCTCATACCACCAGATCATTCACATTCAGGGTAGTGGCTTTGGGGAGACCACCTGTGCTGTTGAGGTTAGTTGCAATTAAATGTTCATTTGTATATTTATTTTATTTATAAAAAAAATAGTTTCTCTGCTTTGATTAAGATTTTTAATAGAAAGATGATGCAACCTATACAGGATGGTTTTGTTTGCTTGTTGGGACTGACAGGTGTCTATCTTCTTTTAGGTGATAGTGGGAGATCAGCCTTGTCAAGTTATCAACAGCACTCACACTCACATAGCGTGCCGTCTCAGCTATGACAACAGACTGCCCGTTGGTGTTGCCCATGCAATTGTTGTCAGGATCAACAATCTCGGCGATGCAGTCATCGCCATAGTCAATGAGCTCAGCCGTCGGTTTGTAGTCCTACCCGTTGTTGACTCAGTCGTGCCTTCTGTTGGAAGTCCCACTGGCCACACAAGGCTCCACATCAAGGGTTCTGGTTTCTCTCATGGACATGTTACTGTAGCCAACGAATGGTGTGCTATTGTGTCAGTCAATTACACTTCAGTCATCTGTGACACATCACCCTCTCAGCCTCACACTGGCGATGTCGTTTTCCACGTAGGCAACATCCAAAGTTCCTGTCATACAAATTGTGCCTTTATGTACTCTTCCTCTGTGACTCCCTCAGTTACCGCTGTTTCCCCCAGCAACATCAGCGGCATCAGCACAGTCATCATATTTGGCTCGGGTTTTGGAAACCATGTGGATGACGTGGTAGTGTTTGCCAGCAGCACCGAGCTGCAGGTCACTAGTGTGAATGATGGTAATATTTCCCTCAGGGTTGATGCTCTACCCACAGGGGACCACCCAATCAAAGTGATTGTGAGAAGTAAAGGACTAGCATCTGGAAACCCTATCCTGAGCAGCCTCCCCAAAGCTACCCTCAGCCCTCATGGGGGCAGTTTGGCAGGAGGAACCTGGCTCACCTTTGCCGGAAACGGGTTCGCTCCAGGAAACACCAGCATACTGATTGGAGGACTACCCTGCGAGATCCACCACATGACACCAAGTATAATTCAATGCCTGACCCCTCCTCATGATGAGGGACAAGTGATGGTCGACATTTGGGTGTTTTCAACACAATACCCTCCTCTCACCTTCAATTACTCTGCGGCACAAACACCTGTTGTAAGCTCCATCAGCCCTACCACCGGTAATTATAGTCCTCAAGAGTTACTGATTTTCCTGCTCATTTATCCCTAAAGTTTGATTTTTTTTCCCACCCAAAGCCTCCTTTTTACATTTTGAAGGCCAATATTCTCCTCTAACATCAGATCCTTGCTATTTGTTTCTCACAGGGTCGAGTGGTGCAGATGTGACACTGACAGGTTCCGGTTTTGAGACAGATTTGCACCAAATCTCCGTCACCATCAACAGCGTGCTGTGCAACGTGTCCACAGTCTCAGACACACAGGTCCGTTGTAAGACCGGAAACAACCCAGGGGGGACCTACCAAGTCATGCTACATCACAAGGTCAAAGGTCACGCCCAGTCTGACGTCACCTTCAAATATGAGTTGTCTCTCACCCGCGTGCAGCCTAATGAGGGTAGGCAGAGACACACTGGAACTGTTAATGACTAGATAATATAGGTTTTTTTCTGGTGTTAATGAATTTGTTTTTTGGGGTTTTCGTCTTCACTATTTAGGCAGTTTTGGTGGTGGTGCTCTGCTGGAAGTTCTAGGCTCAGGGTTTGACCCATCCAACTCCACCGTGATGATTTGTGATGAGGAGTGTACAGTCAACAGAGATATGTCCTCATCAAGCCATCTGTTCTGCCAGTCTCCTTTCAACAATGGTAATGTTTACTTTCTTTTATTACCCACAAAGGAAACCTTTGAAATGAAACAAGAATAAAGGTGCTGATTTAATGGCTTATACTCTCGATTGATAATTTTTCACTAAGATATCACTAGATGCAGTAAATTTAATGTATGTTGATGTTAATATTACATACCATACCATTAACATTTTTAAAGAAGAAACTTAAATAAGTAAAGACTGTCCTGCCAAAGTAGAACTCAAAATGTTGTTACTGAAAGAGGTTTTTTATCAAATACAAGTGATAAAAGTATACTTTATTCATCCCACAGTGGGGAAATTACCATTTTGACAATTCCTTGTTAAAAACAAGATACATGCAGTGTGTACTATGTGAACCTAAGGTGACCGCTTAGACATGGAAAACAGTGATTGTATCAGCTGAAATGATAGGAATGTCAGAGAAGATAATGCCTTGTCTTGAATGCAGAAACACGTTCAACTGTTATCTCTAAGGAAGCATCTTGATTCTTTGTGCCTTTGTCATTCTCAGGCTCTCAGGCCACATTGAGTTGCATGGTTGCTGTCATTAACACTCTGAAAACTGTCAACATATCGAATGGCTTCACCTACAAATCTCAGTTGACACCAGTGATTACTGAGGTTTCACCGCGCAGAGGAGGCACTGCTGGAGGCACCAGTCTCACCATTACTGGCTCTGGTTTCAGGTGCAGTAAAGGAAGTTGCAGTCTTGAGTCACACCCATATTATATCCCAGTGATATAGTCAGCTATTATAAAACAGTTACCTCTGAGCAATATAATGTTTTATAATTTATGAAAAGCCAATAGTTCATTTGTTTTAAGTACCACACATGTATATATAGAAATATATGCGTATACAGGTATACACACATGTTTGTATGCCCCACACACGCGCGTGTGTGTGTGTATACAAATTTCTTTCATGTGTTTTCCATGCATTTCCATACAAATTTTAATAGTACGTGCTTATAATTTGATGTATCATTAGGTATATGTTATCGATGTGTTTTTGTTTGCTTTTGTGTATTAAAGGTTATATTGTTCTCTAGAATTTCAAATTTACCCAATCTTTATACCTTACAGCACCAACATGAAGGAAGTGAATGTGACTATCGCAGGGACTGTGTGTGACATCCAATCCAGCAATGTCACACACATCATTTGCATGACAAATGCTCAGCGACAGTCTCAGGAAACCAAAGTCAGAGTTAGTGTCAGAGATCAAGGCATTGCCAAAATGGTGAGGACAAATTTTTGTCACATTAATAACAAAATATGAAATAATTCATATAATAACAGCAGTCATTTGGTATCTTTTGTCATTTGTAGGACAATGCAGATTTCTTCTACATTGATGTCTGGTCATCCAGGTTCACTTGGGGTGGTCTACCTCCACCAGAGAAGGGCTCGTTCGCTGTGATCACTGAAGGCCAAACGATCCTGCTTGACACCAGCACCCCAGTGCTAAAAATGCTCCTTATTAAAGGTTCAACGATTTTATCACACATGTTTAGATCAGTCAAAATTCAGATGAAACAAGGGATATGTCAGCTGTAACAGCAGATTCATAATCTTATAATGAATTTCATATTTAACCTTACCTTTATCTTTTTTTCTATATGTTCAGGAGGCACCTTAGTGTTTGATGAAGCTAACATTGAGCTGCAGGCTGAGAACATCTTGATCACGAATGGTGGAAGGCTCCAGATTGGCCAAGAGGGGGCGCCATTCCAGCACAAAGCCATCATCACACTTCACGGAAACCTGCGCTCACCTGAACTTCCTGTTTATGGAACCAAAACACTGGCTGTCAGGGAAGGCGTATTGGACTTGCACGGTATGGACACACACATAGGCATATTTGAATAAATGAGAAGAGGCATGAAATGAACTGCCACTAGAGGTTGCCTATGTCCAAATACACGCAACTGCCAAAAGACCTTCAAAAGATTGCTGATTAAAAAGATTGTCTTGTGTCACCCAATGAGCGTAATTTGAGTTAAGTGCCCTTTAAGACGAATATAATTAGTGACAACTGACCCGCAGCTCTTCAGGTGTAATTCGTTGTTGACTCCTTGTTTCTCCAGGTATTCCGGTTCCTGTTCCCTGGACCCACCTTTCTCAAACAGCAACCAATGGCTCCATCACCCTGAGACTGCTGAAGGCAGTGACATGGCCAGTTGGAGGTGAAATAGTTGTTGCTTCCACCGGGCACAGGTACAGAATCTCATGGCTTCAGCCATTTAAAATGTGACGTAGATCTATGATGAAAAGGCTTTTGATGTACTGGTTGCAACATGATGATGTCATTGTGGAGATACAATCACAGAAGATGAATACAGAAAGATATAAGATTTTTTGTGTTTTCTCCCTGCACACTTAGTTGATCTCAGCGGGGCAATAAAAATAAACTGTGTCTTCCTGAGGAACGTTAACAAACTCCAATGTTATTTTATGTTGTGTTCGTGCTCGTAGACACAGCCAGCGAGAGAACGAAGTGAGAAAGATTACTGCTGTGTCAGAGGACGGGTTGACCCTCACCCTGAATGAACCGTTGGAGCACACTCACCTCGGGGTGTCTGTCACTCTTCCCGATGGTACGACATTTGAGGCGCGGGCTGAGGTGGGTCTTCTGACCAGGAACATCATGGTGCGGGGATCTCAGCACCAAGAGTGGAACGACCAGATCGAAGCCTGTCCTGATGGCTTCAACACAGGTGCTGCATTCAAGTGATTACCTAACCTTGTCCACATACCTTGTATAATAAGTTAGAATCCATACCTTACATAAATATGATTTAATAACTTTTTTTTAAAATGAAGTATAACTATGACAACTAAAAGGGACAAGTTTTGTTTTACGTATATTCTGAGGTAAAATACAAAAGACTAAAAATAGAGCAATTTATTTACTTTATTTACTTATAAGAAGTTGCAGGCTGCTGTGTACCTTCCATTTTTTTGTAAAAAAAAAAAAAACATATTGCCATGTATCATATTTTAGAAAGAGCAAACAATGACATTTTCTTGCCGCTGTGTTGTAGGTGAATTTGCTACTCAAACCTGCTTCCAAGGAAGGTTTGGAGAGGAGATTGGAAGTGATCAGTTTGGAGGCTGCATCATGTTCCATGCCCCCAGACCAAATGAGAATCTGGCCATTGGCAGACTGGAATATGTTGAGGTAATTCGGTGTAAAAATTTGCTTTCAGAACATCTTAAGTTAGCAATTTGTTGAGGATAATTCGTACAACCAGCTGATATTTTAAGTGATTGATTGTTAAGTAATACATTGCAGAAGGTTGCATGAAGCTCTGGAGAAAATTTGACAGCTTTGAGAGAAAGCTTTATTTATAAGAACGCATCCACCTTCACATGCATTTATTTTATAGCAAATTTAAGAAAATGAATATCAATAGTTTCCTGTAAACAATCCATTTTCAGTTATCTGATGTCTCACCACAAACCTTGCAAACTGAATTTTCTCTTTTTTCATTGTATGTTCAGATGTCAACACTAATTCAAGATGACTAAAGGCTTTGTGGTTTTGCGTCATAGGTCTTCCATGCAGGGCAGGCATTTAGACTGGGACGTTATCCAATCCATTGGCATCTAATGGGAAAAATCAACTATAAATCCTATGTGAGAGGCTGTGCCATTCATCAAACCTACAACAGGGCTGTAACCATCCACAATACCCACCAGCTGCTGGTGGAGCACAACATTATCTACAACATCATGGGTGGAGCCTTCTTCATCGAGGATGGTATTGAGACTGAGAACATCCTGCAGTATAACCTGGCTGTGTTTGTCAAACAAAGCACAAGTCTGCTGAACGACGACGTCACCCCCGCGGCCTATTGGGTCACCAATCCAAATAATATCATTCGCCACAATGCTGCTGCGGGAGGAACCCACTTTGGTTTTTGGTATCGTATGCACACACACCCCGACGGCCCATCCTATGACCCGAATATCTGCCAGAAGAGGGTCCCACTGGGAGAGTTCTACAACAACACGGTGCACTCTCAGGGTTGGTTCGGCCTCTGGATTTTCCAAGAATATTTCCCCATGAAGGACGGAGGCTGTCGTTCCAAAGTTCCCGAGCCTGCTGTGTTCCGTTCCCTGACTACTTGGAACTGTGAGAAAGGTGCTGAGTGGGTAAATGTGGGTGCTGTGCAGTTCAACAACTTCATCATGATCAACAATGAGAAGGCTGGAATTGAAGCCAAGCGTATCTTGAAGAATTTCGTAAGCGACTTTGGAGAGGATGGAGGGGCAACCATGTCCAACTGCACCATCGTGGGTCATGTAGATGAGCTTGGGCTGGGAGAGAACTACTGTACACACCGTGGAATCATTGCGCCCTTAGACGATGGGCTGAGCGTCCTCGGGACCAAGTTCATCAATTTTAATCGCAGCTCTTGTGCAGCTATTGGGGTCGCTGCAATCGATGGGACTTGTATCGAGCGTTGCGGTGGATGGGCTGTCCGCCTTGGAGATATCCAGTACTTCAACTCACCCAACAAAGCTGGCTTCAGATGGGAGCATGAGGTGCAGCTGGTGGATACCGATGGCTCCCTCACAGGTACCCAGACTTGTCAGTCATGATAAAAATCAATTACTGCCATAAAAAAAACAATACCACGGAAGACTTAACACTTGTGTAATTACAATTTTTTCCAGGAAGTATTAACCACAAGGTAGTACCGATGAGTGATTTGCTTGACCCCAAGCACTGCTCCCAGAGTCCTGAATGGAGTTTAGGTTTTCCAGGAGCCGTATGTGACCATACTGTCGACTTTCATCGATTGTCGTTCAACAATCCAACGCCATCCTCTCTTAAAGCAAAAGATGTCATCTTAACAAACTCATATGGTAGTTAAAAAAACACACTTTTGGTTTTCCCTGTGTAGTATTTACTTTGTGTCCTGTAGTGACATCTATTGGTGCACTAGGATACTTGCAACAAAATATGAGAATATGTGGAGAAATATCATATCAATTGTAAATATAATTTAAAGTACATAATATGATGAAATAATATGGCCAAACCCATTTCTAATAACTTTTTAAAATTGTATAATTTAGAAAAAGTTATTAGAAAGGGGTTTGGTGTACTAACGTACCTTTATGTTTTACCTTTTTACATACATATTGCACCTGGTTATTTTTTGTGTAAATATTTTAATATTTTGTTGTTTAATGTTTTCTACAGGCTCCAGCGTGGTTCCATACCTGAAGAAGAGAATGACTCATAAGTTTGGTTGGATGGCACTGCTGCCTTCTGGACAAACGTATAACTGGTACTTCCGAGACATGGACCATCTCACAAACATCACTTACTCTGCAAAATTCTATGGCTTTGGGGTAAGTTTAAAAAAAAGAAAAGAAGAAAACAATCAAAGCAACCACAAAAAAAAAAACAACCAGGAAAATCACTTTCTTTCTTTACTGATGTGTTCTTTTTCCTCAAACCAATATAGTCTGATCAGTTTGTGATCATCAACCACAATCTTACCCAGAGTCCAGACTGGTTCCATATTATTGACAGAAGGAACGGCTCCTTAACCCCTCTGAGCTTCAGCAGTAACATCAATGGAGACTGGTTTTTTGACACAAATTCCAGCAACCTCTACTACATCGGTTAGTCATGTTTTTTTGCATTGATTTTGGTGATTACGATGTGTTTTTGCATTATTATCACATGCTTTGTTACAGTAAACTAGTGGTATTAAATTTACTATTTTTAAACTACGTACTCACTGATGAATGGCTAAATAATCTTCTATTTTTTATATCATTCTGTGTTCATAGTGTCTGGAAAGACAAGCCAGCGACAGCGTCGTAACAGTGTTGACAGCTCTTTGATGGACTCTGTGGTGAACTTTAGGGTCTATCGCTGTTTCTTTCCTCAATGCATCCCCCCACCTCCACCCCCTCCAGCCACACTCGCGCCTTTACCTGACGGCCGTCCTGACAACTTCATGTATGTTTCATTTTACAGAACACTGTACAGATTAGTCACGTATTGAAATAACCAGGAATATGAAATGAAATTCACAGTAACGTCTATCCAATAATATATTTATGGCTATTTTCACTGAGCATCCTTGGTCAAAATTATTTATTTACTATTTCATGATAATTCCAGCTCAAATTTGACCTTAAGGGTTTAGCAAATGCTCCATTACACAACATTTGGGGCATAACAAATATTTTGTTTTATTTTGTATAAGAGATGCAATTTTGGAAATAAAAGATATTTATACCAATTATGTCTTTATCCCACTTACCACAGAGGAGGAAAATAATTTATTTCTCTAATAACATAGGTTCTTCCCTCCACTTTCTCAGAGAAGTCAATAAAGAGAAATGCTGTGTAATGTGTTTGAGAGAATATTCACAGTCAATAATTAGTAATATGTTAGAATCCAAAATGTTTGTTTTAATATGTGTTTTTGTGATAAAAGGAAAAGTTAAGCAATATATCACTTGTCATTTTGTTGATCTTATGCCTTAAATGTCCATGTGTCTCTCCAGTCTGTGGTCAAACAAATCTTATTGGCTAAACTCACTTGAAAACAACTTCACTGTACCAGCAGGGGGCGCTGATGTTGTCATCCCATCAGGTACGGTTTGGACAAAAAGACATTTAAAGCGAAAGATACATAGATAATCCACACTTTCTTTTCCTTCTGGCACTGTCCCTCTTTTTGTCTTGGTGTGTCACAGGTGCATGGGTCGTTTTAGACAGCAGCACGCCTCCCCTCAACAAGCTGACCATCGTTGGAGTCCTTGAGATTGCAGAACCGACAAACAGCTCATCCAGCAGACAGACTCGAGCAGCGCCCGAACTCAGCCCTCTGGTGATAGATGCTGTGTACATCTCCATCCAGGTAGAATGGTCCAGATCATCAATTGCTGAGATTAATAAATAGAACTACCGGTAATCAGATCACCATATTTTCTGGACTATAGAGTTTACCTGAATATAAGATGCAGCCACTAAATTTTAAAGGATTTTTTTTTTTACATATATATGCTGCACCAGATTATAATACCCAAATGTCCACGTCATAACATGAGATGTTTACACAGAAAGATTTTGTAAATATTTATTTAAATACCTTACCTTGGGCATTACAATGGTGTAGTGAGTAGCACTGTCACCTCACAGCATGAAGGCTTCAGGTTCGAATCTTTCTGTGTGGAGTTTGCATGTTGTCCCTGTGCCTGCGTGGGTTTTCTTCAGGTACTCCGACTTCCATCCACAGTCCAAAGATTGGGGATTGGGGATTAGGTTAATTAGAGATACTAAATTGTCCATATGTGTGAGAGTGAGTGATTGTTTGTCTATATGTATTATCCCTGCAATTGACTGGTATCCAGTCCTATCCCAGTTGACATTGGGCCTTTGCCCAATGTCAACTGGGATAGGCTCCAGTTCCCCCGCGACCCTCTGTGGCGGAATAAGTGGAAGAAGACGATGGATGGATACCTTAACCGATTCTTTCCAAATGGTGCATGTAACATGGCAGTAAATCGGCTGATGAAACAAAACAGAAAAGTAATCAGTGCTTTATTCATCTTCCTCCTGTACACTGAAATCACTATCCAAATGATGAATCATATGCATTTCTTCATGTGCTTGAGGGTGTGTGCACAACACGTAAAATGATTGGTAAAAGTTAAGCTTAAAACTAGCATCCTCTTTTTTGCATCACCGCTTGCATCTGTCTCGCTTTTGCACTTCTAGGTTACCACCTTTAGCCCTTTAGTTCAAAGAGTGGGAAAAAAGTAGCAAGTTATAGTCCAGAAAATATGGTGCTTTGATTACTTCCTTCATTGATTGAGTGGAGTGTAGCGGATTGAGGGGGCGTGATGTCTACGTCTCGTGCTCTTTCAGGGCGGCAGGTTGTTTGCGGGAAGTGACAGTAAGCCATTCAGCGGTCAGCTGCATATCAACCTGAGAGGCAACCACAACACTCTAGACTGGCCGCTCCCCAACGGACCCAACCAGGGTGCCAGAGTCTTGGGTGAGAAAACAGTTTGGGAAAATGCACATTTTGAATTCTCATTTGAATTATTCTCTAGAAGAATCCCGCCTTGTTTATGGACCTATACTATGTCAGATCATTCCTAAACAATAGCACCAATGTTGTAATGGTTTGTACAAAATTCAAATAGGTATTTGCAGTTTCGCAGCACAAATAAATGGAACGTTTTTGTTTTTGTACTATACAATACTACAACTAAGACTTCAAGGTAATAAATTCTCTTCACAACATGATGACAACAATAACTCCGGAAGCCAAACAACATAAACCATTAAAAAAAAGGGCATATATTTGAAGGAGTGAGAAGGAGCATAGCTTAATTAGTTCTCAACCCTTTTTCTAAATAAAACTATACATATTTGCACTATACTAGATGAATTAATGAATAATAATGTTCTTCAGTTGTTCATTAATTTTATCCCCTTGTATCCGTTAAACAACAAATATTTGTACATAATTTGGAACTGGTGGATAATTGGACTAAGAAAAAACAGAAAGTATATCATTGCATTTGTCAGATATCACAAATATATAGAATATATAAGATATATTCTGTGTTTGTACACTTAGTAAATGATTTGTGTGTAATTTTAGATACATGTTTCATGAAGACTTACTGTGTTCCAGGGGTGTTTGGTACTCTGGAGCTGTATGGACAACCTCACAGCGTTTACCACACTAAACTGGCTGCAACTGCTGATGCTGGCTCCACCACCTTGACCGTGGCACACTCTGTCGACTGGAATGTCAGCACCTTTATCTTAATCTTAGCATCATAAATGTATTTATTTTACCAGGTTGCACAGGTTTAATGTTTTCATTTCATTATATATTTGGGAATGTGTTTTGTACTTGTAATGACTTTAGGAGAGTGCTTGTTTTTGTTTTTATTTTTTTATTTTTATTTTTTTTGCTGTTGTTTCTGCAGACTGGAGATGAGGTCGCCATCTCTACCACCAGCTATAACGCATCAGAGACAGAAAAGCGCTCGATTGTTGCTGTGTCGACCGATGGCCGCGTCCTGACCCTGGACCAGCCGCTGAGCTACACTCACATTGGTCTGTAGCTGCAGAAATGGTGACCTTTGAGTTAATTATCTTCATATTTCATTCACCCATTCCTGTCTTTCAGGTGAGACTCACTCTGTCCCAGGCACCTCGCTCACCTACACTCTGGCTGCTGACATCGCTCTGCTCACCAGGAACATTAAGATCATTGGTGAGGAGTACCCGCAGATGATGAAGGAGTCATTTGGAGCCAGACTGTTAGTCGGCACCTACTCCTGGGATGGAATTGACTATAAAGGTAAATATTACCCCTCAAATGTACAGAAACAGATAGAAAAATAGAATATTTTAAAATGTGAAGATAACTATCTTCCTATTGATAACAGAAAAACTGGGGGTTGATGCTTGTTTTTGGTCCCACACAGCTGATTACAGGCAGAAATATTGGGAACTAAAGGACATTTAACCTTCTTGAACATGCCCATTTTAAATATCCACAATTTTTTTTTCATTTAAACTGAAGAGCTGGTTATGTTTTTGTGTTGTAGTGATAAATTATACGTTCAAGTAGTTGATGATTTGAGCTAAATAGTGTAATTAAAGAGGCATAAGTAAAGAAATTCATCCAAATTAGTTTTAAATCTGAACTTTTAAGGGATATTGTTGATTCTAGATCACTATTTTTTATTTAGGCAGTGCTCAGATCAGAAACGTAGAGTTCTTCCACTCTGGTCAAGAAGGATGGACTGACAGCGCAGATCCTCGTTTCTCTGTTGCCTTCCTCAACCTGGGAAAGGTACCGCAAATGCATGTGCATAGCAACTGCTTCTGGAGCATAACATACTTTTTTTTTCTGTTATCAACAAGGTTTCAGCAGGAGAATCATACATTCAAGGCTGCGCTTTCCATGACGGCTTCTCTCCAGCCATTGGCGTCTCCGGGACAGAGGGGCTCAACATCGATGACAACGTCATCCACCACACCGTGGGAGAAGGTAAAGAGTCCAGAGTTAACTAGATTTACACAGGGGGGACCTTATTTTTGAATTGTCATTGGCAGGTATCAAAGTTTGGGGCAACAATCTCACATTGAGGAGGAACCTGGTGATGATGACACTGTGGCCTGGATCATATCAGGACAGAGAGGAGCCTTTTAACTTTGACTGGAATGCTGCTATTGACGTGTGTCATTTTAAATTGATCAAACCTCTTTACAAAGTTACAAATGATGAAAGGGCATAAGATGAAGCTTTGTGGCATTTTCAGGTGAGTCAGGGGACAAATGTGGTGTTGCAGCACAACATTGTAGCAGGATACGAAAGAGTCGCATACCGCATTGATGGCGAACCATGCCCAGGTAACACTGCTCAATAAATACCGGCACATTGATACATTTGCGGACTGTTCCAAAGATTTGTCTTTCCTTCCTGCGACTCAAACGTGCAGGTTTTCCCAATGAGAACGAGAAATGGACGAACAATGAGGCTCACGGGGGTCTGTTTGGAGTTTACATGAACAAGGACGGATTGCCTGGCTGCAGTCTAATCAGAGGCTTTTTCATCTGGAAAAGCTTTGACCATGGCATCTACTTCCAGGTTTCAAACATTTATGCCCTTATTCGCATCTTTTCAGCCCCAAAATAAAGTTGTGAAAAGTAAACAATAACATGGTCCTGACGGTATGTCAAGTTAGAGAATAAATTCTTATACCAAGGTCAGACTTGGGTAGATATATTTTTGCAAAATTCATAGAAAAATTATAAATGGATAATAAACTAATAAACTCAGTTGGACTTGAATTGACTCACGGGGGGAATAGTTCACAAATCCAATTGTTATATTTTGTAAACCTGAAGATAAAAAACACCACAGAGCTGTGTTTGAGTACAGAAAGTTATCGTTATTTGACAGATCGTCATCCTGCTATTTTTTTCCTCTCCTCTTCACAGACCATCATGCGTATCGTTATTTCCAACGTGACCCTCGTGGACAATGGTCTGGGCATCATGCCCTTTATCTATGCGCCTCCTTCCCTCTCACACGCATTCGCCGACAAACCCGTGCACGTCCAGGTGAGAAAGACTAACTTTTCCTTCTTTTGGATGACATCGTCATCATCCTTTCAGTCATGATCCCAGATGCATTTCTCTCCTTTCCTTTTCCCAGGATGCCCTGATTGTTGGAAGCAGCCCCAACTTCAACTGTTCAGACACTTTGTCCAACAGTGATTTCAATATTTTAATCAGTGAAAGCCACCGAGCTCCCAGGCCTCTGAACGGTACCGCCACTCTGCACTTCCACGAAATACACGGATTCCATCTAGAGTTTATATGTTAGTTAAACTGAAAAGATTCCTCACCCCATTATAGGTGGGAGGTCTGGGATCTGCTGGCCAAACTTCCAATCAGGACACAATACTGCCCCCGCAAAGCCGCATCACTTAAACATGAACTACAATGCCATCAAAGGACTGATGACAGTTCAGAGTGAGTCCACACCTGATGGTGGGGGGCGCCCGGGTGTGACCTTGGGACTGCGTATGGCTGAACCTTTGCGTGTTGGTTGCAGATACCGTGTTTGTCGGCTTCAGGAATGTCTGCTCCAGCGAGACCAACATTATGTTCATGACCAACCCAATCAACGAGGATCTGCAGCACCCTATTCATACCTCAGGGATAACGGTAGTCAGCAGCACAGAGGAGGCCAAAGTCTTCATCCACAGACCTGATGTCGGGTCAGTATTGTCAAAAAAATGTATTTTAAGTTGATCGGAAGAATATACATGTTGAAATTCTACTACCAGGAGCTTTTCTTGATCCTCTGACTTGATGCTGTACTCCAATACCATTACAGCAAGGCCAACCCATCTGACTGCGTAGACATGGACTGTGATGCAAAGAAAAAGACCCTCTTGCAAGATCTGGATGGCTCCTTCTTTGGCACTGTGGCGTCTGTGATCCCCCAGTCTGAGTTCGAATGGGATGGCGATCCTAGGAGGGGGCTGGGTGATTACCGCATACCCAAAGTCATGCTCACTTTTCCCAATGGCAGCCGCATCCCAGTGGACCAGATCGCCCCACACAAAGGTAGGATTCATCCACCAGTGAAGGAGGGAGTGTGTTCTGGAGTGTTCTTTTGCATGATCCGAGAGGAAAATATTTTGTTTAGATCTTACTTGGGCTTCTTTTTTGTTTTAATTTTTTACAGCTATGATCCTGTTTGGGGGGATTGTGGGTTTTTATTTTAATGCATTTCGGCCACCATATTGGTCTTTTGGTCACGACCCAAAGTTCACGACCCTAGGTGAGGGTAGGAATGTAGATCAACAGTAAATCTAGAGCTTTGCCTTACGGCCTTTCCTCCAAGGGGTGGCAGGGCACTCCCTTAGAGATGGAACAGAAGGAACAGTAAAGGAGCCATCTGAGGTGGCTGAGGCATCTCAGTCAGATGTAACCTGGATGTAACCTGGCATGTCTTGCCTGGAACAGGAAGACCCCAGGGAAGACCGCAGAGGGATTCACACCGTAGAGTTTCCCATTCATTGCTCAATTTTGAACTTGCTGCAATTTGAGAAGCTCACATTCCTGACCCCACATGCTCACTGGAACATTAATGACATCACACATGGAATGTTGCTTATAGAGCAAAATTTGTGAGTGGGTGATGTTTAAAAGGAGGAAGATGAGACATTTTTATGATGTCTTAATGATGTCTTCATGCAGAGCAATAGCTGCAAAATCCGTACAGAGAAGCATGTGGATGCAGTTTCCAACGTTACTTTCAAAATTCTATCAAAAAGAGGTCTGTTACAATAACACGCTTAAAGTTTGGCTTTGCACCAAAGGTCTAATAACATGAAAATGGCCTGACTTGGACTGGAAAATGTCCGATTCAACCTGACTTGTCAGAAACAACGCAGACAAAGGTCACATTTTGAGTAGAAACATCAGATTCCAGAATGGGACATGTCACTCTTCTGGCCAGCGAATGCCTTATGATCCCCCCGGAAAAAGAGGAGAAAGCGTTCAAGGAGTTGCTGTTCAGACTGTTACTTCCACAACCAGATAAACAGAAGAAGATGGAATGTACTTTTTTAACATTATGCTGTTGAATTATTTGTCTTCAGGTGTGATCAGGAAAGACTGCATGTACATGAGGTCCTGGCAGAGTTACAAGTGCACTAGCTTGGATTACAGGATGCTGGTGATCGAGAGTCTTGACGCCGACACAGAGACCAGACGTCTGTCTCCTGTTGCTGTTTTAGGAGACGGTTTTGTGGATTTGATCAATGGTGGGAGCTTTGACGTCAAAACAGTGAACACAACAAAGGGACAGTGCCCTAAATGAGTCTCTGTGCTCCTAGGCCCCCAGGATCACGGGTGGTGTGCAGGCTACACCTGCCAAAGGAGGGTATCCCTCTTCCACAGCATCATAGCCACCAACCATTCTTTTGACATCTTCTTCAGCAGTGTCAGCCCCCAGAAGCTTCGCCTCATGATGCTCAACGCTGACCCGGATGAGGTCTGTGTGCAGTCAGATCACACCTCCAGGCCCACGTCTACAGCCTTGGAAATCACATTGAGGTTGTTTTTTTTCTTTCTGCAGAGCGTCTTGCTGTCAGTATTCTACTCCAAACCTCAGCGTTTGGACGTTTACACTGACAACGTCCTGGTGGCTCCAACGAATGCAGAGTGGAACGCTGCCAACACTGACTACACCCTGAAAAGGCCCAGCTACCCAGGTACTGACTGTAGCAGATAAAATGTAAAGCTTGATTTTACTGCACGTCGTTCATGGAGCAACAACTGCAAACCTGCCTCTTGCATCCAAAACCTCTTGTCTCTGCTTGTGGACTTAACATTGTAAAACTGCATAAAGGAAATTAGCAAAAATAAGTCTAGTCATTAAAAATCGACCCGGCTCTTTTTATGGGAGTGTTCTGGTGCTTCATTGTCATATCAGTATTAAGTTCAATAGTCAATTTGTTACACATGGTTTCATCTGCTTTTCTTGTGTTGTCTCACATTAGGTCAGTATGTTCCTCAACTCAGTGCTGCCTTGGGAAGCAACTTCTTTGACCAGGACTACAAGATGCTGAAGGTCCTGGTGAGAGGCTCCCAGCCGGTGGAGATCCGAACTTCCCCAGTCCTCGTCATAGCCTTCGAGCTCCCTGCCATGACAGAAGATGAATTCTTTGGGGACAATCTGGTCCAGAACCTCGCTGTTTTCCTCAAAGTTCCTCCGGAAATGATCAGGATCACCCAAATCATCCGAGAGGATGGAGGGGGACGACGGAGGAAGAGATCTGCAGGCCTGAAGGTGGAGGTGGAGATAAAGAAGCCACCAGTGCAGCAGATGAGCAACAGCACCGACAGTATGTGGGACAGCCTCTCTTGAACGCATCTCTCTAGATCAGGGGTGTCGGAGTTCGGTCCTCAAGGGCTGGGATCCAGCCGGGTTTTCCGATCTACCAAAACCCAGCCCTTGAGGACCGAACTCCGACGCCTGTCCTCTAGATGGACTAACACGTCATGTGGTTTCATCTCAGATGAGGAGGACTTCACCTTGCTCAAGAGCCTTGCTGATGATCTGGGACAGGCTGCCATCTCGGGGAATCTCAGTCAGTCCATCGGCTTTAATGTGTCCTCGATGGGCCTCATACCACCGCCTCCATCATCATCCGATGAGAGTTGGAAAGAGGTAATGGCGGTGCTGAGTAAACACTCTTTTTCCTGCACGGTGTCGTCAGCTCACGGGGTTTCTGCTGCAGGAGGCCACAGCAGAGGTCACCAGAGAAGAGCCACCGGTCAGCTATGTGTCCAGCATTAACAACCTGCTGCTGATGGTGGAGCCGATTGCTGGAGAGTTTGTGGGTCCTCTGTACCAGCAACCCAGTCTCATGGCATTGGATGAGAAGGTAGGGCTGTTTTGTAAAATTGTTACTTTTAACTTGTTTTCTTTTTAGGTTTTTTTTAACTTAACTCGTTTTAAAGAACCTGTTTGAAGTCACCTATTCATCTTCGTTCAGAAATGTGGTTTACAGTTAGTGGCAAGCACTGATTTTTTTTTTTGAAGGGCAGGGCAAAAATGAAAAAAAGGGTTATGGTTAGTCGAGTGTTTTGCTTTTTTTTTATCCAAGATGACAATTTTGTCTGTAATCTTCTAGTAGGGCAGTTTGGTGCCCATTTTGGCTCCTGAAAAGGCAAGTTGGTGTGTATTTGGTTTCCCAAAAGAAGCACCTTAGTACATGTTTTTGGTTCCCAAAAGGGGCACTTTACGAGACTTTTTGGCTCCCATGAGGACACTTTAGCACTCATTTTGGTTCCCAAGAGGGCACTTTAGTAGACATTTTGGGTCATAACAGAGCACTTTAGTATGTGTTTTTCAACAAGTGACCCCCGCACACACACACACACCGCTGTTTACAGTGACAAATGTAGCATTATGCTGCAAAAAGTTGAGAGTGTTTATGTGCAACTACAAAACTGACTGATGTAAAACACACATCTGTCTGCAGGGCAACTGTGTCGAAGTGGGAGTGACAAGTTTAACTGTAACAGCCAGTCTGAAGGATGCCAACGGGAACGGTATCAGCAGCCTGTTCGGAAACACCACCATCCTGTTCAAAAACTGCTGGGCAAATTACACCGACCTTTCTATCCTACAAAGCGGTATGGCTGCATCCCATATTGTAGGAAACCTGGTGTGAAAGTGAATGAATGATGGTTTCTGCAAAGCACTTTGACGTTTGAGTATCGTTAAAAAGTGTTACATAACTGCAAAACATTATTATTGTAAGATTAGGTAAGCATGGATGTCTGGCCACTGAAGTTGGGGTCATATCTTATTATTTATCCATTCACCTATGGATATTAAGACATATGCCATAAGTCATATCCCATTCACTGATTCAATGTTAATTTGGCAGCATAATTTTTTCACTAGATGATAAATTGCTGTAATGCTGACAATATACATATCTAACAATGCTGGTAACCATGGCAAACATTTTTTTCCGAGTCAGGTTGCCTCTGTCATGTTGACTTCAAAATATGCATAAAAATTATAAATAAAAAAGTAAAGACATATATTTACATATATAAGTACTGTTTTGGAATGATTTTACTAAGTGACAATAGTAACAGAGATCATCGGCCAAGTACTATTCTTTTGGGAAGGCTTTTTTTGAACAAAATTGTATATTTGTTGTATATTTAATCCACTCTCTATGTGACTGTCTCTCTCTGAAACAATTTCTTTTCGTGTCTCCCTGCAGGTGAGAATCTGACCATGGCCTTTACTCTGAAAGATTGGGGCGCTCAGTCTAGAAGCTTTGATGTCAGAAACAATCCCACCACCCAACCCCCGACGACAAGCAGCAACTCAACCGAGCCCGTGACCACCCACCAGCCACCGTCCACGACCGACAGCAGCATCTTCGGCTCGAGCGGCGCGCCGTCCACCAGCTGGCTTTGCCTGATAAGTGCAGTCTACTCTCTGGCCCGCTACTCCATCTAGAGAGTTCTGAAAGTGCCATTAATGAAGGATACCTCGCATGAGCATTCTTTAGTTTTTCTTTCACGCTCATTGTACACTATAAACAGAAGATTTAAGAGTTTTGGTGATTGTTTTTGTTGACAAATGGGAACCAAATTCAGAATATAACAGCCATAGTCTTTTCTCTGTTTTCCTGTTATTATTTGAAGATTCATCTATTTTATTCATATCACTTCACTTTTTATTTCAGTAACTGATGCAATAGGGTTCAATTAAATTTCCAAGGTGATGGAAGCCACAACATGTCTTTCTCTGTGTTCTTTGATCAATGAATTTTATTTTTCTTTGTCAAACCTCTTAATTTTTTTTTTAATCACATAAACAGACTATGCTCGTTTACACACTGAATCTTTCCCTCTGAATTTGCCCCAGTACTTCACACTGGAAATATTTCTTAAAAATGTACTTGAAAGTGTTGGGGGGGGGGGGTATCATTGAAAACCTTATGTCCAAAAAAAAACAACAACAAAGAACCAATATTTTTGTTGTTTGGTTGGTTTTATAGTTTGGTTTGGTTTGTCACGTGTGGCTCTCATCGTCTTCATTAAATGGTCGTTACTGGTGGTGCTGGTTGGGCCCCAGAAAGACTCTGTCCATGGTGCTGCTGTAACCTGATTGGCTAAACGCCTCAAACGCTCCCTCTCTCTACGCGTATCGTTGCGCCACTGGGGGGCGGAAGACAACCTGATAAACGACATTACTTGCGGGGGTGACAGAACTCGTCTTAGAACGTGAAAAAGAAATAAAGTGGTGACAAATGAAGAATAGAAAAAGACTTGATTTACTGTTACACCATCGGGATTTGTGCGTCTTTTTTAAGAACTGTCAGCAGTCACTCGCCTGTTTCCAGGCGCATCTGACTCCCCCCCAAAATGAGGTAACAACGAGTCGGAGTTAGACTTCTCTTCCAAAGCTTTGATTTGCGCCCTCCGTTAATCTTAAACACCGCCGTGTGGGCGTGATCTTTCTAAAACGACGCACCGCTTGGAGCGGCGCGCACTCGGCGGAGCGGCCACTTGCTGCGCAGCGGATGCTGAGGGGTTGAGCTTTGCCCGTGGTCTCTGCCACCTCCACGGGCTCCGGCTTGGATGAGTATGGATTTTTATCACTTGATTTTCCTCTGCGGGGCTCTGCTGATCATCTGGGAAACTCGCCGCTTGTGCGCTCGGGCCGCGCAATCGCCCGCTGCGCCTCCACGGAGCGGCGGGGTTTTTGACGGACCAGAAACGTCGATGCATCTCAAAGAGTTTTACGCGCCGCCACCGCTGGACAGACGCGGTCGAGGGACGTTTAAAGGCTTCGCGGAGCCGCACGACTACATGTTGTCTATATACGAAACCTTCTCCGCTGCAGAGAGACTGGGACTGAACGCCACTTTCTTCCGCTCCTCCAAAGCTGCAAACACTATTGCAAGTTTTGTGGACAGCGGACAAGGTGTGTAGGTGTGCGCGCGCGCGCACACGACACACACACACACACACACACACACACACACACACACACAAACACATACGCTTTACACAATTAAATTTGATTGCCCCCCACACACACAATTATGCCTTTAGATTATTTTTTTCTTCTTTTTTGTGTAGTTTATTTTATTTAGTTAGTTAGTTTATTGGTTTGTTTTGAACAGACCTTGACATACGTAAAGGTTTGAACATTAATAATAATCATTATCCACAGCATGTGCATGCATTTAAAGAATAGAAAATAAACCCTCCTCCTAATTTTAATCAGGCAAGATGGTTGTTTACAGTTTGATGAAACACTGTGGAAATCAAAGGATTGTAAATTTTAGGAAATTTGACAATTTGGCACAGGTTAGCATGGACTTCAACAAAATCATGATACACTTGAACAAACTCAGGGAACTTATGAAGATTTATGTTTCCTGAAGAAAAAAAAAAACTCTCGTGTGTCTACTTGTATAAAAAGAACAAAAAGTAGGAAAAAAAAATAGAAGTATTTTTTGTTTTTTTTCCTACTTTTTGTTCTTTTTGTGAGTCTTGTTGTGCAAGTTGTACTCTGAGGATGTAATGCTGCAGGTCCAGATGGAGAGTAAAGGGGCTTCAATAGGGCCACATCCGCTAAATGAGAGAAAGAATTACATATATCCCTTTTTAAAATGCTCATAAATTGTCGTGAAATTTGATGAAGAATAGTTATCGTGTAAGAGTGTAACTACAGCCGCTGTGAAACAAGAGGGTATCCATCGACTGGGGCTTATCAGGAAAAGTTAGTTAGCTCTTCCTCATGCACAACTCTGCTTTTGTCCCCAGATTAATTTAGGAGTGTTTTTCCCCCTTCAGATTCCACATTTCTGTGGTATGCACATCATCTCCGTGAGAATGAATCTGACCCTTCTATTTTAATGCTTTCCACAGATGACCTCCCACTTTCCCCTCTGAGGAGACAACAATATCTGTTCGACGTCTCAACCCTTTCCAAAAAAGCAGAAGTGCTGGGAGCCGAGCTCAGGATATACACCAAAGTGTCTGGGAATTTCAGGATCTCAGAAACAGAGCCTGTCGACATCCAGATCCTTTCCTGCCACAGCAACCAGCTGCTGGACTCCACATCTCTGGACTTGCAGAGCTCCCATGGGCCCAAGTGGGAGGTGTTGGATGTGTGGGAAATCTTCAAAGAGCAGCAGCGCCTGGAACAGGGGACGCACTTCTGTGTGGAGCTTCAGGCCATAATGGACAACCCTGAGCGGGAGATTGACCTACACCTCCTGGGTTTGCACCGACACGGCCGGCCGCAGCAGAAGAGGGCAATCTTAGTGGTGTTTACTAGGTCAAAGAAGAGGCAGACCCTCTTCAGTGAAAGGAGGGAGGGGAGGTTGATTGTGGGCCTGGAGAGGAAAGCCAAAGAGAGAAGGAGGAGGACTGCCATGTTCAAATCCCGCCATGGGAAGAGGCATGGCAGGAAGTCCAAATCCAGGTGCAGCAAGAAGCCACTGCACGTGAACTTCCGCGATCTAGGCTGGGATGACTGGATTATTGCCCCGCTAGACTACGAAGCGTACCACTGCGAGGGTTTGTGTGACTTCCCCCTACGCTCCCACCTAGAGCCCACCAACCACGCCATCATCCAGACTCTGATGAACTCCATGAATCCGAGCAACATGCCGCCGAGCTGCTGCGCACCATCCAAACTCAGCCCCATCAGCATCCTCTACATCGACTCTGGCAACAATGTTGTCTACAAGCAGTACGAGGACATGGTGGTGGAGTCGTGTGGCTGCAGGTAATCGTGAAGAGAGGGGCGGCTGGATTTCACGAAGCTGCTCGGGTTTATTTGACAAGACGGGGAGTAAAACAAAGACTTCACAAACCAACCAGGTTATGCTCAATACCTCAAAACTTTCTGTAGGTTTCTATCGCCACAAATTAATATTGACAGACAAGCTGTCAAAAATTCTTAAAAAAAACACCAAATGGGTTCACTTTTGTGTGCTTTGTGTGTGCGTGTGTGTGTGTGTTCTTGTACTTGCTACATATTGAGTACCTAAACATTCATTCTGCTGTCAAAGTGAGGACATTTCTGGTAAGTGAGGACATTTTGGCTGGTCAGAACAACAAAGAGTTTGAGGTTATAATTGGGTTTAGGTCAGGTTTAGGGTCAGGGGTTAGTTGGAACGGTTAAAATTAGGACAAGGGGTTGGATAATACATTATGTCTAGAAAAGTCCCCACAAAGATAGAACTACAAGAGCGTGTGTGTGTGTATATATATAAATTATTGTAAAAGCCCCAAGAATTGACCTTTTTCCTGCAGGAAGCTTTTAGATTTTAGAAGATCCAAAGACAAGAAGAAAAAAAAAGCGAAGCTGGAGAAACTCTTTTTAAATTAACCTTTGTGTTTTTAGGCAAAAGAACAATTAATGAAATGAAACGTTTACATTTTCTGCCTGTGTAAATTTCTTAATTTTTGCTCCTTTAATTATTTAATAACATACTTAATAGGATACTAATTACTTTGCATGTTACATTGTTCAAAAGCCACAGAGTACTGTAAACCCCCTTAAAATAAATTAGACTTCTCAGACTTGATGTATTATTTTATTTGAAAGCAAATGTATTTTAGCCCTCATCTTCATCTGTGGAACAATGTCAGATATAAGAGTTGGTCAGGATGATAAGCAGTCATTCTATAATCTGCATGTGTGCATATTATATACATGTAAATATATACATAAACATTTAATATATACACAAACCTGCATTAATTGTAATTTTGATGTAATTAACATCCAGTAGCAAGCTACATTTGTGTGCCTTCCTCTCCGTCATTTGACGGCAAAACTGATTTTCAAAAAGTCAATATTCCCTTAAAATTGATATTTTCATTTGTCACGTGACTTCAATATTACACAAAATATGAACCTTTTTTGTTTTCTGGGAATTTTCTAAAGAACCGTGTCTGATATTTGACACCACACATAAATATTTGATACAGAAATAATAAAAAGATGTTCCATGGTTGAATTATTCTTTCTTCTTCTTTTTTTTTTTGTTACAGTCATGCAAATTTGTCCTGTGAAAGCTTTCAGATGCCCTGAGTCACACATCTGGATATTCAGGTTCAAATACACACACATGGGTGGCATTAGGTTAATGAAACGTGACAGCTGTGTCTTTGTCACACACTGTGAAATACAGCGTTACAACCATTGTTTTCACATTTGTATCGATAAATAAGAGAGTTCACAGAAGAAAACAATTTTGGCAAATGTTTTTCATTGTTTAAACGGATCTGTTCCGCATTTTCCTGTGTCTATATTGCAATTTGCATTTACAACAGTGTTATAAGTAATATACAATTGAAAAATCAAATGGCTTAAAATTCTGTCATAGTGTATCAGTGTATATACATATATATGCGTGTGTGTATACACTGTGGGTGATATGTGTGTGTGTATATATAATATTTTATATATATATATATATATATGTGTGTGTGTGTGTGTATAAGCATATACATATACATATATATATATTTGTGTGTGTGTGTGTGTATATATATATATATATATATATATATATATATATATGCCCTACAGGCATCACCACCATCCATCCATCCATTTTCTACCGCTTGTTCCTCCACTGAGGGTCGCGGGGGGACTGGAGCCTATCCCAGAGCAATGGGCGGAGGCAGGGTATACCCTGGACTGGTCGCCAGCCAATCACAGGGCTAACACAGAGACAAACAACCATTCTCTCTCACATTCACACCTACGGGCAATTTAGAGTATTCAATCAGCAAAACATGCAAACTCCACACAGAACATGCAACATGCAAACTCCACACAGAAAGTCCCCAGGCCCCATCCCAACCGGGATTCAAACCCGAGGCCTTCTTGCTGTGAGGCGACAGTGCCACACCACCATGCCGCCCGCATCACCACCAATTCCACTAATTACCACATCCCATCTTATTTATTTTTAGTGTGACTCTTTGATTTATTTATATTTTAAAGGGGACATATATAAAACATACTTTGGTCCATATATTTGCATATCTGGAGGGATTCCCCAGTCTGTAAATATCATTTTTAAATAATTAAATGTTAAGTAAACTGTCATAGTCTGTAAATGTGTCTCAAAAAGGTCTGTTTTGCACTTCCGCCCTACTGTTATGTAACAGGTGATTTGAATAGTCCCAGCCTCACACCGTACATCTCCTCCCACATACAACCCCAGCTAGGATCAAAGACCATCTGTGAGCAAAGCAAAGTCAGTCTGCAGCAGATCAAAGACTGTCTGTGGGCGGAGCTCACAGTAGCTCATTAGTATTAAAGTCCGTTCTGAGCAGGGTTGTGAAACTGGTGTGTTTAGAGTGTGACTGTGCTTAATCCTTTGCTTCTTTCAACCAAAACACGTTACTAACATTTAACCCAGACATCAAAGAAGAATGTTCAGAAAAGAAGCACAACATGTCACCTTTAATCAAGTATTTTCGGGAAAATTGTGTGGTACCAGAATATTTAAGATGAGCTTGATGGTTTAATGGCCTTCAGGGTGAAAACGAGGTCAGCAGACATGGAAGGAGCGCCATCTTTTCTGGGTGGGCTGTGGTGGTCGAGGCTGGAGGGGAAGGCAGGGGGCAATATATGACAAACAAATTAGTGTGGAGATGTAATGGCTCCCCCCCACCTTCCCCTGTCTAGAGCCTCACAGGGTCCCTTGACTCTCACACAATGGTAGCAGAGGATCACCGCATCAGATTAAGGCTGCCTTTATTCCTCAGTTAGGTCAAAGGTCAAGTGGGCCATTGTCTTCATGAGCTGTGGTCATTAAACAACGTACACATCGCCCCCCCTCCCCTCAGAAAACTGTCGTGGCAGTCAAAGAGGGGAGGGGAGGAGGGAGTGTGGGGAAGGAATGCGAGTGATGCCTTCACTGTTACTCCCCAAACAACAAGGTGAGATATAAAAAAGGGGCGTTTGGAAACAGCTGCAAAGAACGGGACAAAAGATCGGAATGCAGACCCTCTATAAGAGCCCATGGAGGCGTTTCCGTGCTGTTTCCCTCCTTGGCAGATTTGCTGTGAGATGGAGACAAAATATTTGCAGGGGAAACAAAAGTGGGTGTAAATCGAGTGCAAGATTCAACACTTGTTATCAGAGAAGGTCTACGGGAAGACCAAATCCAAACATTGAGTTTTAACAAGAAGCAGCATTCTGTTTTAGTGATGTATAAAACCCTAGTCTAAATATCAGCTGTCAGTACAATATTCTTGTTTAATTGAGAGTGCTGCTGGTTATCAAATCAAATATTTCTTGGGGGAATTTTAAAACTGCCAGTGAACATTAAAGTTATATTCCAACTAAAGAAGTCATGATAATCAAAGAAAATTTAATGATTTCAATAAAACTGTTTAATAAAATATAGGAAACAGCTGTCATACTGCTCTGATATCACTCTGTATAAAACAAAATAAACCTTTTAGTATCAAATCTCTATTTATTCAGCCGTGTTGCATCTTTTATTGGGAATTTGATGGGAATTGTTAGTCTTGCTGTTGACAGTGTACAAGTTGTACAAGACAAAAATGTGCAATTGTTGCTCCATGTGTCATGTTCAATCCACACGTCTTGAATGTTGCAACTTCCCGATTATAAATAGACCGTCAAGAAACAGGGAACTCACACAGAATGCGTTGAATGAAGTATTCCATTTCGAAATCTTATTTGATTACATGTAAATTATTGTGAACAAAATAACATAAGAACATTAAGCCACAAAGTACTGGATTCTGCTCAAAATGAAAGGGGGGGGAAACACAGGGTAATCCAATTTATGTGAATTTCCTCAAAACAACTCATGATGGGGCTCAGCAGTGTGCGTGGCTCACAATGACGGATGAACTCTTGGGAGATCTCCCAGATCGGGATTAGGACGTCAGTCCGGACACTGTGGTGCAACGAGGCAGCAGGATACATGATGTCCAAGAGGATACAGGTCTGGATAATGAGCGACATCTGCCACACATAGTCAGTGTGAACATTCTTTCATCTCATGACGATAATCGGGTGGTAACCACGGTCTGTAGCTGCCACTGGCACCAATATTGCTGCCATAATGGACAGGTTGAAATCCACAAGTTTTACTGTCAAGACATATTTAGAGATCTCAGTATAAGAAAAGCTTTCACTTGAGAAAAAGTATTCATTTCCACAAACAATGACGGTCAGCGAATTTGAGCTGGAGGAGTTTGAGTTTCATACAGAATCACACCTTCCACCTTGGACTCCTTGCACAACTCTGCAAAATAAATCAAAACCCGCATTTGTCATGTTCTAATCCTTTTACATAAAACTCACTTCAAATGTTTGTTTTTATGTGTTTGGATTTATGGTATTTTAGTATAAATAACTGTCGAGGTTTGGTTTTTATAACAGAAATAAATACTGCATTAGTTCAAGCACAGTGAAAAGCCTGAGTCATTTTGAAAAAATGTTAATCTTGAGTTTTTGCCAGCATGTTCCTGCAGCTGTATTAGCTTTAGAGGGTAGACACACTGCAATGTGAAGGACCCATCAGCACCATATTAAAAAGTGATTGATTGAGCTCCGTCTGCTTCAGCGTGCCCAATTATTGTTATATTTCCAGAGTGAGCTCACTACAAATTGAAAACATAATTTTTCCTTTTTTAAAGAAACTAGACCTTCCATCTTGACTTCTAGGAGACATGGATGAAAATGTAGCAAATCTAAAAGACAAAGTATCTACGCTCATTTATTTTCATTTATTTATTTTTTTTATTCATGTAGTTTACATTTAGAGCATTAATATTAGTTAATATCAGTTAGTATGACAGATTAACACTAGTTAATGATGACTCGATTTAGACTCAACTTAAGTCTTTAACTTTGGCTTGAAATCTGCTGACTGACTTGAACTGGAAAAAGGGCAATGACACTGGATTTCACAGCATCTGCTAAAATAAAATACTAATTTTGGGTTTGCACAGTTAACGTGGGATCTGGCTCTACCTCCAGATTGATTGATTGATTGATTTTGACTGATAATAATAACAATAATAATAATAATAATAATAACAAAACAACAACAACAACAATTAATTTAAGTCATAACTTATGTCCTCTCCTTTGCTGACTTTGTCCTGTCCATCTTTGCTTAGACAAATGACACACATGTTATGCTTCAATGCTTTGAACAAGATCCACGAGTTTCTTTTTCATACTGGGTCAGTCTGCAGTCTGTTACAGAAGTTTCATGAGAGGGCAGAAAGGGCCCATTTTTCATATCTTCCGTTCCATCTCATAAAAGTTCAGTTTTATAGAGATTGGAAAAGCCCTAATATCACTCCCTCTTCTCTGAAAGACTGAGGAAGACAAGAGCCAGAAAAGAGTGAGTAAGAAGTGAAGTGATGGATGAGGTAAAGCAGAGGTGTCCAAACCAGTCGTATAAGGGCCCCAATCCAGCAAGGGTTCTGTCCTACCAGGTGGGGTCCCAGGTGAAAGCAGCTGTCTACCGTATATGAACAGAAAACTCTGCTGGATTGTGGGCCTCGTAGGATTGGGCTGGGCTCCCCCAAGGCAAAGAGAAAAAGACAGGAAGATAGAGGCAAAAGAGAAAGTGAGGAAGGTGAGAGGAAAGGGGATATGTGCTGAGATGAGGTTAGAAATAGAGAAAGACAAGCAAGCGAAACACAAAACTGAAAAACTCTGGCTGCTCCATTGCTGCGTGAATACCCCCCCACACACACACACACACTCCTCTCCCCTCATCTGCTCTTTTCTCATCTTGTCTCCTCTACCCTCCCCTCCTCTCCTCTCTCCTCCTCTTCTGTCCCCTCCTCTCCTCTCCACTTCTACGCTTTATATGTCCAAATCAACAGAGCACCTCTTTAATGAGGTTTAGGTCAAAGGTGACATTTGAACCTGTCACTGACGAAGTGAAAGGATAAAAGAAAGTGAGAAGACGTTTTTCAAATGGAGTGAAAATCAAAGTGCACTCCTCTTGTTTGAGCTCCCTGTTTCGTCCAGTCTGGTCTTTCCTGGCAGCAGAACAAACCAGACCGAGTTAGTCTTTCACGAGTGTTTCCCTCTCCTCGTCTCCGCAGCCTTTTACTGTCACACGGGGATCTATGTAAATGATGAGGACATGGAGAACATGCAGATGTTTGCAATATCTTTCTTATATGAACTCTCGTTTGAATGCAGCTGGATCTGATTTGTCTGGGATGGAGCGTGTAGCGTGTGCACTTGACATTGGTTTTTATGTGCGCAGAAAGACACTTGAAGGAAAAAGAGACTGGGAGGCGGAGGAGGAGGAGGAGGAGGAAGGGGGTTGTAAGTAGAAACAGAGCAACTGTCGCTCACGTGGCCAACACAGAATGATAATCAGGGCCCAGGCTGCTTTTGTACATAAGCAGCGTTGGTTTGAGGTGACAGTAGTGCTCGTGTAGTTTTACAGTCAGACTGCGGTGGGAAATAGAAACCAGACGACGTGAGTCCAACCGCCTCAAATCATTCACCCGGTAATTACCTGGATTCGCCGAGAGCTGTTTACTGCATATGGTTAGATCACCGATCCTCTCTGGCCAATCACATCAAAATAAGACAAGGCGACTCAATACGATCACACAGAATCTTTACATTCTGTTACTGACTATGTTTACATGCAGCCAGTATTCGGGTTAAGGTCAATATTCTGGTTACTGAAACATTTGGAATAACCCGATCAAACAGAGTTCTTCCTGAACACATGGTAATTGGAATCATTTGGGATATCCCAATCAAAACAGCTGCACATGGAGAATGTCATGAGTAATTTGTCGCACACCTTTTCATATATCTCAATATCCCTGGACTTTCTACCGTCTACAGATGCCACGATATTCACATCTTTCATTCATTACTCTTAGGAAGTTATTAGTTTCCTTTGAGCTCCAAAATATGTGTCATTAACTTCCATTCTGCCACCATGGTAACAAGTAGTTTGTGTATTCAAAAGACTCTTTTCAACTAAAACATGCTCAGAACACAGATTCCTGCTTCTTTTGATGGGGATAGCCCGATAGGAGTGGACACGACCAAATATTCAGGTCAAAAAGGAGTAACCCAAAGGTGATATTTGGGTTTTTAAAACCCAAATATGAGCATTTTGGAACAGCATAATCCCCATTTACACTCATCTACATCCACCTAACCAGTAGACATAAATAATAATTCACATTCATGCACACAACACAGTATCTTTCTCAAGGACACTTCGACAAGAGGTATGCAGGGGTCCGGGACTGAACCAGTGACCTTGGTGTTGCTGTTGTGGGTCAGCTCCTTAAAAAAAACTTTTCAGAGTAGCATATTGTGTTGATTTTTCAGCATTCTACAACAACAGAATGTTGCTGTTTTATTGATGTCCAATTGACTTCTTATTTATGTCAAAGGACTGAAAAATTAAGAATTGTTAGTGTTAGTGTTTGTTGCGGCCTCACTACTGATTTGAGTATTCTTTGGGGGGGTTGAAGGGAGTCTCAGTCACTATTCTTCAGAGATCCTCTGCTTAAACTTGGATATTTAACACCTTGTTAAATAAGTTGCAGGTCCAATCAGCCAACTCAGTGCGACTCTGTTCAACCAGCCTCCTTATTGTAATTTATACCCCTTAAAAAAACGGCAGTAGGAGTTGTGGGGTGGTGGGAGGGGGTGGGTCTTTGGGTCAATAAAAGTCAAAAGAGCAGCTATTGGCTTTGAAGCCTCTTGCCGTTTGTGAGAAACCCAAAACCAAGCTGGTTGTGGTGAGCCGCTCTGGTTGAGGCCAGAAAGGAAATGCGGTATGACACTAACAGGCTGAAGGAGGAAGTGTTGATGGACTGAATTAAACAAGGGGGAGGAGCAGAGGGGGGGGCTATGGGCCATGACACTAATGTTTTCCATTGACAAGACAGAAAAGCTATGCCACACACACACACACACACACACACACGCAGTCATGCATTCGTGGATTTATTCACAGGGAAGCCATAGCACGAGGACTTTCTCATGAATTTTTATGAAAACCTACACAAACATTTAGGTTAAGCTACAACTTGAAGTCTGACTGAAAGATCCATCCAACAATCACCAAGGCTTACTACATTTGTTAGTTTAACCTTGTTAAAAACAGGATATCATTCACCCAAATGGAAAGAAAATAATAAAGATCTAAGCATATTTCAGACTGCTGTGACTCAGATGTACATTCGTTTTCTGTTTCCGTGGTTCTGAGGGTATGTGCGGTAACTTCAAGAGATTCAACACGTCCTGGATCTGATAGAGAAGCATTGTATCGGTGAACAAACGTCTGGATCTGGGTTGTGTCTGCAAAAAGGGGCAGTGAAAACAAAGAAGTGTTCGGCGTGGAGGGAGTGTTGATGGGAAAACAGAGCAGATGTTGCCCAGATCAGTAATGTGAGGCTCAACGTTTTTTAAAAGTCTGTGAGCCAACTACTAATACTCAACTATTATTATTATATTATTCATTATAGTGTCATGCATAATACTTGAGGCAATGTAAGGTTCAGGACTGCTGATGAAGTACAGTAGAAAGCACATGAGAGAACTTACGGAGGTTTATGCTTGAATACATTTATTTCAAATAAATATAATGTTATTAGCCATTATTTGGGCTTTAATTCTTGAAGAATGGTTTATTGCTTGTGACTTGATTGTGATCTTGCTCTAGAGCATTAAACCTACTTTTATAACCAGCCTGTTTCTATCACTCACAACACTCAACAACACATAAGAAGTAGGTGTGACCAAAGAGGTTTTTCCGGGTTAAATTAAGGTTGAAATTAATAATTTAGAAGCAAATGAATGAACACCAGTAGATGTGATAGTGGTCGGAAATCTTTTTGGTCCTAAGCACAAAGGAGGTGGAGTTAATGTCTAAGCGGTATACACCTGAGAAAATACAGACCATTGATTGACCAAATCCATCAAGAAGAAGAGGAGGGCAACTCTGCAAAACAGTTCTTGTGCCTCCGGAGTAGACAGATCGATATCCCTGAAACAGAACTGATTTTGTTAATTCTTTTGTTTAATGTCTTCAATTGTTATGCAAAGACTAATGGATGGATTTAACGTTGAGTGTCAAAGAGTAGGGTATACATAACACCCTGGTGGGGATTTAAAAAGTGGATCCTGATATTTATTAACTAACTATCTCCCTCTCTCACTCCCTCATTCAGTCTTTATCAGTATGAGCCCGGTGATGAAAGCCTGTTTTGATCTGTAAGCCACTTTTCGTATGTGGATTTGGTAGCCACATGGCATGGGAGAGGTCAGCGTTTGTGGGCATTAACAAGTCAGAAAGACCTCCCACCAAGTGTGCATTCATCTAATAAAGCAGGTTCCCTCCAGGCCTTGATAAGGATGTCAGTCAGGAGCAGACTGTTTGCTGCAGTGGTGTCCCTCAAGTCTCACCGCAAATGAAAATATGAAGAAAAAAAAAAACGAGGATATCACACAATCCAAACCTTTCATTCAGCCCTTGATCCGAGCACTTTTAAGTTTTAGACTTTGCAGCGTGTTATTCTTGCCTTTGATTTGCAGGATTAAAGTGAGCTTTGATCAATATTACTGAACACAGTGTCTTGTTGTCAAACCTCAGTTAATCCCTCTGGCCTGTCAGACTCTATAAGAGCTGCTGGTGAAAACTTGAATAAACTGGGTTCAGAAGTCACAGCAGACTGGGGTTCAGTGGCCAAAGCTGGGGCATGTTGGCCCGACTGGTTTTAGTTGGTGCTTATAAGATGATACTTTAATTTAAATTATAAATTGTACCTGAAACAGAGGCCTGTTTTAGTGAACTAAAGTATCCCGGGATATATTTTGAAATGGCCGTAACTGTGGCATCATCGCAACGATGATACACATGATGTGTCTCTTTTGAGGTCAAAACAAATCACCCCCTCAACACCACCACCACCAGCAGAATGGAGCAGAATGATCAGCTGCAAGTGACCCCGGCTCCCCTTCTTCACCTTTAGGTGTTGATTACTTTTAGGACCCTAAGTCGATCTCCACGGGTCTTTCCCATGGAGATTAGACGTCCCGGTTTAAAGTTGTTTCTACATGTCACTCATAAAGGGTAAAAGGTCAATTACAAAGTAGTGCCTAATGGTAGCAAATAACCCTAATCACCTTCAACAGGGAGGCTGTGCCTGAGTTTGGGCTGGAATGTAGGGAATCCGGAGGATAAGCTGGTGTTGCAGAGTTGCTGACTGGACATAAAGAGCCATGGACACACAGCTGTGGGGGGCGGGGGGTGGAAATTATACATATTGTCATATTGCAAAGGGTATTGTGATTTGGTCCCATAGCACGCTCAATGAAGACCTGCTGCACATTTTTGGTTCAATCTTTGACCTTTTTCACTGTGTGCAGACAGGAGCTCGGGGTTCTCAGGGGCAGACAGCTGTGTTCATATCTGGAAAAGTTTCTGGTATTTTGTTTGTACAATGTTAGCGATTTTCTGTCATTAAGCTTTATGTTAATGAGGCAGCTGAAGATGGCAACCTGGGTGTCATTAGAAAGAGCTTGGTAGAACTGAAATGGTAACTTTGATTTTAAGGTTAACAAGGAATATCCACATTACACCCTTGATATCACTCTGTCTCTGTCTGTCTGTCTGACTGACTGTCTGTCTGTCTGTCTCTCTTTTTCTCTCTCTCTCTCTCCATCTGCTTGCTCATGCACACACACACAGATGCACACACACCCTTATACTTTATCTTTTTGAGGACTTTCATATACATAATGCATTCCCCAGCCCCTTAACCTAACCCTCAAATCCTAAACTTGACCTAAACCCAGTTCTAACCTCATCTGATAACCAGGTCTTGACCCTCAAATAGTCTTTTGGAGTTGTGAGGAACAGTTAAAATGTCTTCACTTCCCAAAAATGTCCTCACTTTGATAGTAGAATGAGGATTTTGGGACACAGTATAGAGCAAGTACAATACCACACACACAAATGCACGTACGCACATACATACACACAAACACCCATTGTTAGTATCTGCAGGTTCTTTCACCAGCACCCTTGGACATCCTTTTCAGGGAACAACACTCTGCAATCAGGCATGGTTTATTGCTGCTAATCTGCCCTTCACAGGGGAGCAAGATTGATTGATGATGTCTGTCCTGACTGACTGGTGCACAATGTGAGACGCCAGCTGTCAGACATGCACCACACGCCCATAAACCTCCGTTTGTGGTCTGACACAAAGAGGGAAGATGCACACAGACTTCCGTTAAGTTATTTCAAACATTTGAATGTTTGACATGACTGAAATGCAAGGGCGAAATGAAAATGACTAATTGTCAGTCCACCTTTGCGTTCCTGAGTAGCGTTGCCCTTTTGACCTGCTCACCAGACTACTTACATTAACTAGACACAATGAATCCCCCCCCCCATGAATGCCGTGTTAACTGCCACAGACTCCCACTGACACTCAAACGGAAGTATTTTTACAGCCTCCGAGCACCACTGAACAAGTTTAAAGCAACTTAATTGCAGCGTTGACCTGCCTGGCAGCTCCATGACTGTGTTACTGAGGCCTCAGACCCTCACAGCAGCGAGGTGTTCTGAAATTAAATATTAATGAGCTAAATGCTCAGGTGTCGGGTCAGCTTTAACCTTCATACAGACTAATAAATGCATGCCAGGAGGATGGTACTGGAGTGTTGCACATTAAAGATGAGTTGAGTTGAATATATTAGAAATCATGGTTGTTAGATTGCCCAGTCACAGTGTGTTTTCATTGTATTGTACATTAATGTACGAATTAAAGCAATACATGCAAGCAAATCAAAGTAACTTCATAAATGGATTATATATTTGCTTTTCCTACACTGGTCTAACGTTATTTTACAAAATGTTTAGAATTTGAAGATTTTATTAAAGTCCTTATTTTGAAAAATAGATGCACAGCTTACCTGTGAGATTCATATGCTCCAGCAGGAAAAGAAAATGAAGTATAAAGATGGTCTTTTTGAGTTCACGATGCACTGATCCATGAAATATCGGGCAGATCCACTGAATGTTAAAGGTGAATTGGATCAAGGGCCCTGCCCAGCCACTCCACTGACAAGAAAAAACCCTGAAAACTCAGCTCAGAGCTCAGAGGCATTAGCGAAAGTAGCCTAATGAGTGAAAAGTCATCAACACTATTACGGGGCCTCACCAGCGGACTGCCTCCAGCCTTTAATGTCATTGACAGCATAACTGCAGGCTGATTCAATGTGACGAGTAATCAGGAGAGGGAAATATTCATGGTTTCTATGGCTTTAGTATAAATAAATTTGTCTGTGCTGTGGTAGAGTCAGTGATTAATAAGACAAAGCAGATTTTGCCCCGGGTCAGTAACCATATGGACCTCCCCATAAAATAACAACTTCACTGTATCATGCACGCTGCTGTTTATTCTGCACCAGATGGTAATTAAATACCAAAGTCAGTAACAGGAGGACATCCTTCGAGCTTTGACTCCATAAGAATTAAAAAGACACTGATTCATGCTATATTGAGCTGTTGTATTTCCTTTATATTGTTGTGACAAATCTTCATGAAGATTTCCTTATGTTGTCCCATAGGGTAAGCCCATGTTTCTACAGTGTTTCCAAAGTTCAAAAGTTCAAATTCAGACTAGTTCAGTTGTCACATCACTTTAAGCAACTTAGGGGCTTCTGGTGCTGTAATCCGCTGTGTGTAACTGATTTCATGAACAAAGTAAAAACAGTGGCTTGATCTCCTAATTCTTCAAACGCTACATGTTACTTCAAATATTGTAGAACTGTTTTTGCCCTTTGATGTTGATCAGCAGTGTCATTTCACAGTTTTTAAAGATTGTGATTCATCAGCCTTTGAGAGGATGAAGAAACAATGCCGAACTTTGGTCTGCTGGAAGCATGTAATATATCAAAGAGCATAGTTTTAGATGATGAAAAAGTGTGTGTGTGTGTGTGTGTGTGTGTGTGTGTGTGTGTGTGTGTGTGTGTTCTTGTACTTGTTACATACTGAGTATCAAAACACATTCATTCGTGTAGATGACATTTTTGGGAAGTGAGGATATTTTGGCTGGTCGTCACAACTTCAAAGGATGTTTGAGGGTCAAGACCTGGTTTAAGGTTGAACTGGGTTTAGGGTTACAACTGGGTTTAGGTCAGGTTTAGGATCAGGGGGTTAGCTTGGTAGGTTAGGGTAAGGGTAGGGAGCTGGGTAGTATATTATGTCAGGAGCCAACTATGAAAGTCCTCACAAAGATAGAAGTACAAGGTATGTGTGTGTGTGTGTGTGTGTGTGTGTGTGTGTGTGTGTGTGTGTGTGTGTGTGTGTGTATGTACGCCCACGCGTACACTTGGGTAAGCGTGCAAGTGTGCGTATGTGTGTGTGTGTGTGTGTGTGTGTGTGTGTGTGTGTGTGTGTGTGCATGCGCTCTTCTCCAACACGTGAAAGAGATTGAGTTTCATAAGGAGATCTGCTCGTTAATTCGTTTGTTTATCCCAATGCAGAGCTCTGGATTAAATTTGATTTTTTTGTTGTTTCTTTCAGTTGCATTTTTATTTTTCATGAAAAAAACACCTCTTTTTTCCTTCCTCAGCCTCACCCTTCTTGCATTTGCATGAATAGCAATTGAGGGTCAGAGAGATGGGACGGGGTACAGTTTTTCTGGTTTCTAAGGAAACCATCTGTAACTTGTTGACCAGAGCAGGGTTAGAATTAGGGGTTAATGTCATGTTGCCATTTCTAGCTGCTGTTTTGGTTGACGTGAGCTTTGAGGGAAGGTAATTTCTTTCCTTAGAGCACATTTTTCCTTTGGAACGTTAGACAAGCTTTCTTAAATGTGAATCACCTTGGCACTAAAAGCCTTACTCATGCTGGCAAAATGAACTTGGACATGAAGCTTAGTTCTGACTGCTCTAGGAAAAGGGACACCCTTTGAGACTTTGCTTCTTTCTGTAATCCAAATGGCTGGATGAAAGACCCAAAACTGGTGACTCAATGTGCAACTGAATTAGAACTAAGAGCAATGTTGAAGTGAAATCTGGAGGCCAGCAGGCACTAGAAGACAATCTGCAAGAGAGTTAGAGTACAGGAGGAGACAGACCTACAGCAATACTTGAGGATAATGGAGCAGACAGACCAACAGTAAGAATAGAGGACAGGAGTAGACAGGCCTACAGTAAGACTAGAGGACACTGGAGCAGACAGACCTACCGCAAGACTAGAGGAAACTGGACCAGACAGACCTAGAATAAGACTAGAGGACTCTGGACCAGACAGACTTACAGTAAGACTAGAGGACACTGGACCAAACAGATCTACACTGGTCAGGTGCTGGAATGCACGGTAGGCAGCAAAGGAGCATTCCAAGTGCCAGCTGACCTGAAATAAAGAAACAAGGAAAACCTGAAGTGGGATTTGACTGGGAGACAGACTGGGAGCAAGTTCGCTGAGAGCGAATAGACAAGGAAGTTGGGGTTGCTGCTAGCAGGCCCTGAAATGGCAGAACACTTTATTCATTGATTGAATTAGTTATGCTCAAAGTCAGAATGCAGGCAGACTTCAAAGGATGAAGATCAGCCACTTGCAATCAATTCCAGATCAACAGACAAAATCAATAATCCACCAACATCCAGAGTCAAGAAACCAGACATCTAACAAATCAAAGTTCAAGGAATGGCAGTTGGAAGTTGGAATGACATTCAGATATACAACAGTTTAACAAACACACAAGGCCTGAAATATACAAGGAGGATGTAGATCATTGGACAAACACAGGTGCCGCTCATTAGGGTGGGGCAGGACATCAAAAATAGTGGGAAAACAACAAAGGGAGGAAGTTTAAACTTAGGCCATATCCAAGAGGAAGTCTAACCAAGGAAATAAAACAGGGCACCAAGTCACGATGAGACCAGGTAGAGCAGTGTAGGATTTAATATTTTCGAGCAATTTTTGAGTCATTTGTGGATGTTCAAGCCTAATTGTACAAAAAGACATTAATCAGCGATGCACTCTACACACAGGTACATTGAAGCTGCGTTTTTCCCAACAGAACTGGGTAGCGTCTGATATGAGAAGAGACCCCTTACCTCTGTGTGTGTGTGTGTGTGTGTGTGTGTGTGTGTTCACTATGCCTTCTGCTGACTTGCAGAAAAAAACGTGCCCATCCAGACAGCTGTGTGACTTCGTTCCTGCCTGCTTGAACCCATCTTAAGTCTGAAAAGTTAACCTAATTAAACCACAGTGGTTAATCTTACATAATTTCAATAATGAACATTATTATCACCATAATACAGCATTATCAGCAGGAACCTACAGATTTTTTTTTCACTGAAGAACAAAGCAACTATTTGCAAGAAAAGCCTGTTTCGACCACTATTTCGGGCCTTGGTGTTGTCAATGTCCTCATTAACTGTACAACATTGTAGTTGCATCTTACTTCTATAGACAATGTAGAAGAAAAACTTAGTAACTCACACAAACTTTATTCTGAACATGCTTAGTAGGATGTACAGCATCAGAAAGATATGTTTCTTCTTCGCTGTGCACACATACATGGCCCTGTATTATTAAATAGTGCCCCCTAAAGGCATTCCAATACAACAGCATTATAGAACACAGCACTCATACCAATGTATTTAGACAAAGGGCCCTCAGCCTTTGGTGTTTGGTGTTCATAAAGAGTAAAGGGGTGTCCCAGCTCTCTGTAAGGTTAAGGGATAGAGCTAAGAGGAAGGGTTACACAGCCCCTGAAGCAAATCAACCCAAGGACCTCACTCGAAACACATTTTCTTCAGCAGAGGAGACCAAACATCTAAAGTAGTGAGAATCAATTGGTATCAATTGTTTTTTAGGCATGTGTTTTAGGGCCCTCTGTTTTAAGAGCCAAGGGGAAGGGGTGAGACAAAGGGATTATGAGTAAGGATTAGAATTGGGACTGGTCGTCAACCTGGAACAATTCAAAAAAGATTAACATTCACTACTCTTAGCTTGCAGAGACTTGAAGACTTTTAGAGGAAATTTTGAGGCTGTCCTTCAAATGGTCATGAAATATACCACACATGTTCAGTGGAGCTGTTGCAGATGTGATGGACCAAGAGCGTGGTGCCAGGTTTGGTCTCAGACTGCACTTGTAGTTTATGTTGGCCACAGATCAGGATCCACAGTTACCCCTTTTGGACCTTTTCATGGTGCAATATTTTGACTTCTGCCTGTGGGTATTTGTCACAGCATGATAGATTGCTGGGGCAAATTGTTTTTGTTTCTTTTTTGTTTTGGGTTTTTGTTTGAGGTTTTTTTTGAGGGGTGGGGGGTGGATAGTTAATTTTCATTAAGTCCTCACTCAATATGTTCACAAAATATTACTTGCAAAGCTGTAGTGCCACCTTGTGTCAAAAAACTTTAGACCAGGGTTGTCCAAATCCAGTCCTTGAACATTATACCAGCCGGGTTTTCTCTCCTCCCAGGCTTTTACCAAAGGAGCCCAGATGAACGGTAGTTCAGACAACCCGGTTGGGTTAGAGCCCTCGAGGATCAGGGTTCCAAAACCCCTGCTTTACAGAATATATCCTCTATTCACAATATATGAATGTGTGGCCCAAACTATAAGAACACAAGTACCATGTTATAGAGACTAAATAAATCACATTACATTAATATTTCTTCACAATCATAGGGATCACTGATTTAAATGTAGAGAACACACATATATCTGTAAATCTATGCTTACTACTTTCTGAATGTATGGCTAAGTGACTTACTCCCCACAAAAAATATGAAAGTTTTTTTTTTAAGTCCTAATTGTTTTGCAGGTGAATCAATCTTGGATATTCCTTTTCTTAAACCTTGTGGGAGCTTTTCAGTTCTCAACATCGTCGTAGTCATCATCAGATGGAAAAGATTCTTCACGGCTAACAAGGGAGTAGATAGGACCGTGTTCTTCATCACCTGATGATCACAGTTTGACAAACATGGTGAGTGTTTTCCATTAGAGCCGCTACTTCAGCACACATAAAAAGAGGTTTACCTGAATTCTGAAGTTGATCAACGCTGCCATCCCTAAAATAGACCTTGACAGATGGTTGGCTCGGCCCTGGTTGTGGAATATCTGAAAGCACATCAAGATGGTAGATAGTAGGTATTTTTAATGCTACGAATATATCATTAGTAAAAAAAAAAAATGTTGTTGTTGGGGGAGGAGGACAAACCTGGAGTGATCAGGTCATAGCTGTTTGTGTTTTCGTAGCATTCCCCTGAAGAGGTACTGGAGGAATCAAACGAGTCCACTGAGATGTTTGACACTCTGGAGTACTGGATGACTCCATCATTACTGCATGGAATGGTTTCCATCACCTTGTTCATCTTAGAAGGGCCTAAAAAAATAAAAGTTGCCTTCAGCCTTTATTTTAAACCCCAATTTCAGTAAGTGAGAACAATGATTTTAATGCAGGACAAAATCAACTAAAAAACAACAAGCAACAATACATACAGCTTATTTTACAAACGAGTTCAATCATTTATCATAGAATGCTCAAATATTTATTATGCGTAAAATATTTCTCTACCATATGTTTTAACCATGTCTCTTAGTGTTGTATGTATAATAATATACTGCAATCAAAGTGAAGCTGCTTAGTATGATCACTGACAGCCGATTTACAGATCTGATCGATAAAAAAAAACAAAAAAATCCCATCCAAATTATGGGTATACTGAAAAAAAGATTGCAACAAGTTATATAATCATAATTTACAGTAGCATTGCACACAAAAGGATAGCTTAAACTAAATTCATGAGGCTCTTGGATTTCTTAGTTTTAACGCAGAGTAGAGGAACTGAAAGCAACTCACCGTAACCAAAATCTCTTTCTGGGTCTGAGTACTGAGAGTCCACAGCTATTTTGTATTTCTTAGAATCTGCACACAGAACCATAGTTTGTTTTAAATCACAAACCATCCTGCAAACTTCTAGTGTGTTGAGCTGCATGCACCCCCCCACACACACACACACACACATTCATACCCTAACCCTAAGCCTGACCCTAAATCTGACCTAAACCTAACCTAAACCCAATTCTAACCTCAACATTTAAACCAGGTCTTGACCCTCAAACAGTCCTTTGAAGCTGCGAGGACCAGCATAATGTCCTCACTTCCCAAAAATGTCCTCACTTTGATACTAGAATGAGAATTCTACTGAGGTACTCAGTATGTAGTACAAGAACACGCACACACACACGCACACAAACACACACAGCATCAACCACAGAAAGTGTAGATCAGGAAACACGCAAGTATAAAGTAGCTCACTGCGAAAGGTTGACAAAGATGCAGAGGGGTCTTTACTTGGCTCACGCTGCCCACATTCTGTATCTACCGATGTGTCGTAATCACCATCAAGGTGAGTCAAAACAGATTCTTGGTTGGAGACTTTTTGAAACAGACAAGAGAATTACAGAAATGGATGAGTTGACTGTAGCATACAGTCCATTCAGCATGACTCATGTATGTCACCAGTTCCGAAACTCTCGGGCTGGCCTGGATTATTCAGAAGAGAGGGCTGAGCAACAACAGTTGGTTGTCTTTATTTTCTGTGATGTTCTCCCACTGACCGTGTGTCTGAAGGCTTTGATTTGTGACCTTGGTGATGGTGATGGTGTCTTGGTAGGTGCAGTCAGGTGGACCTTGTTTCCTGCTGCAGTTCTGCTGGAGAATAACCACTGTGGGCATAATTACACAGACAATGTAATGTCCCAAATTTTTTTTTTAAATCATTTTTTGTAAATTGCATAAAAATAAATCAGTTGAAACAACAACAAGTGACCTTGTTGAACTTGTCTGTATAGAATATGTGGATTTTAATGAAATTACATTGGATTATTTTGATCATTTGATTGCTTCATATTGGGAGAAAAATGCAGAATTTTGATACAAATATTGTAAATGTAGCCTTTATTACTAGCGGGGGAAAAAAATAGAATTACAGCTGCAGGCAGCATTGACCAGGATTGATGAAGTTGACTCATCACTGAGTCATCACAGTAGTACTAGAACATACAGACCAAATTTGAAATGGATTCCCTCTACTCTGTAGGACAGTGTTTTTCAACCGATTCTTAGCCACGTTTTTTACATTGGAAAAAATCTTGCGGCACACTCCCAACCGAAAATGTTACAAAATGAGGTAAAGTTCAAGGCCAGCAAAAGGGTGAAAATTTTGTAAAACCACACAAAAATCTAATTTCCTGTTCAAAGCCTTTTTGACTGCTACATAGCTCCACCAAATTTTATGGCCTCACACCACCCGGTGCCTAGGCCCTAACAATTGATCTACAAAATAGAAATTATACCCACACAAGAGGAATACACATAAACATATAAAATGAAAACCATGAAATCATGTAAAGTGGTTCAGGAAATAAGATGTTTAGTAAAATGTTTAGATCTAAAAAAAAAAAAAAACAGTTGGAAGTTTTCGCATTCAGTTGACTGCGTCTGAGAAATGTTCTGAAACCAAAAACCAACCATCGTTCATAGTCACCTCTTACACACATCCAATTCAAGTATCTGAGTAGAAATTAACTACTATGTGTAGGGATTCTAATCCTTGTTCTCCTTGTGGGAACAGAGAGGAGATTGCTTTTTTCGTTCTTTTCTATTTTTTTTTAATAATTCTTTTTCCAAAACAAAAACCCACCCCCTAATATTTTATGTTTGACACTCTGTGAGTTCATGTTGGATCCTCTACCCTAATTTTAGCAGAGAAAATACCTGAAACCCACAATTGTGGGTTTAGATTGTGCCTCCAGTGGATGACAGAGGGAACAAATATGAACTCTTGTCACGCTGTGTGTTTAAGAGGAGAAAACATACCATATTTCCTTCTGTAATGGCAGCAGGTCACCGTGTTTATGATGAGAACCACGAGAAGAAGAAGTAAGAGACCGATGATCCCAAGAAACCACATGGATGAGAGTCTGCTCAGGATGGAGGCGTTTTCAGCAGGGGTGGTCGCAGTTGCTCCTTTTAAGATACACGGAAAGAGGTATTCTTTTCGGTGATGTCGGACAGGCAAACAGATGGACATGTCCATCTTTATACACATATCCAACGTTAATAGTACCTGTCCTGATGGTAGTCATCACAGTAGAGTTACTGATGGTGGCTATGGGGAACCCAAGTGAGCCTGCAGCAGAAGGATAGAAGATAACCTGATTTGTAACAATTCACTCCATTAGGGTTCACAAATTACGCGATTATTATTAAAGAAAAACCTTTTGCTAATAGAGGGACGATTTGAATACATTACAAGAGATCAGAGGAGATCTCTCTGGAGTCATTTAAAGGTGAGAATTCAGAATTCTTTAATAATAACTTCTACAACACAACATACTTTAATATGAGACACAGTTTACTTCTTTTTTTGCCTTTTTATGAATTTTTTTTTTTCTATTATTAAAGCATAAGCCTGCAGTTTTGCATGTTCTTTCACACAACACCACTGGAAATAAAAATTGCATTGCTCACCATTACAGATGACCCCAGAAGCTTTGGAGTCCTTGCAAAGATGCGGTTTATCGTTGATCTCCTTGCATTCCCAGAGATTCTTCGGGTCACGATAACACATATAGAACCACTGGGTGCCATTTTTGTGGGCGAGAGGGGGGACAAATTGGGAGAACTGCTTTGCTTTGGTACCGCACTGCAGCATGGAGCACACCATGGAGGCCATTTCATTATTCCAGCAGTTATCGCATACTGTTCCCCAGCTGCCGTTGCGGTGGATTTCCACTCTCCCGGAACAGCGGTCAAGCCCCCCGGTCAGTCTGACTCCTCTCATCTCTGCACGCAGATCATGAGAATAGTGAAAACCTTTTTTTCTCTTTATTTTTAAATTGCTATTCATTGTTTCCACCTCAGATCTACAGATTACAGTGCTTGAACACGACCAGGTAAGCGCGAGGGCAGTCCGAAGAGGTGATGATCGAGCTGAACTCTGGGTAGAGCTCATCAACATATCTACAACTTTACCTGAAATGAGGGGACTTTTAAGCAGAATAGTATTTCACCTATAAACGTATTTCTATTTCTTCAAAAATTAGGCTTTCTTTTAAATATATTTTGCTGTTGAACTATTCAGCAGATTTGATAAGGTCACCAAGAAGGCTGGATCTGTAGCAGGTCTCAGGCTGGAGTCTGTGAAACCGTGGTGTGTGTACATATATATATATATTTGTCGGTGGTACATGACAAGCCCCTGCATGGAATGTACCATCGACAAATTGAGGAAGTGGCTGATATCGAGAAGACATAAGTGGCATAGTGGCTGGCAAAGGCCGGACTGAAAGACAGCACAGAGGCAGTAATCATGGCTGCACAAGAACAGGCCCGAAGCACCAGAGCAATAGAGGCCAGGGTCTACCATACCAGGCAAGACCCCAGGTGCAGGCTGTGTGGAGATGCCCCTGAGACAGTCCAGCACATCACAGCAGGGTGTAAGATGTTGGCAGGCAAGGCATACATGGTGCGGCATAACCAGGTGGCTGGCATAGTGTACAGGAACATCTGCACTAAGTATGGACTGGAGGTCCCAGGGTCCAGGTGGGAGACCCCCCCCCGAAAGTGGTGGAGAACAAGCAGGCGAAGATCCTGTGGGACTTCCAGATCCAGACTGACAAGATGGTGGTGGCCAACCAGCCTGACATCGTGGTGGTGGATAAACACCGGAATAGATGGTGGTGATAGATGTAGCAATCCCAAGTGATAGTAACATCAGGAAGAAGGAACACGAGAAGCTGGAGAAGTACCAAGGGCTGAAGGAGGAGATAGAGAGAATGTGGGGGGTGAAGGCAACAGTGGTCCCAGTAGTGATAGGAACACTAGGAGCAGTAACACACAAGCTGAGTAGCTGGCTCCAACAGATACAAGGAACCACATCAGAGATCTCTGTCCAGAAGAGCGCAGTCCTAGGAACAGCAAAGATCCTGCACAGGACCCTCAGACTCCCAGGACTCTGGTAGAGGACCCAAGTCTGAAGGAAGCCCAGGAGGAATATATATATATATATATATATATATATATATATATATATATATATAGTATACACATATATACACACACATATATATACATAAATATGTATATATATGTAAATATACACATATACACGCGTATGTGTGTGTGTGTGTGAGTGTGACCTGAGCACGTGACTCCAGCATCCTCCTTATGCCCACAGTCGGACTCGTCTTCTCCAGCAGGACAGGACCACAGGTTGTCCTCTCTGCCCGTACAGTTCAGGTCGTCCAAGTAGATGGGTCCTCGGCCGGGGGGGAAGGAGCCGCCCTGGCCGCTGACGCTGAGGGCGTACCCGCAGCCGCTCTGGGCGCACACCACGTCGGCGTCCCGGAGGTCCCAGTGGTCGTCGCACACCGTTCCCCACCTCCCGTCCCTCCACAGCTCCACGCGCCCAGCGCAGCGGTCGGTGCCTCCGGCCAGGCGCATGGCCTGGTGGCCTGGAACACCACATAGGCCAAGAGTTATCCATCATCCACCCATCTAACAACTCATCCATCCATCCATCCATCCATCCATCCATCTATCTATCTAATCATCCATCCATCTCTCTACTCATCCATGCATCATCTATCTACTCATCCATCATCTATCTATCTATCTATCATCTATCTATCTATCTATCATCCATCCATCTATCTACTCATCCATGCATCATCTATCTACTCATCCATCATCTATCTATCATCTATCTATCTATCTATCATCTATCTATCTATCATCCATCCATCTATCTACTCATCCATGCATCATCTATCTACTCATCCATCATCTATCTATCTATCATCCATCCATCTATCTACTCATCCATCCATCCATCTATCTACTCATCCATCCATCATCTATCTATCTATCTATCTATCATCTATCTATCATCCATCCATCTATCTACTCATCCATGCATCATCTATCTACTCATCCATCATCTATCTATCTATCATCTATCTATCTATCATCCATCCATCTATCTACTCATCTATCCATCATCTGTCTACTCATCCATCATCTATCTATCTGTCCATCCATTCATCCATCCATCTATCTACCCATCTTTCTAACATCCATCTACTCATCCATCCATTCATCCATCCATCATCTATTGGCCCATCCATCCATCCAAACATCCATCCATCTATCTATGATGTATCAGATGTGTAAAGTTTATTTCTATCGTTCAATGTAAAACAGTACCATCTTTTGGCTTTGGGGAGCTGAACTGATTCACATGAATCTTCTCAGGTACCACCAGAATCTTTTAAAGCGATACTCCACAAACCAGGTGAAAGAGATAATGGATGGTTTAAAAAAAAAAAAAATTAAAAAAAACAAAAAAAAAAAAAACAAAGGATGTAATGGTAAAAACAATCATCATAGAAAGTATAGTCTCCATACTGCACATGCTGAGGTGAGGACAGGGAGTAGAGTGTACAAGGGAGCTTTGCAAACTGAGAATCTGCAATGTTGCATTGAAAACCACATGTGCAGCAACATCACAAACAACCTTGTTGTCATTACTGACAACTTAGGGGTTTATTGAAGCAACAGCCAGCAAGAACCCCAACCCCATAGTGAAAATGACACAGTGACGGGAACTTTTGAGGGAACCAGCAGTACGAGGAGAGCCGTTGATCATCACCGGGTGCTTAGACGCATTTAGTAGCATAATAATATGAATATATATGTAGATGGAGAAACAAGATGTCTTCTCACCGCACGTGACTCCAAAGATTGACATGCAGTTGTTGGTGCTTGATGAACAGTTCTGCAGAAGGCCGTCGCGGTAGGAACAGCGGTCCAAGCAGGTGGCCTCGCGAGGCAGGCGGCTTTTATTCAGGTGGAAGAGGCCGCCGCACTGGAGCGTCGCACAGATCTGGCCCAGGAGCGCGACCGCGGAGTCTTCGGCCAGCGCCACCGCATCGCCGTTGCGGTTGCGCGCCGTCTTCAGCGCGAAGCTGCATTGAGTCAATTTGTGCAAATACAGGTCGTCTGCGCAAACAGAAAGACGGGAATCGTTTGTTTGATGCATGTGCAGAAATATTCAGGTTAAAGGCTTTGGAGGCGTGGCTGAACGGAACGCACCATAGTCGTCCATGAAATTCATAAAAGACTGTGAACCGTTATACAGTGTAGGATATTAATTCTTTAAATTTCTAGAATTATTTTTAAAAAATCTCTGCTAGTGTCAACCACTCTCAGATTAGTTATCTTTAATTGTAATCGACAACATTTCTTGGACACATAACGTCTTTGTCCATTTATTGACGGAGAATGAGATAATAAAATTGAATGTTACAATACGTCATCGTTTTTTCATATCTGAGTTTGGTGGGTACGGTTTTGTTTTTTTTGTTTGTTTTGTTTTGTTTTGTTTTGTTTGGAAAAAATCAATTTATTTCACACACATAACTGATTTAGAGTCCCAGTACAGGAAAATACGTCTATCTTGTAATATTGAGCCCCCCAAAACCGCATTTCTGCCTGATTGCAGTGCAAACCAGCAAGCGTGGTGGGAAAGCGCCGTTGTTCTATTTGCACCTGCAGATAAAAAAAGGGTTCGAGCAGTATGCAAGCGACGCCACACCGCACATCCTGTGTTAAAATACCCAAAGAAGTAAATACTTTCGCTCTGCAGAAATAAGAAGAAGCTTCGTTTTTGCAAAATGAAGCGCAGAAAACTGTCGTTTAGAACAAGACACTTACTGATCGCTTTTTCTTTTCTCTGAGGACCACCCGCGTCCGTTTCGGTGATGTTTGGGGCAGCTGCAATAAAGGTGATATAATGGAGATATATTTCAAAATTAGGACACGCAAACACGCCTCGGCACGGGTTCGGTGTGTGGATGGAAGAGTGTTTATCGGGTGAAATGCACTGCGAGGTCAGAAACCTGCAGAACGTATTTCTTTATCTCTGTAGAAAGTCACACAGAAGTTTGTGAACGCTTCAAGTGAGTTTGTGTAATATAACAGCGGTGCTAAAAAAAAAAAAAAAAAAAGAAGATCCATTTAACCTCCTAAGACCTGGCGTCCACATATGGGGATATTAGATTTGGGGTCACCTATCATATAAAAGCTAATTCTTATTAGTACGGGGCCAAATGTCCACATACATGGACCCATAAACATTATATTATTACACATTTAGATTGATTGTCCCTGCATGTGGACATCATTGTCCCCAAAAACCACTTGTTTCAAAATATTGTTAAAACACGATTCTCAGTTTTTAAACTTATCAGGTCCCAATAATCCTGAATATCAAAGATAAATTAAGAATGCGTATCAAGAGAGAACTTAAGAGGTTAAAGTAGATGACTGTAAAATGTGCGGCAATGTGAGTAATCTTTGTTGGTACTTTTAATTAAAACCTTAAGGCATCCAATGCAATGTTCGGTTCAATTTAACCCCCATTAGATGTAGAAGTGTTAAGAAAATCAACATATTCTTGGTAAGAAATACCTTTTCTCAGGATTGACGTCTAAATAACCTTTTTTTTTGTTGTTTTTTTAAATGATTTTCTAGGTTTCTCTACGTTACCTTGACAGAGACGGCTCAGCAGAACAACAGAAAGACAGATCAGCTTCATGTTTTTGTCTATGCCCTGTTTGCCCGTTTGGTCAAAACATCTCTCAACTGTGGTTCCTCCACTTGTTCGCCTGCTCTTTGAGTGACAGCCTGAATTCATCAGAGGACTGCAAGCGGAAATGAAGAAAAACGTCTTTGTCACTGATATGCTGGTAGAAGTAAAAACCATGATGAGGACGCCCCCCCCCCCCACTGAACTGAACTGCTGTCATGAGGACAGAAAGTCAACTTAAGCAAATAACATTGCAAATAAATGAGACATTACAAATAATGTGTTATACATCATAAGTAATGATTATACATCTTTAAAGTGTTGACGACAAATAATTGGAATGTTTAAGTGTTTCCATATGCATAGCGGTGGTCTTTGTTTGGTGTTGTGTTTGGCTGGTGACTTAATAAATTATTGAATCATTGGAAGGGGTTTTACTTTTTAGTTTTGAAAAAAAAAGAAAGAAAGAACACATAAAATGATAATGAAACTAAACGTTCTTATGAACTAGGTGCACACCTATTTACATAAAATAATAAAATGTGGGATTTGAATGAATGCCGGGAGGTTGTGTAAAGAGAATTTGATTTAGACATTTTGCTGTTTTACAACAAATAAAAAGCTGCATCCCGCTGAGGGCGGCAGATGTTCCGCCAGCCGTGAGTGACAGCTTTGTTTACTTCCTGGTCCAGGACCACACCTTCTCTGCTGAAGCTCAAAATGTTTGAGTCCGTCCACAAAAAAACTCAGCAGAAAAAAAATAACAACTTTTTATTCTTCCAATTTGTATTGCATTGAAATATATTTATTTCACAAATCAAAAATATATACTCTGTGTCTGTAACTTCTCCTTTTTCAATGCTTTACTTCAGGGATCTCCAACCTCTTCCACAAAGGGCCGTGTGGCTGCAGGTTTTTGTTCCAATCCAGCAGCAGAACACCAAACTCTCTGAGTCTTCGGACAGATGATTGGTCAAACTGGGTGTGCTTGACTGGTTGGAACAAAAACCAGCAGCCACACGGCCCTTTGTGGAAGTGGTCCAGGCTGTAAAAAAGTATTTTTAACACTGTATTAGTGAGTGCTGTTACGATGGAATACAATTGGCAAAAGATGGAAAAACAAGTCAGGTTTTTTTCTTTTTCATCATGTAAATGGAACAACTAAATAATGTCATAATAGTTTGGATTCTATTTAAAAATTAACATTAATTCTTATAAAGAAACTAACTGTCAGCAAACCGTGGAAAGGTGTGTATTGGAAATAAAATTAAATATTGTTACTTCAGATCAGCTTCAGATGTCGATGAGTTATTATTCTCAACTGTAAAAGTTAAATCAGGAAGCTCCAGTTAATAAAAAAAAAAACTTTCCCATTTATTTACGATTCCTTTATGTTTACAAAAGTCAGAGGAAAATGGTCATTGAGTCATTTTTGAAACTTAAAAACGACAACTGTACACATGAACTATATTTTTATAAAAAAAAAAAAAAAAAAGACTACAAAATAAACATTCCCGCCTAATTCCTAAAGTTTTGACGGCGGTTTTTGTGGTTGTTTTGCCTTGTCTCCTAGAAATAAAGTTTGGCCATTGCCTGCAAAAATCTTTTCTTCCTTTTCTGCGCAGCCAACTGCAGAACTTCCTCCGGGTTACTGGTGTTCAGCTCTGTCTGTCCAATCGCTTTCATCTGCAAAATAGACAAGAGTTGGGTAACATGTAGCTGTTTACTGGAATTAATCCTCTAATTAATTAAGTCCTCCTGGATGTATGAAATCAGTTCTATAATCAAAATGGTGAAAGTTATCGATACAGACCTTATTACCAAATAAACTTCACTCAAAAAAAATTTCTTCTGCACTCAAATCGAAATGTGTTGAGTACTTCTACGTTCACAGGGACAAAAATATTTGGACAAATTCCTATAGTATTAATAGTTTAATACATCCATCCTGCTCCTTGAAACAAACAATACATGGTGAGATATTATTGCTATTTTAGCTTCAGTTACATTAGTTAAATTGATCCCTAAAATTCAAATTAGACTATTTTTCTCCTTCACTTATTTCAAAGTAACTAAATAATAATTTATGCTTAAACAGGAAACTGCTGTTAATTGGTTACCCAAATAGTTTCCATCCAATTTGTTTCAAATCAACAAGGTGGAAAAAAGGTGTATTATCAAAACATTAGGTGTTTTTCAATTTGCTGGTGTGAGGTTGAAGATTAAAACTAATTTCACTCTTAATTCGAAAGGCAGCAAAACTACTGCTTACTGCTATTTGTCTCTTCTCAGTCTCTCCACGTTTGTGGTGAATATCTGATTAATGTCAAAGAACAGCATTAAAAAAACAGATTGAGTATTTTCAGAATAAAACAAGAAAAAAAATGTGAAAACATTTTTCTTTTTGAATGATATCAGCATCCTCGTGAATAAATTATGAAAGGATACGAGTGAGGTACTCCAGGATGGTGACGTCCCAGATGTATTCATAGAAGGAGTCCATGGCATCATGACTGCAGAGACAAGAAATGAAAAAAAAGCGATGACAGAGGTTCAGAGCTGAACGTCAACTGTAATGGAGTGCTTCCTGCTCTGATGTACCTGTTCTGCTCTTGAAGAGCTTTGAATGCAGTCATATAGTCCACCTCACGAAGAAACTGACAAAGAACAGCAACCTAGTGTGAGAATATATGGAAGATAATAGTTACAATCCAAAAATGCTGAAGCTGATTTTTGTTATTTCTGAAAAACAATATAACTAAATAAGTAGAATGGATATGATTGGATACCCAATAAGAGTAAAATATATTTTCCCAATGTCTGCTTTTTGACACCTGGTAACCTTTTAAATGTTGAGACAAAGAAGCTTTCATTCATTCCAAAATGTTTGACCTCTGACCTGTGTGTGGCAGTTCATCATTGAACAGCACTTGATCATCCTCTTCAGGACCTGGAAACAAAAGTTGCTGCATTAGGTGAATGACTAAATTGGGTATTCATCAACCTAGTCCTTTTGGCCTTGCAGGATTGGGTTGACAAATGCAATAATGACTACTGTATATTGTAAATTGTGGAAGCTATTTTTGTATTTGTATTTATTTATATCAAACTTGTGCATGGAAATACAATGTTCCTTAGTTGTAAAGATGAACAAGAAAAAGAAGGTGGCTGAGAGGGCTGTGTGTCGTACCTGATCAGTGTAAACATCAGGAGGAACGACTTTGGTGAAGAAGTCAGAGCACACTGCCCCGGCCTGGAGGTAAATGTTCAGCGCAGCAGAGTACTGATTGGTCACTGAAACATTGAGGACAAAAAGATGAAAGCCTGGGTTAAAAGAGACATCGTTCAGGCCCTGTGCAAACCTTCCTTGCTGAGCCTTTTATAGTTAAAATCCCAACTATGCTTTTTGTAATAATAATAATAATAATAATAATAATACATTTTATTTGACAGCGCCTTTCTGGACACCCAAGGTCACTTTACAGAGAATAAATACACACTAAAATAAATAAAAATAAATAAAATAGCAGGCAATTAAAAGGCAACAGGCAGTTAAAACAGGTAATTAAAAGGCAGCGATAAAATCAAAGGAAGGCAGATATGGGCAGCAGAAAATTGTACAGGGGTAACGAAAGGGCAACAGAAATCAGAAAATGATAATGATAAATTCAGACAGAATTTGTCAAAGTCTGCCACAAATTACCACTGTAACTAATTTATGAACTAATTTATTTTGTGTAGTTGCATGAATGCAACAAACAAAGATTTCTGGCACAGAGCATATCAGATTTAAATGTATATATATTAAAAGGAGTCATCACCTGACTTTTTCCAGTCTTTGTTATTGTCCTTAAATCAAATCTTAAAATGTATTGGGGGAAAAAGATCAAATATAGAGCTCATTCTAACCCTTTTTTCACGACGTGACTTTCTGTCACAAAAGTACATGCGAGATTTTGACTCATCTAGATGTTCCGTGTGATAATGGCAATAAGGCGCTAGTTGATTGGCTGCAGGAATGACAGCGTAGGAATGGGGGCGGGGCCAGTAATGCAAGCATTTAAACACCGAGGCAATTGTAAGAAGGCCCTCAAAAGTGGAAAACTCAGAAAATCCTCCTGGATAACGTTAGCTCCTGCCTGTTTCCTAGAAACCACAAGTCCATATAAGAGCCCAAAGTGGAGCTTTCAAACTCCAGTTTCAACTGAGGTGAGACACTGACATACACATTTTAACAAGGAAACATGTGATTTTTGGGTGATGACTCCTTAAAAACATGAGCTTGGGTGTATAAACGTTTCTGCTATTAAAACATGCAGATGTTCTGAGGGGATTTTAGAAGTTCTCAGGGACACAAACTCTGTCAGGCTGCTTTGTGGATGAAGACATTTCCCAACAGTCATGAGTCAGAGATGGCGATGATGTCTTTTTCTTACCAAAGTATATATCAGCTTGCGTGACGAGCCAGGATTGGTTGTTAGAATTCAGGGTGAGAGCATAGGACACCAGCTCTGTGACGGTCACAGCCACGGCCTCCACGTCTACCGCCTGGATGCTGCGTCACACAAATTCACAAACGTTCGAGACCCGCAGAACTCCGAACCGACAGAACTCCGAACCGACGGGTCTACCTAATCGCTCTTACTTTGGAATAGAAGACGGCCAAATGGAGAGGTGCTCGGCTGTGACCTCGTTCACAATGTCGTCCTAAAGAAGGCACAGCAGACGCAATTACAAAGAGAGACCTTTCGCTTTCGTTCACCGCTGCCTTTTACACCTCAAGGATCATGCATGGGGAGACATGAGAACATACGCGCACGATGCTGTGTAGCCTCACAAACAGTGAGATCAACGTTGTCAACACCAGAGGTTCCTAGAAATGAGATATCATATATTTTTAGAGGTGTTAACAACAGCGCGTTAACAAGAACACAATCATGTGAATATCACTTTACAAACAAATAATACTCACTCTAATTTTTTTGATGAATGTGATGAATTTGCTCCTGAACAGGTTAAAAAAAAAAAAAATCCCATGGTTAATCTGTTTGCATTTTAGTGCCCCCTCAACAACATGAAGTGTGATGTGTTTATCAAGTACCGCTGCAGGATGCCCATGGAGGACTCTCTGTGTTTAATCAGGCTCACTCGGCCGTCGCTGTTTCTCTTGTGCTGGATAGAGACGCTGCATATCTGCACCACCACCTCCCACAGCTCTTTGGCTGTGCGCCGGCTCTCTTTAGGACCTGGGAGCTCTTTGCACGTCGAGGCCAGGAGCTGGCCCAGCTAGAAGGCGGTAAGAAATGAGGGAAGCGAACGCCTTTAACCCCGTTCGTCGATCTGGTTTTATGCAAATGTACTTCACCGGGGGTGTCAAAAAAACAACAAAAAAAAAAAAAAAAAAAACACCCGATCTGAAACGGAAATCCAGTTTTGAGTTAAACGAGGTAACAATGTTCTTTGAAAAGATATTTTAATCTGAATATTGCCATTCATTGCGACTAATCATGAGATATTTCTAAATTCACATATCACAAACAGCTATAGTTGTTCTGTAGTAGTTCATAAATCTATTTATGAAGCAATGCCACATCTACAGCAGTAACTGATTCATTCAGAATGTGAAATGATTGTCAACTTTAAACAACAGACTACATTATTGTTTCACGCCCCATTAGAGTGAACTGAATCGCGTGTGTGTGTGTGTGTGTGTGGCGATACGTATCGGATCGCCACATACTGGAGAGGTGCGCGCCCCTGCTTTTTTTTACCTTGACGTATGGATTGTTATTGACCAGAGATGGTGGCACCTGCAGAGTCAGGTAATCATTCTCCCTCCAGTTCAACATGAAGGCCACGCACTCTTCTCCAACCACCTGACGCAGAGGCACATCTGAAGACAGACGCATAACAGTTTTAATACGTCTGATTTTTTTTTTTAACCTCTCGTTACCCTTCATTTATCAAACCTCAAGTTTTAACCCCGCGATCTAATTTCATCGTCTAAGTGCGAGTCGCAAGGCGTACGCGCAAATCGAGCTTAAAACAACCCCCCCCCCCCGGGAGTTTCCGTCCGCTCACCGTGAATCCTCATCTCCAGGTATCCTCTGACCCTGCTCACCAGGTCGGGGGCCGGTCGCTCCTTGCTGCCCTCGGCCGCCATGGACTCGTGCGCGCGGACCTCCAGCAGCAGCATCTCGTTCAGCATCACCTGCCTCAGCTTCGGGGAGAACTCCGTGACGAGCTCCAGGCAGGCTGTGAAGAGCTGCCGCGCGTGAGCGAAATCCTGAAGAGCCGAAGAGCATTCGTGTTTTTCACTCCCGCAATTTGGTGGGAAAAAAAAAAAAAAAAAGGTTGGAATAGAGTATTTTGATCCTTTTTTTTTTTTTTTTTTAAATAGGTTTGTGCACACCTTTATGGATATGCAGTGGAGTCCTTTGGCCATAAGGATGTAAACCAGATCCCTTGTGAGGTTGTCTTTAATGCTGAGGATCACATTAATGTAGTCTGGAGGAACTTCCCACTGCAGATAAACACACAGATTGGAGATTGATTGCATTTTTTTTTTTTTTTTTTGGGGCGGGGTTACGATAAATCCCGACTTCCTTCGAGATCGGCTCATTTCCGTGCCGCGCCGTTGCCCTCTGACCTTGTTGTTGACCCTCCAGTACGAACGCTCCGCCATGCCGTGGAGCTCGATCAGGGTCTGCCTAATCCTTCGGGGCTCCAGGAGGAGGATGAGCTGCTGCTCCAGCTGCCCGATGTTCACGCTTGCTGAAGCTGTGGAGAGATGAAGTTAACCCCCAACCCCGAAGTTACAACTAACTGGAACTCAATAGTAAGGGCCAAACCAATGTCACTCTATTCTATTTCTATTTTTTAACATGCCTTTATCAAAAATACATACCTTCATCACACAAGCCAGCTACAAATACTGAGTACTTGTATCTACATAGTTAAAGATCCTCAAGAGGAGGCTTTGTATTGTTTCTATATTCCTAGTTAATAACTAAAAAATGAACTTTGATAGGAAGCATTTTTTTTTCCAATCTCAATCTGTTTGGCCTCCACTGGGGATGGATAGAATCCGAGGGGAGCACCTGGGATGTCGTAGAAAGAAGGCAAAGGTTTTGCACTGAGGTTGATTGTCGCCGATCTCTTCCTCATCTGCTCCACCAGCACCTTCCGCTCGTCCTCCTTTAAAAGCTCCATGAAGAGCTTATGAGATGACACCACGAACAGAAGAGGCAACTCCTCCAGGTTCTCACAAAGTGTCCTGAATCAAAGAAAAGAGTTTGCAGGATTCGACATATATATATCGCATATTTACTCCGATTCTGATTCGAAATAACAGTTTTAGAGAGCTGAAAAGAGAGGACAAAATTCTCAATCAACGGAGGTTACAGCCATAAAGATGCTAAAGCCTTAATAATTGCTTTACTTTGCACATGATTTCATCACTCCAAAGTTAGATTTTGAAGTTGGTCGGCAGATTTGGCTACTAAACTATTAGTCGATAAAGTATGATAAAGTATACAATAAACTTGAAATTCTGACAACACTCAGAACAGAGAAAAAAAATCCCACATTAGAAATTACATGTTATGTTCTCATTAAAATACCGTATTTTCACGACCATAGGGCGAACCGCGTTATAGGGCGCAGCTTCAGTTACGGGTGTCTTTTTGGTATTTAACACATACAAAAGGCGCACCGGGTTATAGGGCGCAGCTTCAGTTACGGGTGTCTTTTTGGTATTTAACACATACAAAAGGCGCACCGGGTTATAGGGCACAGTAAAACGTACCAGTAAAACATCTGTGCGAGCTCGGGACTCAGAACATATCAGTGCAAACCAGACATTGTGAAAATTATAAACAGCCAAAAGCATGTTTCACTTTACTGGTCGAGTCCTGGTTCAGACCTGGTTTAGTCCTGGTTTACACCTGATTTAGTCCTGGTTTACACCTGATTTAGTCCTGGTTTAGTCCTGGTTTACACCTGATTTAGTCCTGGTTTAGTCCTGGTTTACACCTGATTTAGTCCTGATTTAGTCCTGGTTTAGTCCTGGTTTAGTCCTGGTTTACACCTGGTTTAGTCCTGGTTCAGTCCTGGTTTAGTCCTGGTTTAGTCCTGGTTTACACCTGATTTAGTCCTGGTTCAGACCTGGTTTAGTCCTGGTTTACACCTGATTTAGTCCTGGTTCAGAGTGCACGTGCACTTCCTCATTGCATGCGCTGACAGCTCGTGTTCTTATGCGCCGTCCGCACGTTCACGCCACGCCCCTTGCCGTTCTCCCAACGCCCCTTGTCTTCTACTACGTTCGCGTCTCACAACAAAACAATAGGCGCACCGCACCATAGGGCGCAGCGTATATGTTGGAGAAAATGTAAGACTTTTAGGTGCGCCTTACGGTGGTGAAAATACGGTAACTAATTCCGTGAGCTGATTCATCATTGGGTAGTGATTAAAACCTACTTATTTTCTTTCAAAGAATTTGACTCAGCTCACTCACTTAATGAAGTTGCCCATCTTTCTTCTGGGTGTCTCAGATGGATGCTCCTTTTCTAAGGAAAGCGTGCAGACCTGCAGTAAAAGGACAATTTGATCATGCGGTTTTAATCTGATTCGCAACAGGTTAAATGTATTCATCTAATCAATTTGTACTCTCCAGTTGAATTGCAAATTGTATTCTAAGGACCAAAAGCATTTTAATGACTTGGCGAGCGAAAATGGGGGCATTTGAATTGAATGATGAGAAGTCTGTAACAAGACATTTTATTTCTACGGTCATTTCAGATCAGGTAGCAAATATATGATTTTTCCAAATCGCGATTTTGGCGGAATATGGGACATGGAAAGGGGAGTACCTCTAAAATGAAGTCCACCATCCATTTGTTGGGCCTGAGGAGGAGCTGCTGGAAGCGAACGCTGAGGACCTCCCCTTCCAACGCGTCTCGGATGGCGTTGCAAATACACAACTTGTGACAAACCTCATCCAGGCCCGACTCGCTGCAGAATTTAGGACAAGAAAAAAAATCTATTATATATATTTGGAAGTAAACTGCTAGAAATATATAGCTCCAAGGCATGTTATTTGATTAAAACCTGGTTTTTGGGCTTACCCTTGTTGGACTTTGTACAGGAACTCTCTGAGAACAGACTGTCTGAAGTGATTGGGCAAACTGTGGGTTATATTGTCTCTGATGAAGGCTTCTATGACAGCCTGTCAGACGGAGAGGAAACCTTATCCGACACGCGCCGATGCCAGTGATATTACTCTCGGACTACTCGGGAATCGCGAGCGCGCCAGTCGCCGCCCGCGGCGACTCTCACCTGGTAGTTGTGTGTTCTGATCAGGCTATTGATCTGATCGTACGCTGTGGTCTGCGAGTCCGAGTCACAGTCTTCGGTCAGAGCCTTGCAGGCATTCCAGTACCCAGCCAGCCGTTTCTCATCCAGGTGAACATGCACGGTTGAGTCCAGCTGGGAAATACGAGCGAACGCGTCAAAACGCGCTGCGACGCGACGGGGCCTTTCGACGCGGGCTTTCAAAGGTACCTTCTTTAAGAGATCTTTGGTCTGCCTGAAGTGATCGCGGGCTTTTCGATAGGCCGTCCGGTCTGTGCAGCCCTGGTGGAAGAAAATGCCTCCTACATCATAATGGACCTGAAAACGAAAACCAGAGACGTCCCGACTAGCGTTAACTTTAAAATAAAAAGAATCCAACGTCGTCGATGTCGTCTGCGCGGGCCACCGACCTGACAGTGGAGCTCATCCGCGCTGATGCGAAGCCCCGCGGTTGAGGACTCCGTCTCCCCATTGGCAGCTGTATCAGCAGCCAGCAGGTCTAAAGTCCTCAACGTGTGGACGTAGAAGTCTTTTTTCAAGTGCAGGGCTCCTTCCAGGACACTGATGGAGTCGTTTGCCTGCTCCTTGAGCTGCACACACACATTGAATTACAGTATTCGTAGACTGTTTAAGTCATCTGACCCACCTCTTTGTAGGATCAAATAGGATATTTACAATACACTGGGGTTTTGCAGACAGGAATATGTCTGAAATATAAAGTTATCTTTTTTCTTGTAAGGCCTATTAATGAGTAGTTGCTTTTGATTTAAGACGAACTCTCTAACTCACCACGGTAAGGATGTTCTCAGTCATCTCTTTCTCCTGCTGCAAAATATTTAACCTAAAGAAAACAGAGGCCATCAGCGATAATATAACGTATCAATCAGATGTACTGTTGCGTCTGTTCTTCGTTTTCCTACTTCATATCCACCGCCGTGAAGAACTTACATGTTCATCTGGTGAGGTCCCGGTTTGGGCTGTTTCTCTGGAAAGCTGCTCAGCACGATGGTTCTAATCGCCCTTTGAAAGACATGACAAATTCATTACTTTCTGTTTAGGGCCTTTTCTTTGCTTACTTTCCTACTCCAAAACCGATGTGGTCTCCTACCAAATAAAGCCAAAATACGATTGAAATTTAAAAAAGGGCATGTTGATCTACCAGTGGCGGGCCGTGCATTTCTCGCCTCGGCCTTCAGGGAGGTCCTACTTAGTCCGGCATCAATAAATTCCTCTCATAATACCATCGTTTATGACACTATATTTTCAGCACATTTAAAACATATCTCTATGCGGTACTGTAAAAACGTATTTAAAAAAAAAAAAAAAAAAAAGGGTATTTAAAATGATCTGTCCTAAACGTGGCTCCAGTGCGGCTTGGTTGATCTGCATAGCACTGCCGGCTCTCACAAGTGAGTATTCAATCACAGGACGTGTACATGTTCATTCAACGTGATGCCAGCTAGAAGGCCAACCTTGTGATCTGATTGGCTATCGCAACTATCTGTCAACTGTATGTGCACGTTCACTTACAGTGCACAGTGCACAGACGCCCGCTTTGTTGATGCTGAAGACCTCGGGCAGATTTTACACAGCCTGGCAACACAAGCGAGCTGAATTCTGATTGGGTAAAAACTCTAACCTAAAAACAACAACACTGTAAGGAGCACACCGTGACAAAAAGAGAATACGAAGTATACTTTTCTGGTTATTGTAGACCAACAGAGAAGGCCTTGGTGGCCCTGACAGCCCACCACTGTGATCTACAATACAGCGGTTAAATCTGATTACTTCTGTCTTAACACATACCAAACGTAACTCACCAGCGGTTGTATATGACAACAGCCATGGCTGTGGTAGGAGGCAGAGTGGACAGGTCTAGCTCGACATGTTTCACCCCAGGTGGCACTTTGCTCACACAAAGAAGTTCATTTAATAACATGTTTAATACAGGAATGGTCAGTCTGACAGAGAAAAGGACAAAAAAAACCATTTTAGTCAAACATTTTGTTTATCCTTTTTGGAATCATGAATACCACTTCCTTCATTTTCAAACTATGTGTGTGTTTGTGTGTGTGGGGGGGGGGGGGTTCTTGCAAGCACAGAGTACACGCTTACCCTTTCTCAAGAAGGTCCAGATCCCACTTCATGTGCGCAGCTACTTCCAGGGCCAATAGTTTGAGGGTGCGGTTCCTGCGGTTGTCCACCGGCGGTTGCACCTGATTCTGCTCATTGACCGAAGGCTTGGACGCCTGCTCCAGAAACTGGACGATCAGCTGCACCGGTGTTGGATCTGTGTCGATAAGCAAAAAAAAAAAAAAAAAAAAAAAAAAAACTGATTTTCAAGTCTATTTGGTTAATGTTTACACAAAAATGTTTGAGTAAATGCCTGCGTCTTTGATATTGTTTATTGATTACTTAATTTCCAACTTGGAACCACAGGTTTAATTCAGTTATTTCCAAACCGAGACCACTCGGACACGAACGCAGAGACAGTAGTCCCTGTTCACTTTTGTAACGGACTGCATGGAGAGGCTCTTGAGAGGCTGTTGATGGTGTGACAGATGGATTCTTTAACCTGGATTTGTCTTCTGCAGGTGCGTCTCCAACAGGCTGCCATCCAGGAGGAACTCAAACCAGGATGTTTGGAGAGGAGTGCTGGGACGGCTGCTGGCCACAGCAGCAACCCTGTCTGCTGCCTCTGCACTCATCCTGCCCTAAAGAACACCAACAAACACTGAGGAAAAGTGGTCTTTTCTGCTCGGATTGTCGTTAACGTGTCCAGCATTGCTTCAGCAGCTTTATGCGATACTGTATTTATTACTCTATTAAAAGCATTTCGTCCGCAATCGGTGTGTGATTAGCACCTTTTCTGTAAGAATCTGGACAGACTATGTTTAGTTAAGGATTGTCAGAGTGGGTTTGCTCGTGAAAACATTAAACAGGAGGTGGAATTTATGAGATTGTGCCCTCGGTCTGAGTATTGTTTTGAGGCAGCTGCTATTGAAGCAAAGGGGGGAAAAAACCCTGGAGCCCGAAACACACACGGGCTGATAATTCTTACCTGGCCGGACGAAAAAGGTACAAATACGGGCTATGGGAGATAATTGTACATCGATTGTGAAATTTGTGAGCTAAAACATCGATATGAACTGCTTGGTTCTCACGTAATTCATTCTGTACGTCGCCATTGCTCTGGCGTGTTTCCGGTTCCTGCTTGCGGCTCAGGAGCTTCATGCTGCGTCGGTTTGCGCATACTCTTGCGCATTTATATGGACGAGCGAATTAAACCAAAATACTTTAATTATCGACGTTAGACACCGATTTTCAGCTGCAAGCCATCATTATCAAAATTAAAATTGATAAACAGTGGAAATGCAAATTTTTTACTTCACGTGAATAAACTTCAGAATCAGTGGATTTTTTGTTTGTTTGTTTTTTTTGTTTTTAATCACCAGTCACTCCAAATCCCGCAGTGTCAGAGTCAGTGGAAATAAAGCAAACGAAAAGGAAAGCAAAAAACATTGATAAAAAATATATATATAAACACCAGAATGAGGCAGTTATATTAGCAATGATGGATAATAAATAACAAAAATAATCCCCATCCCATCAAAATGTCGCTAAACTGCATTACAGTTCCTCCACACATTTGAAAATATCTTTTCTGCATTTAGAGCCAACGTCATCATGTTCAACCCGCATGACTGACACCCACTCTTGCAGAAAATGCTGCTAAAATAAACTAAACTATGTTCTATGTTTATGAAAATATAAAATAATTTAAAATTTTGACATTTTAACAAATGGCTTCTCATAATACAGTACAGTAGTTAATATTGGCATACGCAAGCGAACAAATGTCTTGATTGGAATTAGCAGAATGTGATCTGCTGATTCCAGGGGTGGGGGTCTTGAACCCACAGCTACAGCAATATATGTCCAGTTAGTCTTGATTGACTGAATGTTTCTTGGTGCACACCGGAAAAAAAAAAAAAAAAAAGAAACATATAGTCCTTGATGTTTTCCTGCAGGACGCTTGAAGAAACACCGAAGAAAGACAAAGTCAGGCTCAGCAAGACTCCCCCCACTTCATATACCTGGAATTAATGTATCCACATTCATGGATAATTCCAGGTGCGACAGGAGCGCACGTCATCACAAAGGCAGAAGCGATCGTCAGTATTGGAAGGAGATGACCGAGTTCACTTTGTAGACGTGGTATGAGCGGTTCCAAAATACTCGAGTAAAGTAATTTTTGTAGGGAGAATAGTTCAATTTTATCTCCTGGCAGAATCTTCCGTACTTGGAGAAAGAGTACATCTCTCCTTTGTCGTACACAACCTGCAAGAAAAAAAAAAGGAGGAAATAAAAGGTTTATGAGAATGAAACGCTCTCTTATTAAAGAAAGTGAGATTTTGTTGTACCTTTGCAAAACACAAGCAATGTCTCCACAATAATTAATTTGCCCTGGAGGTACATGTAATTGAATTTTACCATATTTGGAACCCCTATTTTGTGTTTTTCCCTATAAATTACACAACTGCAATATAGAATACTAAAAAGAGACACCAGAACAGCAAAGAAAAATAATTCTAACATCTAAATGTATTTAAACCAAGATACTTGTAGTGAAGCTCATATAATTGACTTCCACTTGCAAACTTTAATGCAGCTCTTGGGCTACATGGCACTGTAACTATTGCACAATTTCACATATGAATTATCATCTTTTTAACACCTCAAACAATAAATCTGCACACGGGAGTGAGTTGTTGGAACTTGAAGTGTTTTTAACTCACATGTCCATTGGCAACATCAAGCAGGTCTTTGATCCTACAGCCTTTATTAATGCGAAGTTCGTTACAAATGGCTTCCTCGATGATCACATAGTTTGTCTTCTGAGAGGTCAGAATCTTATAAATTTCTTCCGCAGATTTCATTCCATACACCTGATATGTCTACAGAAAGTGAGAGAAATGGCTTATCCAGATGTCTCAGTTGGTGAAAATTACACTTTCAAGTTTTGCACCAGTCTTTCAAAGTGGAATTGAACTCACATCCTCTGTCCTCTTTAGCAAGTTGTTATCAGAGTAAAGAGGTAAACTGGTCATAGCTGAACCTGAAACCAGTTTCACTGCTCCCAACAGCAGAGGACTCCCAGCAAACACAGCAGAGGCCGGAGCCTGCGACCTAAAAGACAAGCGGTTAGAGGAGGCAACAGCAAGAGAGCCGAGATTGATCTGATGACCCACCTGATCCAGCTGATTAGTTCTACCATGTCGGGGTCGTAGAACTCCTGCAGATCAGACAGTTCTGCTAAGACACGGGGGCAGTACTGCACGAAAGAATAGATACACACCTTTGTACGCATCTAAACATCTGGTGAAAGTATATAATGAGGATAAAACGCTACATCTCACCTCCCTCCACAAACTAAAACCAATGATTGTGGGTACTGCTGTGCTCAGAATCAACGACTGGAGAATAAAAAAAACAAAGACAAATTCACTGTCTGGAACCTGGAGTAGTGGAACACCAGAAAACAAGATAAATCTGTGTTTTTAAACCTAATATATATCCATATATAGACAGATATATGGATATATACATATAGATGAAGATCAGAACCCATTTTATGACATATGTATGCAGAAGTCAAATTCCAAAAGGGTTCATCCACTTTTTCTTTCAACTGTACAGCATGTACATACTAACGTTGGATAAGAAAGGGTCACTTACCAGTACTACAGGATGAATAGACTTCAGTTTTAGCCACTTAAAGACAGTCATCCAGAGGTCTGGGGAACACACTCCAAATGCTGTAAACATGCAGACATATGGGGTCCACAAATATTTCATCCTAGCGGGAAAAAAAAAGAATAAAAATGTGAATTTTAGCACTATTTAATGTTGCTATTTAAATGGACTTAATTCAAACTTGATTAAAACTTTATTTGGATAGGTACCCATCAAACAGCAGAGCTAGGCCCCCAAAGACCAATGTGTGGAAAACATGATAGATGACCTCTGGGTGCTCTCCTATTCTCCCATCTTCAAGTTTGAGGTCCAGTTTCATTGTCTGACCACTACATTCAAAAACATATTAAAAAAATTATTCAGGAATCACCTGCAAAAAACTTCATCATGGAAAAATAGTAACATGCCTGAGTCTCCTGTAAATAGTCTGCAGGGTGGATAGAAGGCAAACAGTCAACACCAGGAAATAGAAAGGAAGGACAGAGGCCTGCGTCAGCCGTAGAAATAAGTCCTGCTTGGGGGTCTGGAAACTCTCTTGGCACAGAAGGAAGTTGGTAACAAAATCGCTGAAATGGAAAAAAAATAAATAATAAAGACGGTGCACAAAGACGATAACACACACTCCAATTCCTCAGCAAACATCGAGCGCGGCAGGTCTAACTCACGTTGTTGTGTTGAGCCTAAATTTCACTTCCAGGAACTTTAATATGAAGTCGTTCTCGTGGACAGGAAGAAGCTTCTAGAAATTTAAAAAATACATTATTGTGTGTGTGTTTTTATTTCTGTTTCACAAACACATAAATTCACTTTTCACCATTTAAAGCACCTGTATGCTGTTTATACCTGTATACTACACGTATAAAGAAACACCGCGTGACCTTAAGTGCTGTGGTGTTACCTTGATCAAATAATTAAAGGTGATGCCTGTCGTAAAGACGAGATGTACATGCAGGGACAGCTTCAGTACTCGGGCAACAAGTGGTCCTTTCTTCATATTTTGCTGCAGCAGAAAAACAGCATACGTTCAACTCAGTCGGTATAAATACCCCGGATAAGTGAGCAGAGATTTAATTCAAAATAACAAAATAAACACATGAAAGGAAAATTAAAAAAAAAAAAAATGAAATTCAAATAATATTTCCAACAATTTATCAAATTATTTTAAGTTCCAAAAAGGGCAAACTATACCTGCAAATACCTCGCAAGTACTGATCCAATGAGGATGCTGAGCAGAGGCGAGCTGAGCAGGACTGGGTTCTGAAACTGCAGCAAGTAAGCCAGGAACAAGGAGCCGAGGTACACTTTATGAATATCAGCCACCTGATGGTCACATGGAGAGATGAATGAAGCGGCGAAAAGAAAGCCAGGTTTAAAAATAAAAAAAAAAAAAAAAAAAAAACTTTGATCTCTTTTTTTTTTCCCTTAAAGAACAAACAAAGTCGTTATGATAACATGCCAACAACTGCAGGTTATATAATTTATCAGAAGTTTATCTGCAAAAAACATAGTTTTTGGAAATATGACAATATCCTCCCTCACCATAGACGGCTCCACAGTGTCCCCCTCCCCTCAGGTCAAGAGTCTGGGTGTCATCCTAGACAGCTTCACTCTCCTTCCAATCCCACATCAATAACATTACCCGATCTGCTTACTTTCAATACCAATCGTCTCCGCTCTTCTCTCTCCCCCCACGCCACTGCCATCCTAGTCCACAGCCTCATCACCTCCCGTATCGACTACTGCAATGCACTCATTTTCGGTGTCCCCCTCAAATCCCTCCGGTAACTCCAATTGGTCCAAAACTCTGCTGCCCGCATCATCACCAGAACCCCCTCCACTCATCACATTACCCCCGTTCTCCAGCAGCTTCACTGGCTCCCGGTTCATCTCCGTATTATCTTTAAGATTGACTTTTAAAGGCATCCACAACCTTGCCCCCCCCCTATCTGACTGACCTTCTCCTCGTCTCCACCCCCTCTCGGTCCCCTCAGGTCTTCTTCCTCCCTTCACCTCTCCGTACCATCTTCACGCCTCAGCACCATGAGACGTGAAAACCTTGGAACTCTCTCCCACCAGACCTACGCAACATCGCCTCTCTCCCCCAGTTCAAACCCAGTCTCAAAACCCACCCGGTCAAATCTGCATTCTCCCTCAGATTTTCTGATTTCTGTTGTCATTGAATTATCTGCTGTACAAATTATCTGCTGCTCATATCTGCCTTCTCCCTTTGATTTTATTGTTGCCTTTTAATTGTCTGCTGTTTTTATTTATTTTAGTGTCTATTTTATTCTTTGTCAAGTGACCTTGGGTGTCCAGAAAGGCGCTGTTAAATAAAATGTATTATTATTATTATTATTAATATCAATAAAGTTGATATATAAACTCCCTTAAAAAAGTACTTGGGTGTCAAATTGTACAATTAACAAGGTAAGAGGTATGGTGCCATTATTTACCTTACGAGGAGGTACCAGGTCAAAAGAGTCCAGGAAGAAAAGACAGAGGGCTTGTATGAAGAGCACATAGTGGCTGTGTTCCCACACCAGGAGGAACGTGACGCTCATGGCACTCATGGTAAGATAGCAAAACATCTGAAGGGGAGATCGAGGGGGAGGGGGATCAGTGCACGAAGGACCGGTCGCGTCGGACACGGCAGCGCGCGCGCACGCGCGGACGAGAGGCACACCTCCGTGGCAGAGTTGATGTGGTTGCTCAGGAAGCAAGTCAAGGCAGCGACCTGACAGGAGAAGTAGGGCAGAGCCCAGTTGTCCCTCAGAGGGACAGCGTGGTCCACTTTGGTTGTGTCGGGTCTGAGAAGGACAGTGGACAAATTCATGTCAAAGACGAAGAAAAAAACAAGATTTTAGGCGGTGTGTATTAGGGCTGGGTGATACAGAGCGAATGTTATATATCAATATTTTTTTAGCTGAATGGCGATACTCAATATTTATCTATATTGTTCCGCGGTGTAATTAGGATTTCCCCAAAAGCCCATTTGTTTGTTTCGGGGCCGGAAGCTGGGGAGGATCTGTGGCCCGAGTTAACACACTCTTCCTATTGGACTTTACGGCTGTTGCAGATGGTCCAAGAGATTAGTCGCGCTCGAACCCTTTGGTTCAGCATTCCTTCCAAAGCGCCTCGCGCTCCTGCTCATCTGAAACTTCAAATCCGAACCGTCCCCAAATTCTCGAGCCATTGTGCCTCTGCTTACGAAGCGGCTCCACGTTGACGCTGCACTGAGCAGAATCAGGACAGAGCAAGAGAGGCGGGGCTTAGTAAACGTGTGTGACACAGAGAGAAGAGAAATAGTTACAAAGCAGAGGCTCAAGGGAAGAAATATATACCGTAATTTCCGGACTATAAGCCGCAACTTTTGTCACACGCTTTCAACCCTGCGGCTTATGCAACGATGCGGCTGATTTATGCATTTTTTTCTAACGGCCGGCAGGGGTGCTCGAGCAGAAAAGGTAAGAGTGAGACAGGTGGAATATATGTGTCGAGGAAGATGCAAGTTTAATGTAACTTCGCGCTTTGACCATGAATAAAATTAGCATGAACAGACCCTCATCATGGAAAATGCAAGAAGAAATGCATATGACGCAGCTTTCAAGTTAAAAGCAAAACGAGCTGGCTGATAAAGAAGGAAACAGAGCTGCTGCACGTAAACTTTTACCGGTGTTTTTTTAACCAGCCCTGTTAGTGCTGTGCTACCGTATTCCTGCTGTGTTACTGCCGCGTCACAGGCACTGTTTGGAAAGAAAAGCTAAGGTATATTATTAAAACTTTGAAAACTCTTTCTTTGTACCGTCTTTCTTTGTAAATATCTCATGTTTCAATGTGGGCACATGCGGCTTATAGACAGGTGCGGCTTATGTATGTACAAAATGGTTTTTTCTTTAAAAATGTACTGGGTGAGGCTTATAATCAGGTGCGCTCTATAGTCCGGAAATTACGGTAGTCATTTTAATGCAAAAATCAATCATGTCAATATAAATATTATCTTGTTTGAAAACATTTTGATATTTATTCGAATCTCAATATCTCGCCCAGCCTTAGTGTGTATTGTGACGAATTATGTAAACGCGTCACAAAACCTGGTGAAAAAGACAACCGTGTGGGAAAAAGAGAAAACTGCAGATACGAATCCGACAGAAGAGTAGCTGATGTTAAATGCGCCGCACCAGTAAGCGGTCTTACCTGTTGATCACGTACCAGGACACGGCCAGCATCCCAGCCACCCAAGTGCCACTCATCACCCAGCTACACACGAACAGGGCGGTGACGCAGACCGCCTGGAGCCCAAAGACTGTTCCAATATAAAAATAAATTGGTTCGACCAAATCCTGGATAGTAAACACAAACATTAGGGTTGTGGGGGGCGGGGGGGTTGTTTTTTTTTGGTTTTTTTTAAACCCAAGTGCTCAAAGCCCTAACCCCAACTCAATCTCTTATCAATCAACCAATCTTTATTTATATAGCGTCTTATACAATCAAAATTGCTTCAAGGCGCTTTCCAGAATCCCAGGGCCTAACCCCAGACAAGCAACAACTCAGACATGTTATAAATGATATAGTTATAAATGATATAGTTCTTTTAGACACTGATTCACAAAATAAACCAAACAATCTTGTGACAATTCCTCAGCCCAACAAATAAAATGAAACAGACAAGTCACTGAATTAGTATAGCAAAATATCCAGTACATGTTAAATTGCAATGTGGTTTATAATGAGCAAAGTGTTTATTGTACGTTTCAAGTAACGGTCTGTAAAAACTGTACGTACGTGACTGCTTGTGATTCTGTAAATGAAACTCGTGGCGAGTTCTGGATACAAAAATAAAAGCTGCACTATGTTGACCGTCTGACCTGAGATGGTCTTGTTGTCTAGTGTCAGCTCATGCAACCCTGAAGAAAGAGAAAAGGTGGCTTGAGGAAAACAGAGAAACGGACTTCCAAAACATGAAATATTGAATACAAACATCAGAAGACGTGCCTCTTTTAAAAGACGGCGCTGTCAGCATGTGCTTGTAGTAATAATAATAAAGACCGCTGCCTTCCTGGAAGGTGATTTCACGCTCCAGTTCCTGAAACACAGAAGTCAGAATTTTTGTGCTTTGGCAAATGTGCTAGTAGACTGATATAACAAAATAAATAAATCACACACCTGTTTTGTTGAAAACCAGAACTTCCTGTCATGATATGTGGAGAGGTACACAGCATAAAGCATGCCGCACGCAACTGCCGCCACACACCCGAAGAACAACTTCACGGCGCGCTGCAAGAGAAAGGCTGAGGACGACAACAGAAAATAAACTCAAATCAGAAAAACAAAAACAACACACAATACAAACATCCATTCTCAGATAAACAGACGTGCTTGGGGCAACATTAATGCAACAGTAACCAAAGGCACCATCAACACTCACCCTTTTCAACCGTGGGGCAAAAGCCTAATGCTAATAAGCATTCAACAGCAAATCTAAGGTGACATAAACCTAGGTTGACGTGGGTTAAAATTCTGATTCTCGAGCTTGGTGCTCCACAAAATCTCCTAAATCGTTTACTGGATCAATCGCAGTCACTCCCAAACATATAGGTTGTGTAACCTTACATGCAGGCTCCTTTTTTGATGTCTCTGGAGAGGACTCCGGATTGTTGGCTCCTTTCAGATCATTTCGAGCGTCTTCATCTTTATCTCCACCATCACCTCCACCACCACCACCACCACCGTCGTCGTCGTCTGCTCCACCGCTGGATACACTCTCCTCGTCTTCTGGGGCTGTCGGCCCGTTCGTAACGCACCCACACGTGTCAAATTCAAAACCACAGAGAGAACAAGTACGTCAGCGCTTTGACAGCTCCATAGGACACTCCGATCGGGATGCGATTCGAGAACGTTCAACATTCCTGGAAACGTGGAAAGAAAGTTGCCAGATGTGCGCGCGAGAAGCTAACAGCCAGGTTAGCAGCTGTGAAGGAGGGGAGGGATAAACCCCCCCCAAAAAAAAAAGAAACTTACGAGCGGAGTGCATTTTAGATTCGCCTTGAGTATCATCCTCTTCCCTTTCTCCGTCCAGAGTTTTCCGGCATCTTAATTCGGTCATGGCTAGATAAAAGTTATACTTCAGTAAGTCGAGACAGCAGCATGCTAGCTTAAGGCTCCGTCTCTGGACCCGGGCGTCAGTGGTGTCTTTTTTTTTAAAAGATGTCAAGTGCCGAGGTGGAAGCCTGTGTTCGCTTCTGCCCCGGGTGTGATCAGGTTAGCGCCGAAGCGGCGGCTTTAATGACGCTGAGAGCGAACAGCTGGGCCGGTGGCACAGCTGGCGGGCTGGGCGGACCGGAAGTGAGGCGCGTTGGGGCGAAGAAGAAGAAGAAGAAGGAGTACACTTCGACGCAAGTTAAAAAGCTGATAAGAACACGTTCTTGTTTATAAATTCACCTTCTTGTTTGATTCTTAAAGAAGCACGTTTCGAAATACTTATTATATACTTATTTTTAATACTTTTTTTTGACTTAATGTCTCATAATTTTGACTTCTTGTCTTATAATTTGGACTTAGTGTCTCATTATTTTGACTCAATGTCTCATAATTTTGACTTAATGTCTCATAATTTTGACTTCTTTGTCTTATAATTTGGACTTAGTGTCTCATTATTTTGACTCAATGTCTCATAATTTTGACTTAATGTCTCATAATTTTGACTTCTTTGTCTTGTAATTTGGACTTAGTGTCTCATTATTTTTGACTCAATGTCTCAATTTTGACTTTGTATCTCATAATTACGACTCAATATCTTCTAATTATCACTTAGTATCTCATAATTCTGAGACATTAACTCGTAATTTGGACTAAGTATCTCATAATTCTCAGATACTATCTCATTATTTTGACCAGGGATCTCATTATTTTGATATAGTATCTCATAGTTATCATAACTCTGAGATACTGTCTTGGAATTTTGATTGTGAAATTTGTGAGATAGTACATCTTTACTTTTAACCAAGTGGTGGAAACAGACTTCCATAGAATATTAATATCTCCTGCTAAGTTTTTTTAAAATAAGTGGGTAATGATTAAAGTAATTAAAGTTGAGTCAAAAGAAACATTAAGAACATTTTGAGTAAGATGCACACACATAATCATAATTTTGTCTTTTACGATTCATTGAGAAGTGAGTCTTCACAGAGTGTTGTCGAAGCATTGTTGGTTTCAAAGCATTTGGAACAATGGCTGACCTCTGTGCAAAAGAGGAGTCACTGTAAGCAACATATTATATTTGAGGTTAATAACAGAGGGACTTCCTGTTCTGGGACCCCACTTTGAAGATGAGTAAGGTTTTATATATCCATTTACATTTTAGTCGTTTAGCAAATGCTTTTTTCCAAAGCAACTGACAGTGAGATACAATCAAGCCATCACACAGTTGAGACCTTCGTGAATAAAGTAAAACCTTATAGTCCCAGACTAGTACAAGTATGACTACCAACATTCAAGAGCTTTGGAGAGGGAGCAAGGAAGGATTGAAGTTAATGTAGGCAGTTCCAGCTAGCCAGTGGAGCTCTGTCAAAGTAGGCCCACTCAATTTAACAAATGCTGTTGCTATATTGTATCGTAATTATGATGTAACTATGATTTTCACTGTTCTGCATCATGGTGTTGCAACTCTGAAAAGAACTTTCACCATATTATTCCCAACTTTCATTTCATTTTATTTCCAGTGTCGATCTGTGAAAGAAATTCACAAAAAGGAAACAGGTTTCACAAATCTGAAACTGTGTTTTCATAGATTAGAACCACCAAAATGCTCAGATAGGACCCTGCATCGAGCTGGCTCCCTGCAAGGGAAAATCAGTTTAAAAAAAAAAAAAAGCTGATTAGAAAAACTGTTTCACACATTTGATTTAACACTGGAGAAAGTACAAAAACGATGCAATTTAAGTCTTGTCTCAAAGACGAATAATTTAGAAGAATAGAAAAACATTTATAATAACAATCCATATTTCCATTGAAACCAATGAGAAGAAATAAAAGTCCACTTGTTTTGCACACCTGAAAACCAGAATTATAACTTACAGCAGATGAGTGTGAAGAATTCCTATTTGAGTGAAAAACACCTAGATGTTACCAAAAACACAAAAGGTTGCAAAAGTAAAACGATAAAACAAGTTTGTGAAGTAATTCCTTCAACAAATGTACACTTTTGACACCGGTAAAACATCAATACTTTCAATAAACATGTATTTTCTCTCTAACTTGCAACCGTGTCTTCTGTCCAAACTATGAAACAAACGGTTTGTTTCTTCTTCACATTCTGCAAGGGTTTGGCCAAAGCTTGCGTACTCCTCGTTCAGGCACATTTTAGTTGCATTGTGTATTCTCCTTTATTTACCACCGCTTAATCTATACAAGGTTTGTTTTTGTTAAAGTCCAAATTACACCTCTTTAAGATGATCTTCACCGCTTTTGTAACTTGTGGATGATGGACTGCCTCGTTTAAGGGTTTATTAAATGATCCTTGGTCTGTAGCAAATAGGAAAAAAACATATTACATGTTTATGGCTAGACTTTTATGAAGACAGAACTAGCTCATGATAAGAGAAAGGACACATAAATGTGATAAAATAAGTTCAACTGTCATGCATATATATATACATATATATGTATATATATGTATATATATACATATATATGTATATATGATTATATATCATATATATGATTATATACATATAACTTTTTAACATATTTCTAAACAAAAATAACTAAAATGTACCTGATATACATGTGTGCGCAGCCTTTTTAAACATTGTCGTTTCCTTTTTAGTTGTCCTTAGCCTGTTTTCTGCGCGTTTCTTTTTAATAATATGACTTAAGGGCTCATCATCGGAACTGTCAGAATCAGGTCCTGAACAAAAAAGTTGAGTGAAGTTTTATCATATATTAAAACTTAAATGATTCATCCATTATTTTAATGGTACCTTGTTTCTTTCTTGGTGTGCTGACACGCAGTGCTGTTTTCGCGCTCTCACTCGCTGGTTTCTTTTTAGCAGCAAGGTTTGCCAAGGGCACATCGTCGTCTGAGCTGCTGTCTGAAGAGAAAAAAAAAGGTTTTCTGTCTCGCAGTTCGACTGCTCCTTCGTTTAGGACAATCTAATAAAAGCACCCCGACCTTTCAGAGATTCCTCTTTGCATTTAACCTTTCTTTTTGCTATGGTTCTTTGAGCTTTATCAGTTGTTATCATCTTTTTCTTTATTTCTGCCAGTGGTCTACCGTCTGAGCTGTCACTGGACATCTCGTCATATTTCACTAAAATTAAGAAACACAGTTTAAATTTCAAGGCTTTGAGAAAAACATTTCTTTTTAATTCCAGTTTCTGCACTCACCAATATTCATTTTCGCAGTCCTTTCTTTTCTGGGTCTTATAGGTGAGGTTGCACCTTTAGTTAGTACAATGTGAAGCTCTCTCTGAGGTTTGGAATTCAATTTCTTAGCAACTTCACTCAAAGGCTCATCGTCTGAGCTATCTCCACTTGTTGATTCTGTGAAAGAAACACTTTATCAATACCCATTTAAGGGTAAAAAAATCCTGCAGTTTGATCTAATTTCTGCATGAAGCCAGGCATTGTTGAGTCTCTCAACAATGCCTGCAGTTCTATATCCACCAGTAGATGTTGGACCTTAATGTGTAGGGCTTTCTCCCGATATCTATTAAAAGTGCCAAAAACCTCTACTCAAAGATATGTGGACAGCAAATGACCTCTTCTCTTTGTATCAGCAGATCTTTTTGGAAGCACAAAACTGAGCTTCTTGGCAACTTTGGGAGCTTTTTTGGCAATCTTTATGAGAGGCTCGTCGTCAGAGCTGTCACTTTTATTTCCACCTGTAAAATGAACATTCCAACACTTAGAGGGTGTTTCAAGGAAATCATGCAAATGAAATTGAATATTGTAAACAACCTGCTTTCTTGTCACTTGCATTGGTTGATGTGTTTGAAGAGTTGATATCTGTCACCAGTTTCTTAGCTATTGCAATATTACCAAAACAGAAAAAGAGAAAAAAAATCTTAGTGTTTTAAATATTTTCATTTACTCCTGCAACATGTTCTTATTTACAACAATGCACTCTTTGGTTTTACATTAGAGCTGAAGGTGAAGCTGTATCTGTGTTTATGTGGCAGCCTCTTCTATCTGCCGGTCTTTCAAAAAAAAAAAAAAAAAAATTAACAGCTGCTGCTCAAAATTAGAAAATCAAAAAAAAAAAAAACATCCTCTATTGTCCCAATTAAGAAAACACCACAATGCAGTAAAGGCTCCCAGCTGATTTAATTTAGAACCAAATCATGCAATGCTTCAACTGCTGATTCTTTCAAAAAAAACCTAATAAAAGCATGGCCTACCTTTCAGAGACTCCTCCTTACGTTTGACTTTCTGTCTTTTTGCTGTGGTTCTTTGAGCTTTATTGGTCTTTGTCATCTTTTGCTTTATTTGTGCCAGTGGTTTATCGTCGGAGCTGTCACTGGAAGTCTCCTCATACTTAACTAGAAGAAGCACCCCTCATTTTCAGTTTGGTGCTTTGAAATCAATTGCATTTATTCGGATTTCTGCGCTCACCAATATTCATTTTTGCACTCCTTTCTTTTCTGGGTCTCGTAGGTGTGTTTGCTCCTTTAGATGGCATGATGTGAAGCTCTCTCTGTGGTCTGGAATTCAGCTTCTCAGTGAGTTTACTCAACGGTTCATCATCTGAGCTATCTCCACTCGTTGAGTCTGTGTAAGAAACATTCAATCAAAACCTACTAAAAGCACCAAAAACCTCTGCTCAAACATATGCGGACAGCAAATGACCTCTTCTCTTTTTATCAGCAGATTTTCTTGGAGGCACAAAGTCGAGCGTCTTAGCAACTTTGGGAGCTTTTTTGGCAATCTTTATGAGAGGCTCGTCGTCAGAGCTGTCGCTTTTATTTACACCTGTAAAATGAACATTCAGATGCTTAGAGGGTGTTTCAAGGAAATCATGCAAAGGAAATCGAACACTGTAAACAACCTGCTTTCTTGTCACTTGATGCGTTTGAAGGGTCGACTTCTGTCGCCGGTGTCTTAGCTATCGCAAGGTTTCCAAGAGAGAAGATACAAAATATTCCCATTAACCCAAGGAAGAAAAAATATCAGGAAACAATGAAGGTTCAATGCTGATTTAAGTTAATGAAGTCACCAATAGACCTTCATTGAGGCTCTTCACTGAGGAATGCTGATGTTTCTGCTCAGCATGTCAATAGATCCCAATATATTTCACACAATATGGATTTAAGTTAAATTAATAAACGTTCAACGCATGTTGGTGAACAAACTAAACACATGGCCAACGGTAATAACCACAAACGGTAATCCCTCATGTTAACTTTATTCAAATAATCGGAGCTAGTGTGCGTTCCTTTAAATATTTAACCCTAGAACACACTTTTAGAATCGACAGTTAATGCTAAAATCTTGTGATGTACAGGATGTTGTACACAAGTTGAAACACTGCTTTTAAACCAGTACTACTATATTTATCTCAATACGCTTATAATAGAGGGGTTACTGTGTTATTACATATGATTAAACGCCTTTAGCGGCATATATATTTTTTAAAAAACAACATTATGACGTTCTACGCAGTTGGAATTGAAGTTGTAAGACGACGTAGAGTCCACATCTCCGGCTCCTCAGAGAAGAATTCTCAACTTTTGTTTCTTTTTTTTGCTGACGTTTACCGACCTGGAGCGACCTTGGCCGCCTTGGCCCGTGTCCCGGCCCTCCTGTGGCCCGTTTGTTTGCTCATTGCGGGGGTTTTATTCTCGGAGAAGAGGCTCCCTCGGACCTGCCCGCTTCATCACTCAAGCGCCACTATTTCGTCTCCGCTTCCGTTTCTTCTTCTTCAAACGCGGCCGTCAACGGAGCGACGCGGCCCGGCCAGGTGCCGCAGCGCCCCCCGGCGGCCGTTTTTGGGGAGCGTCGCAACGTCGCGCCTCATGGATGGATTGCGGTGTTGTTACAGCCCCGGGGAAGAACTTGGAACTTGCTTTTCAGGCTTTTTAAGCCACGCCGGTAAAAGAGGACGCCGATCTGAGCAGAATCACACTGGCTCCCGGCTCATCTTTGGCTCTGTTTTGATATTTTAGATCGCACTGTCACGGCTTTTTGAATGTGGTTGGTTTACGGCAGACCTGGGCAAACTATGGCCCGCGGGCCACATGCGGCCCTTTGTACGTCCTTATCCGGCCAATCATAAACAACATAAATCAAACATGTCTTTTTTTAACTTTTATTTTGAAATTTGAAATTTTATTTTGAAAAGCTTAGTGACAGCTTTAATCTTATTTGACCTACACACCACAATTTCACACAACTTCATCTAAATATTTACAGAGTGCTTTATTCTCCTGATTATCAGTACCAGCTATTCAAAATATTTAATTTAGAGCATTTTACAATGGAAGAAAGTTGGTGGCCCTCTAGCACAATTCAGGTTTCTCATGTGGCCCCTCTTAAAAATTAATTGCCCACCCCTGGACTTTATGGGAAGGCTCTTTTGTGAGTATTTCCTGTGAAAAGGGCGATATAAATAAACGTTGCTCACACCTGCTGGGTTCAATATTTTCACATTTCACGCTAGTTCAGCATAATGACTGGACAGTAAAACAAAGCCTATTAATATAGTAATTATGCGATATATATATTGTAATAGAACAGAATAAATCTGAAAAAATAATTAAACAAATTAGTAGTTGCAGTAGGAATTTTGTACCATTTGTAGAATAGATTTTTTTAAAAATGTGGTTTTAAACCTCTCCAATATTAAAATAATTGATTTATATTTCCATCCATGCAGATAGTTCTGTGATGTTCTTTTTAAAATTATTTTTAAACCTTCTATAAAATTGAGTAAAAGCACGACCTTGTTTGGTTTTAAGTATCTTAGTTACAATGTTAATAGACGTTGATGAATGCTGACTTAATTAACTGCGCTGAATATGGTGTATTTGACAATATATTCAACCTGGAGCAAACACTGGCAGTCAAAAGCTCAGTTTATTACACATACAGAACATAAATATCCAAAATGTAAAGTTAGACAGGACATTTCCCCAATATTTGACTTCAGAAACATAAAGGAACTAGTGTAATTTTTTTTTTTTTTGCTATATTTCCATTTAATTTTGACCTACAAATCATTGTGTGGTTTTTTTTTGTTGTTTGTTCAGAGGCTTTGTTGTTTGGATTAGATCCCTGAGGCGGTGATGGGACGGTCCCGTGTCCCCAGCTCCCACAGAAAATTTAGCATGCACATAAACTCACTTTTCTTACCGTCTTGAACACATAGTTAATGTGTAAAATAAAGAATATGCACTTGCCATTTGTCCTACATCAGTTCAGTTCCCCTAAACAAGACTATTTCATCACAGAAGTGCTACGTTCACCCGCTACCCAAGCTAAATTTAAATAAGTGTGATCTCGATTAAACACACACGCGATTGCGCCTCACCTTTCAGAAGTGTACAACAAATATTTCCCGTCAAGGTATAAATAAAAAAGGTGCTTTAAGGTCCGTGTTAAATGACGAGACCGAAGCGCTTGAGGCTGTTGGATGCCAACTGCGACACAGCTGGAGACGTCATGTCAGAATGATGTACTTTAAATAAATCAATTAAGTTAAGTTAGTAAAGCTGTTTTGTTACTGGGCCCTGGCCCACTGGGTTTATGCTGGTGTTTGCTCTAAAAGTGACAGCGGTCACATGGCGGTCATCTTGCTGGCTTCCCGGACGCCGCTCAGATAGGCTCCCGTCACCGTTTGGGGAAAGTGTCTGTTTGTGGCCTGTGGATTAAGCGAAATATTAACCATCAATTTCAAAGTTACCTCCCCTCATAGCACTGTCCACTTGTTTCTTATGACTATAAATGAGTTATTGATGCCTAACATAGAACAAATGGGGGACTCATTTCATAGACCGTTTGAAAACAGCAGAGCGAGGAAGAGGAAGAATTATCTTGAGGATTTTCTAGATTCTTTGAATTTTGCTTGTTTACTGCAGCTCTCTCTCTCAATATCAGAATGCAAGTGTTATAAAATTATATTTATAAAAGAAAATTTGGTGAAAGCATTGTTACCTCTCCAGCAAAGAAGAGTTTTCCCTGCACGTCTTCAGCGAGGATGTCATATGCCTCCCCACTTCCTCCTGTTTTAACAAAGCTGTAAGACATCTGGGACCACAAGTCTGCACTCCAGTGAGTCACGAAGAAACCCACTGGTTCTGGTACCTCCTACCAAGGATCAGAAAAGCAAATAAGCAAATAAGAGCAAGACACACACGATTCCTGCTATATAGAACACTACGGTCCAATAAACTTGAACCTGAATGTAAGATTATGAACGATAATTCGGTGTCTCTGAAAATGTATTTGATCCTCGCTGAGAATTCAATTCGACATATATTTCCATATTCAGTTCTCACAAATCAAATGCAGTTTTCAGCATCTATGTTTTTGAGCATGTAGTTGGAGGTTGTCCAGTATAAGTTTCCCCAAGGAGGGAACTATGTCTTACGAACTTAGAATCATGTTTCTAAACTTAATGAAGTGCTTCATTGCAGCTCTGTTGGGCCGCACACTTGATCAGCCTCCCCCCTTCATCATTTCACATTCAATTTCGTGTTTATTGGACTTCTATACCAAACTAGTACATTATGTTTCAAATTATACTAGTCAGATTCAGCTTTTCAGTGCAATGATTCAAATTAAACAGGACAAATTCCAAATCTGTGACTCAAATTCCGCTTTCATTCGAGTTTAGCGATTCAAATTCAAATGTGAATGATTCAAATTCAGCTTTTGGTGGCGCATATTTCAGCCCATAGATCAATCAATCAAAAAACTATATTATTTTACCAATTACCTGTTCTTTGAAAAGTTCCCTCAGGACCTTCATACACTCCTCCATCACCTCTTTGTCCTCCATATCCTGGACCGCTGTTACGGCATCCCCAGACATAACAGACATAAGGACCGCCTGTTTCCCCTGCATACACACGTAAGCATTCACCTTCACTTCGAAAAAAACATACATGTAAATCAAAAATGAAGATTCAAAATAATAAACACACCTGTGGCTCCATATCATAGAAAACACTAAACATGCCCCTCTTGTCAGGACTCGGCGGTATGTGACCAAAGTAGTCGGCCCCCTGGATTTTCTTGTCCCAGAATCTGCATGGAAACTGAATGGCAATCTATTGGGGGTGGGGAGGAAAGAACCAGCTAAGCTTGCATTTTCTAATAAAATTTGCACTTCACCGAGTACCAAAATCCTCATTCGTCTTTCAAAATGAGGAGATTTTTGGGAAGTGAGGACATTCTGTCTGGTCCTGACAACTTTAAAGGAGTGATTGAGGGTCAAGACCTGGTTTAAGGTTGAGGTTAGAACTGGGTTCAGGTCAGGTTTAGGGTCAGGGGGGGTTAGTTGGGATGGTTCGAGTTAGGGTAAGGGGCTGGGTAATACTTTATGTCTATGAAAGTCCTCACAAAGATAGAAGTACCAGGATGTGTGTGTTTGGGTGAGTATCAAGATTAACATTACCTTCTCTATGATACCAGCTCCCAGACTGTGGATTGCTTTAAGCTTCCTTTCAGGTAGCGGAGGGTTAAAATGAATCATGTTTTTCTGCAGTAAAGTCAGGGGCACTGTAACAAGAACCTGAAGAGATCGAAAGAGGAGAAAATAAGCAGAGTCGGATACGTGCTGAAATGGCAGGTAAACTTCAATTAAGTTTATCTATTCGTAACTATATCTTCACCTTGTGTGCTGTCCACTGAGAGCCATTAGTTGAGGTAACCTTGACAACATCACCTGAGTAATCGATGGCTTGTACCTACAATTAATAAACATTAGATCTGACTTGTAATAGGATATATTTAATGGGGACTAGAAAAAAGGCAGTCTGTATAACACATGCACTGTAACCTGAAATAAGAACATAAAAGAGATGCATTTTTCCATAAACAAATTTTGTAAGCACATTTAAAGCTATGTGTAAAGGGACGGATGAAAAGGGCATATGTAAGAATACATTTAGATAAAATCGTAGCTGAAAAGGGCTGAACTACACACCGGGCACTTTGTGCGGATGTCAAGACCCTCCGCGAGTTTGTGGAGTAGCACCGAGTAACCCTGGGTGAGTAGGGTGTGGTCTCCTGAGAACTGGGCGAAAAACTCATTGTGGTCCCAGGATCGTGCAGAAACCTAAAAAAAATAAAATAAAGAATTCCATTAGTAGTGATAGTTTAACCACGTCGAATGAGACAAAAATGGAACATCCCAACAGGAGTTTTCCCACCTGGTCTAATGGGCTTCCGCAGGCATACTCAAGGTTGCTGAGATGAAACTGAAGCACTTTCTCTTCCAGCTCACTGAACTGGATTCCAGACTCCTGTAGAAAGTTCTTCTTTACCTCCTGGACCTTCTCTGTAGACATAAGATGCAACGCTCTTTACGTTTTGCCTGCGCTTTATCATTTAGAAAGTGGTTTGGTACCTCCTAGCGGCGTGTCTTGGTTCTGAGACTTGTCCTTTCTCCACTCTGACACCACATCCAGGATGGCATTAAAGTGGAAGTCCATGCGCTTGTCAAATGCTGGGTCAGTGGCCAGACCCCCTTCCTGAAAGAGGTCACACCTCTCTCCTAGTTTGTGCATACCGATGCCCATCTGCAACAAAAGAATAGACTCAATTAGCATATAAACAAGTGAAAAAGTTAAAGTCAGAATGAGCAATCTTAAGTAAAAGTCTGTCTCATTTTAATAAACATTTGATATTAAAAGTAATTTAGCTATATTTTTTTAGAAAAAGGAATACAAATCGAAATTTACATATCTGAGTCTAGTTTAATATGACTTGTCTAACATGAATCTAACTTTTCATATGTGGCCCTAGTCCTCTTCTTTACTAAAGTAATTAGTAAATAAAGGATTAAAAAAAATGGAACGGGCAAAATGTTCGATATCTGCTTTGAAAATGTCGTTTGAAATTCCGTTGGGTTTGGTAAAACACATCACCTGTTCACACATTAGGGCAATGGGGTTGTTAACACAGCCATTAACAATCTGAGCTCCTCGCCCTACGGTGACACCCAGAGACACATCATCCCACACCCGACCTCCGATTCTGTCCCGGGCCTCCAGCACCACCACCTTTACGATAACGAAAATAAGAAAATATTATTTATGACCTTGCAATCAGATTATTTCAGTATAATCCCTTGTAACCAAACAATTTAAAGGTGACATATTTTGCTCCTTTTCTGCAAGTTAATATGGTCCCTAGATGTCTAATTTTGACATTAGTAAAGTGTTTTGATTGAGCACAGTCAGACCCTAAACATAGCGGTTTCACAGCCTTGCTCAGAATGGCCAGTTGGCCGCCTTTCCCTCCAAATCCTAATGAGCCCCGCCCACAGAGAAGCTTTGCTCCGCCCACATACGGTCTTTGGACCGCTCATGTCTTCTGCTGGGTGTAAGGGCCAGCTTTGTGTAGGCAGATCCTTGCACAGGTAGCTGTGCTTGTACGGGTAGGCAGATAACCAGCGTGGGGGGGGGGGTTTACTCACATCAGCCCAACTGTGACATCACAGTAGGATGCAAGTGCAAAACAGACCATTTTAGGGCACATTTACAGACTACAAAAATGTAGTCTGTAAACTAATTCAATGTTAAGTCGACTACAACAGTCGACTTAACATTGAATTAGTTGTCGAAAATGATATTTACGGGGAGGGAAGGCACGCTGGATAGGCAAATATATGGACCAAAGCACTGTAAAAGCATTTGCATAATAATGTCCACTTTAAGGGCAAAGCAGTAGAAGATGGATGGATGGATGGATGGATGTGTATAAATTACAGGATAAAAACAGAAAAACTTACCTGAGTTCCAAAGTTCTGCAGCTGTTTGGCGGCAGCCAGCCCTGAAGCCCCAGCGCCGATGACAATGACGTTCTTCTGATAGCAAAACGCGCGTCAGGCTCAAGCAAAGGGTCTAATTACATTTCGGATATATCCGCGGCGTGGGCTCAGGACGTCAACTCTCACCGTTCCGTATCTTTCGGGAAGCACGGGCCGCTTCACGGCCAGCACTCCTGTGTTGATGAGGCCCTTCCTCGTCATGAAGTGGAGCACTCGGTCCATTTCCTGCACGCAGCACACTCGCACCAAACCGCGGACAATGATGTGCTGCGCACACTTCTCCAGAGTCAGCACCTCCTTTAGAAGAACGGGAAAAATCTGTCTTCAGGATCACATGAAGTATTGTGTTCGCGCAAATTTATAATGGGACAAATTAAAGCAAGAAATCTATCCCAGAGCAATGGGCGGAGGCAGGGTACACCCTGGACTAGTCGCCAGCCAATCGCAGGGCTAACACAGAGACAAACAACCATTCGCTCTCACACTCACACCTACGGGCAATTTAGAGTATTCAATCAGCCTAACCCCAATCGTGCGTGTCTTTGGACTGTGGGAGGAAGCCGGAGTACCCGGAGAGAACCCACGCAGGCACAGGGAGAACATGCAAACTCCACACAGAAAGTCCCCAGCCTCCATCCCAACTGGGATTCGAACCCGAAGCCTTCTTGCTGTGAGGCGACAGTGCTAACCACCACACCGCAAGTAATTTTTTTTTTTTTTTTTTTTTTTTTTTTTTTCCTGGTTTAACATCCGAGTGGCGAGCTCTGAAGCGTACCGTGCAGTTCCTGTTCCAGGAGGCCAGAATAAGGTTTCGCAAAGCCAAATACATGGTGGGGTCCCGGGAAAACTCTGGGAACTCATAAAGTTCATCCAGCTCCATCATATCAGGTCGCACGCACAGGGCCTTTCCACACTCGTTGGGCTGGTAGAAGGGTTGGAAGTATGGACACAGGCCTGAAACTGGAGAATAACCTTCTCGCTTACTGCAGCCTTAAATTATTTGAGCTGTTGAATCTGAATCTGACGGGCGGTCGAGCGTCCGTCCATCGTCATTCCAGTCCGCGAAACAAGAGAGAAGAGGCTTACTCGGGGTCTGGACAGCTCTGCAGTGATCTGCCCTCAGCTCAGTTTGAGACACGGTGCTGGGGGAGCCTGACGGACTCATCCCCACGCAGTCAGGGTAGTAGGCAACCAGGAAAGGGCTCGCTGGGCTGTCTTTGAACAGGGGCGGCAGAATTAACATGGCGTGCCACCAGCTGTTCGTCACCTCAGCCACCCGCTGCCACAGCAAAAAAAAAAAAAAAAAAAATTGGCATCACATAATTGTTTGAAAATTCCACCCTTTCATCCATCCATCAAACTGTCTATTTATCCATAAATCCACCCACCTAACCATTCATCCACCAATTTAATCATGCATGCATCCATCCAACCATTCATCCAGCCATGCCCCATCCATCCACTCATTGATCCATCTGCTGTCCATCCACCCATCTAATTATCTATCTATACATCTGTCTATCCACCCATCTAACCATTCATCCACCAATTTAATCATGCATGCATCCATCCAACCATTCATCCAGCCATGCCCCATCCATCCACTCGTTGATCCATCTGCTGTCCATCCACCCATCTGACTATCTATACATCCATCTATCCACCCATCTAACCATTCATCCACCAATTTAATCATGCATGCATCCATCCAACCAACCATTCATCCAGCCATGCCCCATCCATCCACTCATTGATCCATCTGCTGTCCATCCACCCATCTGACTATCTATACATCCATCTATCCACCCATCTAACCATTCATCCACAATTTAATCATGCATGCATCCATCCAACCAACCATTCATCCAGCCATTCCCCATCCATCCACTCATTGATCCATCTGCTGTCCATCCACCCATCTAATTATCTATCTATACATCCATCTATCCACCTATCTAACCATTCATCCACAATTTAATCATGCATGCATCCATCCAACCAACCATTCATCCAGCCATTCCCCATCCATCCACTCATTGATCCATCTGCTGTCCATCCACCCATCTAATTATCTATCTATACATCTGTCTATCCACCCATCTAACCATTCATCCACCAATTTAATCATGCATGCATCCATCCAACCATTCATCCAGCCATGCCCCATCCATCCACTCGTTGATCCCTCTGCTGTCCATCCACCCATCTGACTATCTATACATCCATCTATCCACCCATCTAACCATTCATCCACCAATTTAATCATGCATGCATCCATCCAACCAACCATTCATCCAGCCATGCCCCATCCATCCACTCATTGATCCATCTGCTGTCCATCCACCCATCTGACTATCTATACATCCATCTATCCACCCATCTAACCATTCATCCACAATTTAATCATGCATGCATCCATCCAACCAACCATTCATCCAGCCATTCCCCATCCATCCACTCATTGATCCATCTGCTGTCCATCCACCCATCTAATTATCTATCTATACATCCATCTATCCACCCATCTAACCATTCATCCACAATTTAATCATGCATGCATCCATCCAACCAACCATTCATCCAGCCATTCCCCATCCATCCACTCATTGATCCATCTGCTGTCCATCCACCCATCTAATTATCTATCTATACATCTGTCTATCCACCCATCTAACCATTCATCCACCAATTTAATCATGCATGCATCCATCCAACCATTCATCCAGCCATGCTCCTTCCATCCACTGATTGATCCATCTGCCGTCCATCCACCCATCTAACTATCTATCTATACATCCATCTATCCACCCATCTAACCATTCATCCAGCCATTCCTCATCCATCCACCCACCCATCCATCCACCCATTGATCCATCTGCTGTCCGTCCACCCATCTAACTATCCATCTATACATCCACCCATCTAACCATTTATCCAAGAATGTAATCATGCATCCATCCATCCATCCATCTAACATCCACCCATTATCACATTCAGCTATCCATCCTTTTCCCATGTGGTGTCATGTTGTTAATCAAAGTTTTAGAAAGTTCTAGCTACAGGTAGACAATTACCAGCTTACCAAGTCCTCTGGTTGAGAGCATTGGTCAGGTCCCTCACTCTGCAGGAAATGACACCAAATTACAATCGCGTAAATGCTCTAAATGTCCCAAATCATAACCCTCCAAATGTTCTAAATTCAAATTCACCTTGATGTTGTTGAACTTCATGCCACATCGGTACGTTGCTGCTAAGGAGGCAGTAAGCTGGATCTCTTTAGTCAACTGGCGCCACTTCCTACACTCGGGTTTAGTACACTGAACCTGGGAGGACCGCCGCACGATGAGCAGGGCCGTCGATGCGGCACCGACGGCGACTGCCACGATCGTCGGCTTGAGGCGAAGCGCAGTGCTTCCACTTACCCAGAACGGCAGCTGCTGATCAGCCATGAAAGCCTTGAGACTGGGCTCACTTTTACCATTAGTGGTCCACACTTTTTTCCACGATGCAAAGGTCTCATAGCCGTCTTTGTGACTGCCAAAGGAGAAAAACGCAAAGCCTAAACATCGAGCTTTACTCTGAAAAAAAACGGTCGCAAATGCAGTTCTTGTTACGTGAGAATGTTCTTTCCACATTACCTTCTGTAGTAGTGATCAAAACATTCGTTGCAAAAATGCTCACCGCATGACAGATGATACCAGCGAGACGTGTATCCATTTTTAGCGCACCTGCCGAGGCACAAACGCAGACGATGTCGGACAAGAAAACACTCAGTCAATGATAAATCAGCTGGTGCTGATTTCGATCACGCGGGAAAAGGCTCGACCTTTCGGATGCACTTGCGAAACAAACTGGATACGTCGCCGAGCATCCGGCCTTCTCACACTTCCTGTACTTCTTCTCAGATTGCTCATCCTCTTCCTCGGTTTCCGTGGCTTTTCTTTTGCTCTACGAATATAAAAAAAAAAAATAAAGGTCACATCCGCCACCTTAAAAATCACTTGACCTCGTCTTTATTGACGTTTGATTTCCCTTCCTGATGAATCAGCGCATTTCAGTCTCTACTCAACAATACCGCATTTGAGAAATGCCAGATTTTACGTTAAAAAAATACATTTCAAAACTGGGGTCTGACTGTCAATAACAATGCATGACAGCGTCTAAATTTGCGGGGCAGGTGAAAAGTAACTGAACTGTGCGACTGGTCCAGCCACCCTAAGGGACAGGGGGAGAACCAGTAAACTCCACCCACCCAGCCTCTGTCCCAACTGGGATTAGAACCTGAGGCCTTCTTGCTGTGAGGCAATTGTGCTAGCCATCCATCTTGTTGTGCTTACTCCTCCGCAGAGGGTCACAGGGGGGACTGGAGCCTATCCCAGCAGACATTGGGTGAATGCAGGGTCCACCCTGGACTGGACGCCAGTCAGTCACAGGGCTGACACATATAGACAGACACCTTCACCCCGAAGGACAATTTAGACCAGGGGTGTCCAAATTATTCCCCAAGGGGGCCGTGTGGCTGCAGGTTTTTGTTCCAACCCAGCAGCAGCACACCAGACTGGACTCACTTAATCAACTCATCTGAGTCTTCAGACAGCTGATTGGTCAAACTGGGTGTGCTGGACTGGTTGGAACAAAAACCTGCAGCCACACGGCCCTTTGTGGAATAGTTTGGACACCCCTGATTTAGACTGATCGATTAACCTATTCCCCCGTTGTGCAAGTCTGTGCAAGTCACCCACATCACTAGATGTGGGACAAATGATTCTGTCTCCTATATTATCACTAGGATTTCCATCGAGATGACTCAGGAACACATGACAGACCGCAAGTTCAAACTTGATAAATATTGGATGTGTTATTGAAATGCAACTTTCCCAAGTTCTCTCACATGAGAAAACAGAATAAGAATGAAGCATTTATGTTTCACGTTCTAATCGGAATGACATGAACATCACACAGCTCTCAGCGATGCTTGGAGCCTGGAGAATGATGCCCCCCCGCCCATTGTGTGTCTGTCTCGAATCGGCCCTTCTTGCAAACTGCTTGCACGATCCCAGGGCAATCACCAAAATAAAAAGCCCTTTCCTCTGCGAAGGAAGCGGCGATCTTGCTTCCCGGGAGCCAGATCTTTTCCCTCCCACCGTTCACCTGCCCAGGTGCAGGGGTGTTGCTCCGCTTCACCCGGACATTGAGCTGCCTCCCGGAGGAGCGCAGGCTACCCCCGTCCCCCGGCGAATCTCCGGAGCTCCTCTTCTTTGGTCTCCGAGCACCACACGCGTTCCCACTGTAATCTACAAAAACAAAAACAACACTAATCAATGGTTGACAGCCGGATCCTGGTCATGAATCGTAACCAGCACAATGAATCACACCCAAACATCAGGACCGTTAAAAGGATCCAAAACCGACGCAGTCATCCGCGATCGACCCAAATAAAAAAAAAAGCCACGACAAAGCAGCTCAAGCGAACGTGTGTGGCGATGTAACCGGGCCCTTTAAAGGGTCTGAGCACCGTCCCGCTGTCACATTTAGCCTGTAGCACTAGCCCCACCGACCTGTGTCCGAGAGCATTAGTGACTCTGGTCTCTCTTTTCCAAAAGCCCGGCCTCGCTGGGGTGAATGCGACGTTTTTGAGAAAGGTTTAGTCGTCTCTGACTCCCTTTTTATTGTCGCGGGAGAAACCAATACGTCGTTGTTGTGTTTTTTTTTTTTTTTTTTTTTTTTGCGAGAATGGCACTTCCTGTTTTGAAGAGGAAACGGGCTTTCGCCGACTCTGAAGTTTGAGCCCCGTCGCTCGCCGTACCACACGCCCGGTCGCTATGGTAACCGTCGTACGCTTTCTGTCAATGGACTATAAAGAGCCATGGAGAGTTAAAGAGCAGAGATAGATGCTGGATCCGGGCTAAATCATCCGGCTTCAGGCTAAGTTAATTTCCTTATTATCTGGTTGAATTGTTTCGCAAATGAACAAATAAAAACAAACAAACAAACAAAAGAGACTTTGTCAGGTGAGCGATGACGCGCCTGGCGTAGAAAGTTGAAGCCTGAAACTCCATCAACAATTTCAAATGGAGGCAGGCGCCGTTCGGAGGAAAGCGGACAATCTTCTCATTCGAAGGACAAGAATATCGGACGAGAAGCAGCACATTAATCAGGTAAACTTTTACTGATCGTGTGTGTGTGTGTGAGTGTGTGTGTGTGTGTGTGTGTGTGTGTGTCACCCTTTTTGTATGGATTAATTCATGCGTCATGATTTTTTTTTTTTTGTTGTTCTGTTTTTGGTTCTTGTGTGACTTGTTTTGGGGTTAAGAAGGTTTGTGCATCGCGTACTGAGAGCAGTTGGAAGCTTTTTATTAATGGCAAGAAGAGATCTGATCCACTTAAATGAACATTTGAAGTGATCTAAGCAACCATCTTTCACAAAGGAGAGGTGACAAATGTGATTTACCTTTTTAAACAGCTTCACACGAAGAGTTTTGAACTCACGAAGGTGATTCATCTTCTTGAAGATCCTTTGACAGTAAGTTCGACATTAATATTGTTTAATTTCACTGAGAGCTTTACATCTACTATACTACTATACTGTCGTTTTTATTTATCCCAAGGCAAATTTGAAGGAGAGGCACCTTTTAACTCTGAAGAAACTTCTGAAGAGAAGCCAAATTGGTTTTGTATCCTTTTGTCTGAATGCTCCCATCTGAAAAATCACTGCAAGATAACACAGGGGAGAGCTCTAAAACAAACAGGAGGTGTCACATACTGCAGTAAATTGTTGCATTTTTGTCATTAATGTCCCCTGGCAGCAGCCAAAATAGCTTTTCCGCTCATGCAAAGCCATTCATGATATTCCCGAGATACCAATTTAACACTTTATTCTTTTGCCTGTCAGCATTTTCTCTGTTCCTAAATAACCCCTGTAATTATGACTCAGGGCCACATGGCCGTGTTGAACTCAAAGGGATTTTTTTCAGCGAATGCTCTTTGCCAGATTATTAAAGCTTCTTAATTTGTATGTAGATTTTAAAGGAGCTGAGAGGGATTGCTAAAATACTCGACATCTGTGCTGAGAAAGTGAAAGAGCATCATGAGTATCTGCCTATTTTGTGTGACGCGCTTAAAATCTGCAGGTCAGTGATTCAAATTGAGCAGAAAGGAAAATATCGAGCGCCATCATTTCTGAAAATAAATGATTTTTTGTTTGTTTTTTTTATCTCAGTCTACCATTTCTAAAGGAAAAATCATCCGACGAGCTGAACTACGCTAACGATGCCATAGACTTCCTGTCTCACATGGGTACATATCATTTATTAAAATGACTCTTTTAAAGTATTTTTTAAGTAAATTTAAAGTAAAAATCTTAAGTGACTTTAGGTAGCTTAGGTAAAATTAGCCTCTACGTGATGGTAGCTTTGATGAATGAGTTAAGATTCCTGTTAAATTCCCTATTGATTAAGACTATATAATATCATACACTCTATACCCATATGCATTAGTAGTGTTAAACATGGAACAATCATATAAATTTAGATTGTGTATGTACTTGTGAATGTATGAAGGGTTCAGTTTGTTTGTTTTTTTAAATTCAAAAATGTTTAAAAGATTTGGAAATGATCAATTGTGAGAGGGGTACATTTCACTGTAACCTTTGCTATTTATTTAACCGTGGTGGTAACACATGTAGTAAATTATTTGGTGATATTCTAATACTTGTTATCGATTACAGCACTGATACAGCTTTCCAGTGTTCTTATGAGCATCGTATTAGACATGCAACAGAGCGAAAAAGCTGTTGTTTTTTTCTCTGCCGGCAGCATGTCTGATGAGAGTGCCAGATGCTGGTGTGAGAACTCAGCTAGTTGACACTGTGAAATCATTCTATAACAGCGTAGCGCCCGAAGAGCTCCTTGATGGTATGGAACGCCTCTCCAAGCCGAAGCCTCGGACTTTCAACTCTGACATCTATTTTTCTAGACTTTCACTAAGTGAGGCTCCTTTATGGCTTCCCTTTTATACCTCCTTCAATCTCCTTCTTTCAACATAGATTTCAAACTTTTTTTCCGTCGATTTGAACCTCGTTTTTCATGTTCTGTCACTCTTGTTGCTCATTTTGTTGCCTTCTGCATGCGTAGAATTCCAGAACTCTGTGTGTCTGTGCAAAACATTTAAGGGAATAGCTCATTCTCTTATTTGTTTAACACTAAACAGCCTCTTTTATCGCCATTGTCTTTCCTAAAATGGGTTTTCTGCAGGGCTTCAGGTGACCTCCCCAGCCTATCGGCTGCAGCTGTTGGAACGCAGTGACCTTGCCCAGACATTGCTCCTCTCCATGGCTGCCCTGGAGAACCAGCCCGACGTAAAATTGAAGCTCTTGCAGACCCTTCACTTTCTCTCCAGCTCCTCTGGTCGGTATCTGATTTTTTAAATCGGGATATGTGCATATGGACGGGCCCCACCTGTTGAACTTATCAATCTCCCAGATTGACCTCCTTCATTAAATAAAGTAGGCGCCCTCAAGAACGTAAATCAGCTCGTTGCAAATCACAAAAAAAAAACGAAACTACGCTGTGATTAAAGAGTCCTTGTGGTAATGTCAGCAGGTCAGGGGACTGCTTTCTTTACAAACCCGTGACGATTACCTCTTTTTATCACCTGAATGTAGACAGGAACTGTGTGTTGATGCTGAACGCGAGAGGGGCAGAAAGCGTGTGCCTCCGCTTGAACGAAGACGACCCGTCTCGTCAGACGCTCCCGCGGTCGTGCGACCTCCTCTGGAACCTGCTGGGGAGCAGCTGGCGAGAGGAGGCCACGGCGCAGCTCGACAGCGTGGAGTGTATCCTGTAGGTGTCGCCTTCACCGCCCACGGGAATGGGAATGGGAACGGGAACGAATGGGGGGGTGGGGGAGGGGGGACGTTCGTCCCCCGTCCCTCGTAGACCCCGGCCGACGGCGGGTTAAACATATTTGCCTTTTCCCTTCGCCGAGGTCTCTGAAAGAAGCATTCCTTCGAAGCCTGGGATACCCCGACCGCCAGGTTACGAACGTGCTGCTGATGATCGTAACGGTCATCGCCGCGCCGCTCAGCCCTCTCCTCGTCGTGAGTCGACCGGGGCCTTTTCACCGACGCGGGTCGGATTTCGCAAGTTTGTCATTGTGCGTTTTTTCTCGTGTCCAGGAGAGCTCGTTTGCCAAACAGCTCGCCGCTCTCGCCGCGTTCCCAGAGCGTGAGGCCTTTGTCTCCTTTCAGAGCTTTGATGTGTTCCTTTGATGCGCGTCCTCAGAGCAAAATGTTCATGTGTGTCTCAGTGAAAAGTCACGACCCCTCGGTGTGCACCATCCAAATCGCCCACACCCAGGACGAGTTTAAAATGAAGCAACTGCTGTTGAATCTCTTGGCGGTCATGTCCGAAGACTCGGCGGTGGTGCGGGTGAGTCGCCCCTTCCGGGTAGCCGAAGGAAAGCGGCGCCGTGCGCAAACCTTTTCCGACGCTCCAGATCTATAGGGAGGAGAGGGTCGTCCTGGCTCTGCTGACGCTCATGAGGCCGCCGGGCGCCTTGTCCGAGTGGCAGGCCGCGGAGCGGGACTGGTCCTCCGGCCAGCAGGAGGCGCTCCAGCTGCAGGCGCTGACGGTCCTCGCCACCGTGACGCCGCTCCTGTTGGACTCCTACATGTCCTGTCAGGGAAACACGTGCTTGCTGCTCCTGTTGGACTGGTGCGTCCGACAAGGTGAGGGAGCCCAAAAAAGGGGGAAAGGGTCTGAGGGGCCAGTGGTCAAAAGAAATGTGTGGTGTGGTGGTTAGCACTGTCGCCTCACAGCAAGAAGGCTCTGGGTTCAAATCCCAGTTGGGATGGAGGCTGGGGACTTTCTGTGTGGAGTTTGCATGTTCTCCCTGTGCCTGTGTGGGTTCTCTCCAGGTACTCCAGCTTCCTCCCACAGACCAAAGACATGCATGATTGGGGTTAGGCTGATTGAATACTCTAAATTGCCCATAGGTGTGAGTGTGAGAGCGAATGGCTGTCTGTCTCTGTGTTAGCCCTGAGATTGGCTGGCGACCAGTCCAGGGTGTACCCTGCCCATTGCTCTGGGATAGGCTCCAGTCCCCCCGCGACCCTCAGTGGAGGAAGAAGCGGTAGAAGATGGATGGATGAATATGTGCATATGTATAAATCCATTTCAATTATCTTCCATTGCGCAACATCGTTTTGACATGAAATTATAAAAAAAATATTATTTTTCTTCAACTTTGAATGGTGACTATGATCTTGAAGATCAATGAAGGATCTCTGATCTATGAAGGAATATTTGTCACTCATTTTGTGGGTCTTTATGTTGTGCATACTGTACCAATATGTATGTAAATTCAAAGAAACAATAATGGTGCACAAAAAGCACTTTTTTAAAAAAAAATCAACCGTTATGAAACGTCCCATGTGCAAAAAAGTTTTTGGACGAATTAAAAATCTTTGCGCTCGCATTTGTCGGTTGATTGAGGCCTTCGTGGGATTTGTTTTTTTTTTTAACATTGGTTTAACGTCGGTAGCAAAATGAGAATTCCCTCTTTTCTCCCAGATGCCGAATTGGATGGGAGCAGCGGCGGATGGGGGCTTAAAAAAGTGCAGGCGCTGCACTGCATCAGGGTGCTGAGGTCCGTGACCTCGTCAGGCGACGAATCGGTCACTCAGGACCTCTGCGATCAAGGGATCATTAACCAGCTCTTGGGTAAATGCCCAATGTCGTCGTCGTGCGAATTGCATAAATAGTTTCAATGTGCATCTACATTATTTATTTATTTTTCTTTAGGGATCGTGATGCAGGTGGAAGCGAATCCCGATGAGGACGACGCCGTCGCCATCGAGATAGTGACGCACATTCTGCTCGTCCTGGCAGTGCTGTGCGAGAGCGACATGCACAGGAAGGTGAAGCCAACGCGGCGTTTTGGGCTTCGTTTTGTGATTCGCCGCGCCCTCAAACACCCCCCGACGTGTCTTCGCCGCGTCTCTCCAGGAGCTGTTTGGATCGGAGGGAGTCGAGATGCTCGTTCACTTCCTGAGGAAAGGCTCCCGCAAGTTCTACAGCGGGCTGGGTCACAACAAGCTCACGCTCACCACAATCGACTGCGTGTGGTTCGTTCAACTAGACTGATTCCACTGAAACATTTAGTCATGCTGGAATTTTACGAACCGGTTTTATTGAAATTTCCAAGAAATGTTGATCAAGGGACAAGGATCAGATGTTGAAATGTTGGTGATCTTCAAGATGACCCTTGACCTTCCAGGGATCAAAGCCAAGCAGCTCGTTTCCCCCCCCAAAAAAATAATACGTGCATATTGTACCAAACTGGTTAAATAATGTCAAATTCATCAATCAATTTTTTAAAAAAAAAAAAAGAATTGAATGGTTGATAATAGACAAGATTGGATATTTATTGTTTTTGCGTGGACACTTAATCCACAAGTCCTTTGAAAACATTGATGCTTTGATAAGCTGCAGTGTGCAAAATAAAGAACAACACACATGCACGCTCGAACAGAACCTCTTCACCTGAAAGTATCGCTGTTGCAACTGGCTTTGGAACTGTTTTGATTTCCTGTGGCGTATTGTTTCATCCTAATATTTTAATCCGTCTTGCTACAGATAATAATTGCATTTATCTCCTCAGGGCCTGTATTGTGGGCTGTTACACCACGGAAGATTATTTTTTGGCTAAAGGGGGAGTGTGTCTTCTGTTGGACCTGCTCAGTGTGAGTGTCTGACTCAGTTTCTTTATCCACGATTGTTTGCGACTTCCTCTGTGTATAACGTAAAACGCCGAGGATGACACGCCCCCCCCCTTCTTCTTCCACACAGGCGGGCCCCCGGGGCCTCCACAGCATCGTCCTGGCCACCGTGCTGGAGCTGTGCGAAAACCCCAACACTCTGTCTCACGTGTTCAGCTGGAGGGACGACGCCGGTCGCACGGCTCCCGGAATCCTGCTGCAGCTGTGGAGGGAGGAGGAGGCGGAGCTGAAGGTCAGCCGCAACCGACATGGAGGCATCGCAGGTCAGTCGCGCACATATGTCACTCCATTGAAATGTGAAGGTTAGTGCTGCTTTAGCAACACAAAAATCTAATCTAGGCAAAAATGTTATATAATCTTTAATTCTCCATCCATCCATCCATCTTCTACCGCTTGTTCCTCCACTGAGGGTCGCGGGGGGACTGGAGCCTATCCCAAAGCAATGGGCGGAGGCAGGGTACACCCTGGACTGGTCGCCAGCCAATCGCAGGGCTTCTTTAATTCTCGAAATCTCTAATTAAGATTTTTTTTTATAGTTCTTATTTAGCATTAATAAATAATTGTCTACGTTTTATTTATTCTTTCTCACTTTTCTCTTTAATTATAAGATCCCCAGAGGCCTCTCCTCAGTCTTCATCAGCTGGAGCAGGATGAACAGCTATTGCTTTCTAACGTAGCGAGTCCAGCTGTGCTGGAACTTTCTGAGAACCTGCGGGCAAAGATTTACTCCATCTTCTGCAAAATTGGTAAAAAAAAATTAAATTAACTAGATGAGTGAATAAATGAATAAATACATATATATACACACATGTATATAAGTACAAACATATATATATATATGTGTGTGTGCTGCCCAGATAATGCAGTTGTCAGATGTATATTAGGACATAAATGCTGTAAATATGAAATATCATTTTAGATCATCTTTTATACACTCAGTAATTAAATAGAGACAAGACAGGGCAAGTCCATTTGAGGAATGGTAAAGCTTCATTTGCAGCATCTCCATTCTCGAGTAAACAAGGGGGCTGCGTGTACATGCTGGATTATTCATGAGCTCCTCTGTAATACATCAGAATACACTGGGTAGGTTACTGGTATTAACAATGCGGTACTTTTGCAGGGTTTCAAGGTCTTCCTGGGTTATCAGCAGACCATTATGTAACCTTAAGCATAGTCAGGAGGTATCTGGACTTCAAGGTAAATTTGGCAATTTGTGATCAACTGATTGATTGATTGATTGTGGTCTTCGGAGTATTCGGAGTTAGTCAGTAACTCTCTGGACTGGAGGGGATATTTAGGGGCTTCGCAGCCTGAACTATCACTTTGTTTGGGGAAGAAGATAAAGACTATACATCCACATATGTGAACATCATATTTTGGATCACCTATACCATACTAGTTCATTCTGATTAGTATGGACCAAATGTCCACACTTACACATTATAATATTTTATAACAGTAACAGAAACAATTTTTATACTTATCAGGTCCCGATAAGCCAAAATAAAAAAGAGGAATTAAAAAGGTATACCAAAAAAGGAGCTTGGAGGCTACGGCAGCCTTGACTCAAAAGAGGGTAACCATGGAGACGGACTAGCCGCTTCTCATTTAGTCGTGGAATTGTGATTTTGCGCGGTTGCAGACGGGGGAGGTTTGGCGCGAGGTGAGCAGGGAGCTGAGACTGGAAGGCGTGAGGCCCATCGGCCCCGACCGGGAGGCCCTGAGCGCCATCGCCGGCGCGGCGGAGGACACGGCGAAGAGGGCCGCGAGCGAGCAGAACCGCATCGTGGAGCAGCAGCAGAAGGAGGAGCTCAGCCTGGAGGAGGACATGTACACCGAGGTGCCGGGAGTCGCGCGGAGAAGAGCCACGAGTCATTTTTAACAGTTTTACGTGGACAAACATCGAATATCACGAAAGGGTCAATCATAGGACAACAAATACTCGTGGGGGACTTGACCTTTGTGCTGGTCTGTTACAGATTAAAGCTCGATGGAAGCAGCAGGAGCTGGCAGCAAAGTCACTCAAGAGTTACGGCTCCAAAACCCCAAAGTCTGAGACACTGAAGGTTTTATCTCGCGTCCTTACACACCATAAATTTGAACACACATTCGCACAAAAGACTGACGTTCCCCTCAACGTCTGACCCTTGCAGGAAGTGAAAGCACGCGACAGATCATCCCGGCTGCAGTGCAGGATAAATGTGGAGCAACCGGGTGGCGCCAACGCTTCGGCGCCGTGTCTTTGAAAGCGAAAAAGTCACCAAAGATTTCCCGATTGGACGCGCGGGTGTGTTCGGGATTGGTTTCGTGCAAATAAACGCATCCCATACCTAGGACACCCCGAGTGCACGTTTCCTGAAAGCGCGCTAACTGCTTGGCTTTGGAACCAAATGCAGACGTGATCTCACCATGTACACAATAGTGCTCTGTGGACACACACACACACACACACACACACACGTGCGCGCTACAGTAACTGAATGGACCCTGTGGACAAGCGTCTCTTAGTTCAACATGTTAATGAGCAGTGCTCTTATTTATGCTGATTAAGTGGATAAAATGCGCACACAGTTTAACCGAAACGTGAAAAGGATGAAATATGATAAACACACACCTTCACAATCGTTATTAATTGGTTTATACACCCAGCAAAACCTCAGAGGGGTGGAAGCAGAGGCCTTACGTAACATCAAATTTGCCGACTCAAGTTTCTTAACTCTAAAGTTATTATATCCAATAAAGGTGGTTTGTTGCGTTGAAGGAGGCGTCTCCTTGTTGGGCACTTATCAAAAGGTCCATTACGTGTGTGTGTGTGTGTGTGTGTGTGTGTGTGGGGGGGGGGCGTTTGTGTAAGGTTTTTGAGCTTATATAAGTTACTGCAGCACATTAACACACATGCTTCTTCAAGCGTATGTGGCGTACAGAAGCACTTTCTCTCTCTCTCTCTCTCTCTCTCTCTCTCTCTCTCTCTCTCTCTCTCTCTCTCTCTCTCTTTCTCTCTCTCTCTCTCTCTGCTTTCATCCATTTTACCGGCTGAATGGCCAAACCATCTCTGACAGGCCAGGTCCTCTGTGCGGCTCTGTCAGACCGTGTGTGTGTGTGTGTGTGTGTGTGTGTGTGCGTGCGGGCGTGCGTGTGTGTCGAGCCAGACTGTCACACTGGGACGTTTCACCCCGCACAAAAGAGCGGGGACACGCGGGAGCCTCTTCTCTATCCCAGGCTGCTCTACATGCTGACTCTGGCTGTGGCTGTCGATGAAGGTGAGTGGTCTTTCTTATGGAGCCCCTCTTCATTCACACAACTTGGACGTCTGGCTTTGACGAAACAAAAACAAACGGTATTCCAGGGACCGTTAGAATTCGGCTAAAAAAAAAAAAAAAAAAAAACGTTTACTGTAATTTTCGCAGCTTTTATCGTGATGATGTTGAGTTTAACAGGCGTAACGTCGGGGTAAACTACTTTTACTTTACTTTGCGCTGACTGGAGGTGTGACAGGAACAGCACAGTCATTTAATTTTCTGCTGCTTTAAATATCTACCACATTAAAAAGAAAAAAAATTAAAGCAAAAAATTGCAACTTTAACATTTTCTTTAATTTCATGGAGCAATAAAATAAATAAAATGAACATTTTTTTTTCCTATTGTTAAACTCCACATATGATCCTCATCTCTATATGCTGCTCAAATGGGATTAATTGGCATTATTGTAATAATTGTAAATGTGCTTTACCATACTATATAATGCACTCTTGGTACAGGAGTAACTTTTACCGTATCTTGAACCAGAGCTCTCCTTAAAAAAGCTGTAACAAGAGGGTCGGTTATCTGAGCTTTGACGGCTTCCTTTTCCCTTTTCTAAGTTTTAGCTTTGCTGGAAAAGCCCGGCCTGCAGAGATGATCATAAGATTGGGGAGACTGACACCAGGATATTTCCGTTTGCTCCAGGTGCTTCATCATCATTCACAATGAACAAATGCTTAGAAATCAGCAAACTTGGAATATTTGCAAAATCACAGAATTGCATTGAGAAACATGCGAAAATGTCACTTTTTAGAGACATTTTCCCTTGAAGTGGTGCACGATGAGGTACCAATATGTAAACGGTTCCTTTATAGATTATATAATCTGCTCTGTACCTTACGGTGTATGTTGTGTAAGAGGCTTTATATACCTTCCGTCCACAGAGGCAGGTCTCAGGCGAGGTGCAGATGCAGCCCCAGAGCAGAGGCACTGATCCCATCGCCATGACGATGGCCACGTTGGGGATGGGCATGTCCTTGTACAGCGCCAGGCAGATGACAGAGGAGTCCCTGAAACACCTGAACGCCTGAGAAATGGCACCCCGACCGTGTTTGTGGTTGTGTACGTCGCAGAAGGTTTGTGGCGGAGGAGACTGGGGGTGGGGTGGGGGTGGGGGTGGGGGGGTGTATTTGATGCGTTTGTGCTGGTGCTGGGAGGAAAACCCACCAAGTCCCAGAAAGTGAGTGAACGTTGGGTCCAAGCGTGAGGATTACTTGTCACATATTTAACACTTGTGCTTCGTGTTTTCCATTAAAAGTACATCAACTACTTTAATAAAAGCATCCAGAGAATGTGTAATAAAATGAATAAAATAATGTGCTTTGTGAAATGGTCTGGCGTACTACGTTTCTGTTTATTAACTCAAGATTTTTCACGCGAACATTTTCAGTTTTGCTGTGCTCTCTACATTCATTGCAAGATATAATTAGAGTTCAGCGACACAGGGCTGTAAATACCAAAGTAGAAACACAATTTTTACAACTTTGGAACAGACTGTTGCAGGTATTGTTTTCTACATGCGCACATCACGTTTAAATGTAATATGCCATGATAACGTGTTTTGGGTTGTCCGAAATAATGCTCAAATAAAGGTGTTTACTGCATTTAAGGCTTTTTTTCTTTGTCTTAAAACAGCCACCAATGGGAAAATCGATCAGGCGACTAGAAAGTGACTGGATGATGGAAATCGATCAAATCGATGCTCTGAATCTGGAATTGCTTTGGCTTTTACAGTAGCTGTCCGGGTGAGGGAAAACAAGACAAAACAACCCAATCCTGCTTCCGCCGCGTTGTATAAACCAGACACAGAACTCTGTGGGAACCAGACACGGATGTTGCTTTTACTAATACGCGACTCGCCAGAACTGCGCGGAAATTGCAGGCTTTGAAAGATTGGCTTATTCGAAAGGTGCAGCTGCAGAGTGATGGTTAATATGAATTCATTCATTTTAAAATTAAACTCTATTTAAAGGAGTCATCCTCTCGGGCCCGTTGACAAGACTTTACCAAAGGAGCACCGAATCGAATTGTGACACTTTCCCTTTTTTCTTGTTGAATCATTTAAAAATGTGAATTGGATGCAAAAGAGGGTGTCATCAACCTAATCATGAGCTTAAAAAATAAAAGCATTGAATCAAAACATGAAGGGAATATGAAAACCTTCATGTAGGAGTCCCATGGTGGAATTGAACCCTGATGAATGAATCATACATAAGATGCAGTACTCTAAAATTAATATAGAAAAATAATATAGAAAATAGAAAAATTACTACTACTGTACATAAAATGTGCTTAAAAGCAAGGGGCAAGGGGGGGTCTAATGGAAAGCAATGCATGGTTAATGTGACTAATTGGGTATTTACATCTCCAAAGATGAGCACTTTGGCTGAAATATGAATTTTGGTCGCAGCGGCTGAAGGAGAAATGGAATAGTTTCAGGTCTGGAGGTCGCCTGTCGTCACCGAAGTCCTCCTCTCCAGCAGATGTCAGCTTTAACCAAACCGTGAAGCCCTTCTGTGGCGCACGGCGAGGCGGCTCTCTGTCTCCGCGACAGATCTCGCCGTGCGAACGCGAGTTCGCGCCCGAGGAGGAAACGTCAGGCTCGTCCGACCGCGCAACAAACCCCGCTGGCCGAGTCGACTCAGCGGGCTGGGAAGGTGATCGATACCAATTTGTAAGAGCCGCTCGTTGGTGCCAAGATCGGCTCCACTATAAATAGACAGAATTTGATCCTCTACAGTCATGCGTAATTTTGACGCGCCGGTGGAGTCCGTGCGTAAAAGTGCGCGCCTCTCTGTGGCGCGTCGGGCTAATTTTTGGTCTCGCCCTCGTCGTGATCGAACGCAGAGCTGAACATCGCCAGTAGATCACTTATCAAACTGGGTGAAAATGACTGCGTCGCGGCAGGGCAGCTGCGGGCCGCGTCTCCCCGGCTTCGTGTGGGTCCTCGTCGTATTTTCCGTCTTGGCCGCTCCCGTCACTTGCGCTGGTGGAGGAAACAATGAGACTCGGACCGATCCAGACCTGGACCCCCGTCAGCAGAACAACTCAGTCTCTCCTAAAAAGCCTTTCCCCGTCCTCTCCTTCAACTACGACTACGTCAGGGAGCCCTTTGAGATCTCCCTGTGGATCCTCCTGGCCCTGCTTATGAAACTAGGTGAGTCATGAGTCCTATTGCAGCCACAAAATGGTTAACGACCCCCCCCCCCCAAATGTCCCCAAGACTGAGCATGAATCCCAGACACTGCATCTCTATGTAACAAAAGTAAAGTTTTTAACCCTGAGCGCGAATTTCAGCCTCGTTTGGAATTTATGTGGTGAAAAAAATGGTCTTTATTCTGTTAAAAAAAACAAAAAACGAAAGTATTTGGTCAAGATGCAGAAGTTTGATGAACTCTAATAACCAGAAGAGCCAGCTTGGTGTGCTGCTCTCCAGTATTCCGTTTGGAGGCTGTAACACTACACTAATGGTGTTTCCACAACCTCCATTATAGATCCAAAACTGTGACTACGAGAGTCTCTCATCTGCTAAATGGTGACTACAAAACTGAATCAGAGCTGTTATTGAACGCGTCAGAATTATTTTCCTGATGATCAGAATTATTAGAAGATGCATGTGGAAACCAAACGGGCAGACGGATTTGAGCCGCTCGAGAGGCGCTCCCGACGCGTTATCTCTGCCGGGCCAGCTGTCGTCTCCGAGGGACGGTCCGACTTCCTGGCCTAATGTACTCCCCCGATAACAAAGGTCCCTGTGTGCAAACCCAGAGCGGGGGCCGCGGACCGCACCGGACCGGGCCTGGGCCGGGTCACGTGACCGAGAGTGGACATCAGAACCCTTATGTGAGCAAATGTGACCTCAAAGCACCAGCTGCAGGGTGGTTCCCCATGCACATATACTGAACATTCTAACAATAAGCATCAAGAAATTATAATATAGATGCTCCGTTTGTCCATGTTTGCTTTGTGCAGCATATTGTGACACTAAAGGTTGAACTCTTATTACCCTAATTGTCAGGAAATTGGGAGGTTTTACGGCCTGTGTTGTGCCTGTTCTTAAGAAAAAAGTCTCTTTTGAAATATCCTAGCCTGATTTGTGCCCCTCCGTTCCTCCCTTCCGCCCCACCTGCTTCCCAACGAACCACGTACGATGTCCGACTTGAACGATGTGGGCCTTTGAGCGATGTTCTGCCGGTCCTCCCCCTCCGCAGCTGTTTTATAATTCATCGACAGTCCCCACCGGGTGCATTCTCGTTCGGTCCGACCGTTCCTCAGATGGAAACAACGGCGCCCTGTCACGCGTGCCAACGCGTGCCCGCCGGCGCCGGTTCCGGACTTGACGGATTTCTCCTTTTTTTTCCTTCGTGCTGTTGAACTTTAAAAAAAAAAAAGAAAAACCTTTCCATCTTCTCTCTCTCTGCAGGGTTTCACATCATTCCCAGAGTGTCCAACATCGTCCCAGAGAGCTGCCTGCTGATTGTTGTGGGCCTGATCATCGGTGGGATCATTAGAGCCATCGAAGAAAAAGCTCTAGTTATGGACGCCAAGTTCTTTTTTCTTTACTTGCTGCCCCCCATCATCCTGGACGCTGGCTATTTTCTGCCCATCCGGGCCTTTACAGAGAACCTGGGCACCATCCTGATGTTTGCGGTGGTGGGAACCCTGTGGAACGCCTTCTTTGTGGGTGGAATGATGTATGGCATATGTCAGATTGAAGCAGCCCGGTTGGGCGGCGTTGACCTGTTGTCCTGTCTGCTGTTTGGCTCTATCATCTCAGCTGTGGACCCTGTGGCTGTCCTGGCTGTGTTTGAGGAGATCCACATCAACGAGCTGCTGCACATCCTTGTGTTTGGAGAATCGCTCCTCAATGACGCGGTCACTGTGGTGAGTCCGCAAGCTACGTGAGCGTACCGGTTTTGGAAGCGGCCGTTCAAGCCTTACCTGGTTTGGGTGCATCAAATGCATCCAAATCTAATACAAATATTGTGTGTGTGTATGTGCACATATGTGTTAGCACGAAAACACACACACATATACACTCTTTTTTTTTCAAATAAATAGTTTCAATAACCATGTGTGTGTATATATATGTATATACTGTATATACATATATATACATGTATATATATACAGTACATACACATATACATGGTTATTGAAACTAGTATTTGAACATGATAGTGCAAATAAAGACAGTTAAATATATTTGAGAAATAGATTCAGGGATATATGAGACAATAAATGCGAAAGAAGAAACTAATATTTTTGCAAGTAATATACTGTTCCAAAAGGAGTAAGAAGTACATATATATTTATACATACATACATACATACATACATACGCCATATATAAACATTTTAGGTGATTATATATATATATATATATATATACACACACATATATATACACACACACACATATATATATGTATATGTATGTAGATATGTATATATATATACATATGTATATGTGTGTTTATGTATGTATGTGTATATATATATATATATATATATATATATATATATATATATATATATATATATATACACACGCATACACACACACGTGCACATACGTACGTGTGTATACTGTATATTTGCCAGGCTCCTCTACCAGAGGCCTGGGAGCTTCAGCAGCCTGCTCAGTATCTTTACTGTTCCCAACGGTATGCTCTCCTGGACAGAGATCTCAGATGTTGTTCCTGGGATCTGCTGGAGCCACTCCCTCAGCTGGTGGTGGTGGTGGTGGTGGTGGTGGTGGTGGGGTGGGGGGGGGGTGTTAAAGCCAATAAGCGCTGTCCACGGGGACCACTGTTGCCTTCACTCCACACATCCTTTCCAACTGCTCCCTCAGACCCTGGCAGACCTTCCTCCGGCTTCTCGTGTTCCTTCTTCCCGGTCTCGCTGTCATTGGGGACTGCCACATCTCTCACCGCGGCCTCCTTGTCCACTTTGTCCATCACCTGCTTGTCACTCTATATCTGGAAGTCCTACGGGACCTTAGCTCGGTCATCTTCCACCACCTTTGAGGGCGTGTCCCGCTTTGACCTGGACTGATTCCAGTCCAGACTTGGTACGGATGTTCCTGTCCACTACATTAGCTACTTGGTTGTGCCCTTCCATGTACGCCTCAGCTACTAGCATTTCTCACCCTGCTGTTATGTGGATTGTCTCAGGGTCGGGGATCATGCCATGTAGGTGGAGGAAGGCGAGGGTTCGAATCCTGAGCAGGCAGAGGGACCAGTATGGTTGCTTCAGCAACACCCTTAATGCTACAATTACTTCAAAACCTCATAAGCAATAATGAGCCATGCAGAACTGAGTCATATCAACTTAGAAGTCACCCCTAGTCAAGCCTAGGAGTGGGCTATTCCAACACTGAGGAACAAATGGAGAGAGAGAACAAGAAGACACCAAGGGATTTTTGGAATGGAGCACTTGGGGATCTGACCCAACCACCAGCAGCATCTGGAGGGGTGGTTCCAGAAGATCCCAGGAGCAACGTCTGAGATCTCTGTTCAGGAGAGTGTAGTGCTGGGAACAGTTGGGATGCTGAGCAGGACCCTGAAGCTCCCAGGCCTCTGGGGGAGGACCCCCAGCTTGATGGAAGCCGTGTTTGCGTGAATTGCACCCACAGTGACAGACTAGAGATTCCATTTAGGTCTGGCTTCCACACTCTGTCCAGAAGTACATAAGAAAACAGCTGTTTTCAGGACCAAAGATGGTCAAACAACATAATTAAGATTTGTGCTTAATATATGTCAAGTACTATTCAGTTGTTTGAGTTGACTGTTGGCAGATTTCTACAATATTTGTGTTTTTAGGTGGCTAAAAAATGTTGCTGTAAATACAGTAACTATACTTTTTCATCAACAATTCAAGAAGGGCTGTTTCTGTGATTTAACATTTATGGGGGAAAAAAAGGGTCTTAAAGCCTGGATCTCTGTACGTTTGCTCATGGACATAAGAAAGAAGTAGTATTTATCAGTAAAAACGAGACGTGTACAGAGTGTGAATTTAAAAATGTCGCTGTCTGTGCAGGTGCTATATCATCTGTTTGAGGAGTTCTCCCACGCAGGCTCCGTGACTGTGATCGACGCTTTACTCGGTGTGGTCTGCTTCTTCGTGGTTGCGCTCGGAGGCGTCCTGGTGGGAGCCATCTACGGCGTTGTTGGTGCCTTCACATCCCGCTTCACCCAGCACACCCGGGTCATCGAGCCCCTCTTTGTCTTCCTGTACAGCTATATGGCGTACCTGTCTGCTGAGGTTTTCCACCTGTCAGGAATCATGTCGTAAGTTAGAGACGCATAACGTATTTTTTTTCTTAAATTATTCCTGACTTTAGATAAGGAAATTGTGTAAATTAAGTTATGCCCTGCCCAGATTTTTGGAAGGGTAGGAGCAAAAATACAAATCAGTTACAGTTAGTTGAGTGTTTTTTCCACCCAAGTGGGCAATTTACTGTGTTTTGCCAACCTGGCAGGACACTTTAGGATATACTTTGGCCTCCCAAAGGACATTTTAGTGAATTTTGGCCCCCAAGTGGGCACTTTATCATGTGTTTTGGCTTCTAAGAGGACACTTTAGTGCCCATTTTGGCTTTCAAGTGGGCACTTCAGTGAGATTTGGCTCCCAAGGGGCCACTTTAGCACGCATGTTATATCTTAAGAGGGCACTTTATCACATGTTTTGGCTCCCAAGGGGCCACTTTAGTGCACGTTATATCCTAAGAGAGCACTTTATCACATGTTTTCTGCTCCCAAGGAGCCACTTTAGCGCATGTTATATCCTAAGAGGGCACTTTATCACGTTTTGGCTCCCAAGGGGCCACTTTAGAGCACGTTATATCCTAAGAGGGCACTTTATCACATGTTTTATGCTCCCAAGGAGCCACTTTAGCGCATGTTATATCCTAATAGGGCACTTTATCACATGTTTTATGCTCCCAAGGGGCCACTTTAGCGCATGTTATATCCTAAGAGGGCATTTTATCACATGTTTTGGCTCCCAAGGGGCCACTTTAGCACACATGTTATCTCCTAAGAGGGCATTTTATCACATGTTTTGGCTCCTGAGCTGCCACTTCAGTGCGTGTTTTTTCGGCCGGGGGGGGGGGTGAACACCACCTCTTATTTCTCGAGGAGGTGAACACCACTTCTTATTTTTCTTATGACTTTAGATAAGGCCGTATCTTTAACAATGGACGTCTTTCTGTCTTACTTTAACCAACCACAAGAGTGATGAAGCTCTAGTTGCTTTACTCTTTGGAGCTCTGTTTTGTATCATCTTATACATTCCATGGTAAAGATTTGTTTATTTAGCAGGCTCATCTATCCATTTGTGTATTTTAATGTATTTTTTTGGATAATCCCAGATCAGTAACAATAATCAACCAATACGAAATCTGTTTTTTGCACACAAACCCCCCCGTTCATGTCTGTAGCTCCAGAGTGTTCAGGATATTTCTATTCTGTCCCAAACAGGTTAATTGCATGTGGTGTGGTAATGCGTCCATATGTGGAAGCCAACATCTCCCACAAGTCTTACACCACCATCAAGTATTTCCTAAAGATGTGGAGCAGTGTGAGCGAGACGCTCATCTTCATCTTCCTCGGTGTTTCCACTGTGGCTGGACCTCATGCCTGGAACTGGACCTTTGTCGTTTCCACTGTGGTCCTCTGTCTACTGTCAAGAGTGCTGGGTCAGTACCACAAAGCAAGGTCACAGAGTTAACTTTATTCTTGTTAGGATAGTTGTACTGTGGGTTTGTCAGTCTATTTTTTTTTACATATAGGCAGTAATTTAGAAAACAGCCGTAATACCTTCTGACTCCAGTGACCTTTTCTCCTCAATCTATGTCTCTTTCCAGGAGTTATTGGTCTTACGTCCATCATTAATAAGTTTCGAATCGTGAAACTGACCAAAAAGGACCAGTTTATTATTGCCTATGGTGGTCTTCGTGGGGCCATAGCCTTCTCACTTGGTTTCCTGGTGACGAACGACGAGATAAGGGACATGTTCCTGACTGCCATTATAACAGTCATCTTCTTCACCGTCTTTGTACAGGTGATTTCTCTTTTTTATTTCCAATGGGAAAATAAATCATTCAGCTATCACCTCAATACATAGACAATTGCATATTAAACTTGATATATAGGAGGAATAGGATGTTTTGGGGGTGTTTTTTTTTCTGTATCCTTCCTTGGTGTTATTTAAGTTGTCGCCATCTGCTGGTGATCAAGTGAAATTACAACTGTAAAATGCCTTTATCCAATAGAATGTTTTTCTTTCTTTCTTCGTTTCTGTCCTTCTTTTTTCTTTCTTTGAGTATTTAGGGGATGACCATCAGGCCTCTGGTGGAGCTCTTGGCAGTCAAGAAAAAAAAGGTCAAAAAGGGATCCATTAACGAGGAGATTCACACCCAGGTGGGATTAACAATCATTTGCTGTCATTAAGGTGCTTTTTTTTTTTTTTTTTTTACATATAAAACCCGAAATTATTTGTGTCTTCAGTTCCTGGATCACCTCCTCACGGGAATTGAATCCATCTGCGGTCACTTTGGACATCATCACTGGAAAGACAAGTACGATTTTCGTCCGGTCGACACTGTACAGTTGTCAGTTGACGCCGTAAGAACGTAGAGTTTTCAGGACATAACTAGGTTCATGATGGCGTAATTGTGTGTGTGACATAATCCCAAGAAAACAATTTGTCAAAACCGCTCATTTTCCCCCCTGCCGTAGATTAAACCGCTTCAATAAAACCTACGTTAAGAAGTGGCTGATCACCGGCGAGCGCTCCACCGAGCCTCAGCTCATCTCGTTTTACAACAAGATGGAGATGAAAGAGGCCATGATGCTGGTGGAGAGCGGCAGTGCAGCCAAGCTGCCCACAATAATGTCATCGGTCACGATGCAGTAAGTGCCAATGGAACGTCTTAACAATTACGAGAGGAGCGGCCCCTTTTCAGTCGCACAGATGGAGAAACTCTGGAAATATCGGATAAAAGAGGAGGTCCCATCTGTCTTGGATTAAATTAGCGTGTGCAAGTTGTGATTTATCCATAAAGGAAATGTCAGAGGTTTCCAAACTTTGTTAATTCTCATTATGATAACCTTGGTCTTTGCTCAGCGATGTATTACGCATGTTCTTAGGAACATCGAGTCCAAAGGACCGGGCAGACGAAGGGCAATGCCAAGCATCTCAAAGAGCCGCGAGGAAGAGATCCGGAAGATTCTACGAAATAACCTGCAGAACACCAGGCAGAGGGTCGGTATCGCCGCGAGTGGTTTAATACCGGGAATCTCCGACGTCTGTCCGTGCGTTCCTTCCAATCGTACATATTCCTCCCTAATTTTTTTTTTTTTTAACCCCCTCAGCTCCGGTCTTACAGCAGGCACGACCTGATGGTCGACCCGTTCGAAGACAGCATCAGTGAAGTTAAATTCAGAAAGCAGAGAGTCGCCATGGAGAGGAGGGTGAGTTCAACAGAGGCCACGGAAATCACCTTAAATATAGCACTCATTCACACTTAAGATCTTTTGTCCCAAGACTATTTTAACATGTTGCACTGTCATAAAAGGCTTTGTCTATAATGTGGAAACACTGAACTGATAAAAACAACTACCTTAATCATCAACGTATTCTTTAGTTCTAAATGTATTTGATATGATACATTGAGCTCTGGTGCCTGAAGTACCGTTGTTGGCCACTACGGGGCGTTTTACAAAAATAAAAGCAATGTCGTTTCCCTCAAAAAATATTTGACATAAAAGTTAGAAGTTGAGGTTATGCGGATATATGCTGCATGTATGACGATTGAGGTTCTAACAAATAAACTAATTTGTGCCTTCATAGATGAGTCACTATCTCACAGTCCCTGCAAACCGCCAAGAAACCCCATCAGTAAGAAAAGTGGCCTTCGAACCAGGTCGGTTCAGCTGGAAATATCTAACTTTTTACGTCACATTGCATGTAAAAGGTGTAATATGGAGCTGCATCGGTCTCTGATGAGCGTCTGAAATGTCAAAGGGACCTAACGGGCCGTCATTTCCCCCCTCCAGAACATCAGGTTATCACGTACGACGACAGCGAGAGCCCTGGAGGAGGGACCGCTCGCCCTGGTTCCGACACTGGCGGGCCGCCCCACAGGGGCAGTCAGAGCGGCGGCCAGGTATCCGCGGGCGACGCCGGGCTGCAGGAGGAGCAGCTGAAGCTCTCGCGCTTCCTTAGTGACCCCGGTCCAAACAAGTGAGGCTTCCCCGATGGAGCCTGTTTACGACGATAGGTGTCATCACTCTTACGTTAGGAGACCGGGGGGGGGACCAGTGAGCTCCTCCGTCGCTTCTGAATGCTCCGTTGGATCAAATGATTTGCTTTTTTTTTTTTGTAAGCTGGCTATCTGCTGCTATTTTAGGACTTTAGGTAAAATATACCCACCTCACACTTTGATCGCAGACCTGTTTAGTTAAAGTCACTGCTCCAGTTTGCCACCACATCGCCACAAAAAATGGAGTTTTATTGGTCTTAACTGTGTGTCACAGATGTCTCAGTAATAATGTAAAGTTCATTAACTGTCCGCGCGGGAACACACATTTCAAAAATAGTCTGAAATAGTGATATGTCTCTTTGTCTAAATGATAATATCAGCTGTTGTGCCTAAGAAATAAGTCTTTTGGTTCGTTTTAAACCTCATTGTAATGCAGAGTGAAAAGCTGGCCATGATTGTGACAGCGCGTGCAAGGCGCACATTGAAATGAAACACAAGCGAGCGGCGTGCTCGACAAAAAGCATTATAATATATCAAACATCATCAGCGTTTTCTCAGGGCGTAACATCACTGAAAAAAAAAACCAAAAAAAAAAACAACATCTGACAATATTTTATCATGTTACTGATTGTCAGCCTTGGCATTGCTAAAAAAAGAAACTCGGTACCATTCCAGTATTTATCAAGAATGTAATTCTGGTGCTGTTTTGAAGTTGGAAAAGAGGAGTGGTTTAACTTTTACTGGGGGTTAAAAATGGTCGATCGTATTTTCACGCAGCACAGAACTGCCCGAGCTTTTGCCTTAAAATAAATGTCTATTTTTTGGGGTTTTTTTCTTTTTTTTTGGTAGTGGAATATTTCTCTTTGTACTCAAGCTGTTTGCTGTGTCATCAATAGTCATCAAGTGCACAAAGGCTTTAATTTTTGTCTGAAATAAAAGTTCTCAGTGTTGTCATGCGGCATTTTATTCATCGTTGAGATTAGCGTTGCCGTCAACAAGCCCGTGAAGGAGAATTGTTCGCCGTGCTGATGGAAACCTACAGTCCCAAGTGTACCAACCACGCTGGTGTGATCGTGGCTACGATCAACAAACGGCTTCAGACAAGCAGCAAGCAGCAACCATGGACCTCAGCGGCACATGGAGAGTTGTTCGTCAAGAAAATCTTGAGAATTTCTTAAAAGCGATAGGTTGGGACGCTTTCTTTGTCTTTTGTGGATTTGATGTAGGTTTAGAGGTGGGTTTTCTTTTCCCTTCTGTCTTTCAGGGGCGCCAGAAATGGTTGTCAAAATGAGGAAGGATGTCAAACCCGTGGTCACCATCGAGCAGAGCGGCGCCGATTTCACCTTTACTGTAAAGACCCCTCTCCACACCCAAGTCCACTGCTTCAGCATCGGAAAAGAGTCGGAGATCACTGGTCTGGATGGCAGGAAGATTAAGGTAATTTGAGATGGCCTCATTTATGTCGAGTAGGCGTCTGTGAAGATGTTGAAATGACCTTCTTGTAAGAGATGATCTCTGTTTAGTCTCTTCGGGGACTGATTCTATTAAACCTGATGTATATTCAACAGTGTCTTGTCAGAGAGGAGAACGGGAAGCTAATCACAGAGAGCGACAAGTTCACATCCATCCGAGAGATGGATGGAGATGAGATGGTCGAGGTCAGTCAGGCGCACTTCGAACACAAAACAATCCCCTTTTACACGGCAATGTCTGATTTTTTTTCCCCCCCTTTTTTTAACAGACGGTCACATCTGGCTCCGAAACTTTCATCTGCCGAAGTAAACGAGTGTAACCAGAAAAAAACAATAAACACTTCATTCCATCAACGCCCAGTGTGTCAGTGCTGTGTGTCGCGTTAACTCCGACAGGGGGCGCTGTGGAGGAGAGGGGGGTAGAGTGTCTGAATTAACGCCCGCGAAGAAGAAGCCGGTTCTTAACGCGCATGCGCCGCAGACATTTCGTTTCCCTGGAAGCTTTTCTTTTGTTGAGCGTGGAACTTTATGGCCAGATATATGAGGCCCCCAAACACGTCTTTGTTTGTCAGAAACATCTCTGATGAATCCAGGTGAGTCCGGTTATTTCCCCCCTCCAACCCCCCTCCCCCCCGATGTGGTTACAGTCCCTCCTCCAGTCACGATAAATAACGTGGAGCTAGCGGGTTTAGCCTAGCCGCTGAGCTTAGCCTCCCCGTCGAAGAGCGGATTCTGGCGCTTGAGGCACACGTACCGTCGGTCTGGGATAAAAAAAACGCTCAGTTCGGCGTGTATGTGCATGCCTTTTACCCGAAATCGAGGCTCGTTTGTGTCCCCCCCGGCCACGCTTCCATGTTAGCTTTAGCTCCTCGGTTCAGCTAGCCCCGCGTCATTCATCGCTTAATACGCGGTTTACTTCGTCATTGCCGCCGCGTTGCTCTTTTTTAAAACATTTAATTCGAGTTTAGGTCGGCCTCGTTCCAGTGATTTGGGCTCTGTTCGGCTGTTTTTGCCCGTTTCCCCCCGCGGTTATCGTCGTTAGCCGTTAGCGCGCTAGCCCTCGTCTCCTCGACTCCAACGACCGCGAACTGATAAAAACCAACCGGAGCTCGGCGCGAACGCCCCGATCGAGCGTGTTCCCACCTCGAGGTGTCGCAGACAGACCCGGAATGTCGCTCAGGAGGAGTCCGGGGTCGACAGATTTGTACCTGCGATCTGTGGCCTCGGATCAGATCTCACCTGGACCTCTCACATTTGGCCCCACCAGCACACATTCTCTCCTTTTTTGGTTGTTTTTTAAAAAAATGTGAACCGTTGTGACGAGCAGCTTTGAAGACCGTTTGAGAAGGGCCATGGCTAACGAGGGTAGTGCAGAGATTGGAAGAAATCCGCGAAAAGGGCTCAATAATAAAGCTTTTTCAGGTCTGCAAAACACATGTGGGATGGTTGTGCAAACTCATGACCCCCCCCCCACCAACGTCAGGTAATGCAGAGCTGGTTGAGAGGCTCATGAACAGAATGAAGACAGCCTTAATTTACCTAAATTCAGGGTTCAGCCCAGGCCTCTGAAGTAAAACAGAAGAATAAAGCATTGTAATATTTCAATAATATAACTTAGGTCTGCTTACCAGTAATAATATGGGATAATAGCATCTTGTAGATGAATTTATACAGCTTTAGTTTTGTAGTTGTGAGTTCTCAGCCAGTTTTTCCCACACACATAATCTTGATTTGATAATCTGTACCAGTGACTGCTTTTTTATTTGACTGTTTTATTGTTTTTAAGTGACAAATGTAAATTGCTGTGTTGATTTAATACTGATGCTTTAAGGTTAAACCTTTTTGTCCCCTTCATAGTAACATTGATTTAAGATGGTAATTGGTAGCTGTTTGTGTGACATTAATCTAGAATAAATCAACAGTCCAGTGAATACATTCGTCACTTAAAAGCTTGGTGAGTTTTTTTTTGAAATCTCATGTTCTTTAAAGTGTATGCTTCATAAATGTCACCCCCAAAAACAACCGAAATGTTCTGAAACCACCATTTTTGGTTCCAGTCAACAGATGAAGTTCATCTCGGTTGTGTTTGGGGTGAACTGACTTTAACAGTTCTTGGATGATGTTGATGATGATGATGGAGGCAGATTTGCCTGTAATGCTCAGATGAGTCATACTTGTATTTACGGTGTTCAGGCCTGAGGATTTGCGGCGTGAATTTGGCCGTTATGGGCCGATAGTAGATGTCTACATCCCACTTGACTTCTATACACGTCAACCGAGAGGATTTGCATACATTCAATATCCTTTCCTTAAAAAAATAAGTTTCACTGTTTTTCTTGTTGCTAACGTTTACATTTTATTTCAGCTCAGAAGATTTTTCTTTTTTTATTTTTTTTTTCTTACACATCATTTGATTGAATATCTAACACACATATTTCTCTGTTATTGCTTCAGAAAATGTTAAAGCATCCAGTTGTGGAACCGGCCACAAAGAGTTACAAAGACCCATGTAGAGTAGCTGTAAAGACAAGTCACACAGACCTTCAGGATCAGAGGGAGGGAAAAGGTTGAAAAGAGAAAGTAAAGCATGAAGAGGAAAAGGGAACGGAGACAAGGCTTGGATATGGCGGCAAAGAATTGGGAAAAGAAAAGAGGTATAAGAGGAAAAAGGCAAGCAGGAAGCCCAAGTCTCTGTGGGAGTCGGTTAAAGAGTATGAAGATCAAAGTCAAGCATGGGCAAAGGTAACAAGTCTGAATTATTTTGTATCCTCCCAAGACAAATCGGCAAATCTGACATGACAAAAAGAAAATCACCTTTTTAATTTTAGACAAATTAACTCGATTATTGTTTTTGTCTATAAATCTGCTGCCCCTGATCCCTCAATTATATGATGTGTTTGAAAAGATTTCTGCAGAATTCTGGATGTGCATTTGCTTTTCCATTGGTTGTCTGTATGTAATGATGCATTTAATGACATTTTACTTGTCAAATGAAGCCACACAAGTGAATCGTTTTAAGGGCGGCCTGCCTCCTCGAGCGCACACGCAAACTAAACTGCGCTGCCGAAGAAAGTGGGAGCTTTCGAGAAGTGGAACGGAAAGCGTTGTTTTCACAAGAGGGGGGGTTTTCTCTTGACAACTTTATTTTATTTTTTTTTTTGCGAGGGGGGTGGGGAGTGGTAACAGGAAACATTTGTGTGGCCAAACCGACAGCATAGAAGCAAAAACCCTTAACCACCCAGTATATTTGAGGATGTGCGCGACGCAGAAGATGCCCTCCACAGCCTGGACAGAAAGTGGGTGTGTGGCCGTCAGATTGAAATCCAGTTTGCCCAGGGTGACCGGAAAAGTAAGTCCTTGGCTTTTAACGTGTTTTTCCCAATGTAAATGTGCGCAAAGCTTAGAATTTCGATATATAACATGCTGTCCTGCGGGCGTCTAAGCGAGACAAGGGGGTTCCTCCTCCTCGTTTGTTTTTTCCGCTTATTAGGAACGCTTCCAGATTTTATTTTTTTCTTACATTTGTCAACTCTTTTTCCCGAAGCACCAAGTCAGATGAAGTCAAAGGAAAGGCGCTCTCCGGGCAGATCATCTCGCTATGACGACTACGATCGCGAGAATCGGCGCAGGCGCTCGCGCAGCCGCAGCTACGAGAGATACCGATCCCGCAGCCCTTCTTCCGACCACTACCGCCGGCGATCAGAGAGCCCCCGGGAGTGAGGATCCCGCTCGCATCCTTTTTAGAGGGCGATTTGTGGATGCATGTTGATTCTACTCGTCTATTTAAGGTCTCGGGGGCGGATGTACGGGAGAGGAAGAAGCAGGAGCCGTGAGGACGACAGGTACTGTCTAATGTTTGAATACCGTATTTTCCGGACTATACGCCCCTAGTTTATTTCCCGTGCTTGGGACTGGGCTAAAGGCGTTGCTCTAGTCCGAAGAGCAAACGCAAGACAGACGGAAGATGTGATGCAAATGAGAAGAAACTAGTTTTGAGCTCAACTTTTAACAATCATTTTGGGTGTAATGAACACACCCACGAGACTGAGGAAGATGAATAAAGTATCAATCGTGTTTCTGTTTTGATTAATCAGCTGTTTTACTGTCGCATTAAAGGCACTATTTGGAAAGAATCAGTTAAGGCATAAATAAATATTTACAAAATCTTTAACCATCATGTTACAAGGCTTATGGTTTGCAGCATAGATATGTAAAAAATATATTTTCCTTTAGAATGTAGTGGGTGTGGCTTATGTTTAGGTGCAGTCTATAGTCCGGATAATACAGTAATGAAGTGGAATGTCTTATTCTGGTTCACGGTTATCCAAAGCTTGATCTCAGAGGGCAACTGGAGGGAGAAAATGCGAAGCTTCTCCAAGAGCCCCAACAGGGTCCAGTTGCTCACCAGCATCAAGATCTTTGAACAAAGTGGAGTGCTACTCCTCGGTGCTAAATGGTCATTACAGGAGATTTATCTCTTCAGGTACAGACACCGGCCCCGCAGAGAGTCCAGAGGGAGGTCTCGGTCCCGCTCCAAATCTGTGTCCCCGCGGGAAAAGGTCAATCCCGCCACGTCCTCCCATTACACCGAAGAAGAAGTACGAGGGGCGCACTCCAGGTCCCAGTCGGCGTCGCGGTCGCACTCGCGTTCGCGCTCCCGGTCACGGTCCTGGGCCGGGCGCAAATCCAGAGGACACTAGAAGCGCGTGCTCCTTCTGCGATCTGTCCTTACGAGGCGGCCCTCGAACGGTCATTTGTCCAGAAAAGGTTTTTTTTTTGTTTGTTTGTTTGTTTTGACATGAATGTACTGTCCTCTGAAGCTTTGTAGAAATCTTGTTTTTTGCAGCTCCATTTTAAGAAAGGTGATGTCCCTCGCTTGGTTTTATAAGAAAACGTTTCTTTTGTAAGGTTTACTGACGGGCATATAAATGCGGCTTTTTTCCGGACATATTTAGTGGTATTTGACGTTTTTTTTTTTTTTTTTTTTTTTTTATAAATGTAGTTACTTTAATTCTCTAAAACTCTGTTGACCGGTTTTGCTCACATTCAGTATTTGAAAGTCCAGACTGGCAAACCAATCCAGTGTTTCTGTGTTTTTAGCCACACTATTCTGCATTTGCGGTGCGGGGGGGTTAAAAAAAAAAAAACGTCGCGCGACGTGTCATCACAGTAACCATCAATTCGACTGCATTTCCCCTACCGGAAAATCGGCTACTGGTTGTGAAAATTCAGAATCTCACCTGTTGTATGTGAAATGAGCAGACTTGCTCCGGATGACTCCCTGAATACTTTGGTTCAAAATGCACAGAAACATTGGTCGGGTCCTTGACAGTATTAAAATGTCAACCCCAAAGTCGCTAAGACAGTTTGTTCTTTCATATTTATGTGAAGAAAAGCCTTTTTAAAGAGGCAGACACCCTTTTTAGAGCATCTACTTGAGGGAGGAGGAACAGAAGTTGGGTGGTTGTTGTTTTTTTTTTTTTTTTTTTTTTTTTCTCCCAGAATGATTCTTGTCACTGCATGTATTGTCCTCTACCTTTAGTAGAAAGGAACTGTTATTTTGTGTAATAAATGGTAACGTTCAAATTAAACCCCTGGCGTCTGTGGTCATGACAGGATTACGAGGAAACGATTCGCTTTCTCCCGCGCTGGTGTAATGACCCTTCAGCGTTCGCTGAGAAAAGAAATCCCAGGATGCCATTCCAGCCATAGCCATTGATTTCCTTTTAATGGATCAGTAGCTGGGAGGAACAACCTAAATTAGATTCGCAGTGCAGATGCAATCATGTACGAAATCGGACGTGCCCTATTGATTAGCATATTGGGGGGGGGACTTTATTAAATGTCGCAGTTTTGAGGCGATGGAGCGCCAAATCAGCTGGTTTTCGGCTTAAAAACAATCTGTTAATCGATGTGTATGTGATGTTTTGCTTGCATTGAAGAGGATTGGGACCATTCTGTATCTCGCTTTGCCCTCACGAGGTGGGTGTGTGTGGGGGGGGGGTTAGGGTAAACCTCAAGGTGGTGAAACACAAAACCAGCATGGAAGCTGGTTCTTGGTTGACGCATGCTTCCCTTTTTAGCCTGTGATCCCCAGTAACTGCACTAAACAGCAAAGGGTCCAGGGGGTAGACACTTTGTGGGATTGGAGGTTGGGGGTGCCCCTCACACGCACACACACACACTGATTACATGTTCACCTCATCACGTAAGACCCTGCAAAAAGGGGTGTGGCCTAGAATGCTCCTGGGGTGGTGTCCCATGGTGTGGACTGAGATTGTGTTTGTGTGTGTGTGCATATGTTTGGTTACGGGTGTGTTTACGTGTGTGGGAGAGAGAGCGATGGCCTTCTATTAACGCCACCCTCCCCGTAGTGAGCCGTAGGTGGCGCCGCTGTCTATTCGATTCCAGTCATCTTTATTTCTCCAGCGTTTGTTGCGGTCAAAGTTGTCTCAAGGTGCTTTGCTCAAACCCGGGACCAGACCCCCCCCCCCCCCAATGAGCAAAAGTGGGGGACTCCCCTTTAACAGGGAGAAACCTTGACCAGGACCAGGCTCATGTGGGGGGGACCCTCCTGCTGATGGTGAAGGAGAAGAAAAAATAGACACATCTATCTATCTATCCATCCATCTATCTATCTATCCATCTATCTATCTATCCATCCACCTATCTATCTATCTATCTATCTATCTATCTATCTATCTATCTATCTATCTATCTATCTATCTATCTATCTATCTATCTATCTATCTATCTATCCATCTATCTATCTGTCATATATTGGGGGACCCTCCTGCTGATGGTGAAGGAGAAGAAAAAATAGACACATCTATCTATCCATCCATCTATCTATCCAATTATCTATCCATCTACCTATCTATCCATCCATCTATCTATCCATCCATCCATCCATATACCTATCCATCTATCTATCATATATTGGGGGACCCTCCTGCTGATGGTGAAGGAGAAGAAAAATAGACACATCTATCTATCTATCCATCCATCTATCTATCCATCTATCTATCCATCTATCTATCTATCTATCCACCTATCTATCTATCCATCTATCTATCTATCAATCCATCCATCTATCTATCATCTACCTATCTATCTATCTATCCATCTATCTATCTATCTATCCATCTATCTATCTACCTATCTATCTATCTATCCATCTATCTATCTATCTATCTATCCATCTATCTATCATATATTGGGGGACCCTCCTGCTGATGGTGAAGGAGAAGAAGAAAAAAGAGGAGAGGAGGAGACAAAGAGAGGAGAATAGACATATCTATCAACTATCTATCTATCTGTCTATCGATCTATCTATCTATCTATCTATCCATCCATCCATCCATCCATCCATCTATCTATCCATCTATCTACCATATATTGGGGGGCCCTCCTGCTGATGGTGAAGGAGAAGAAGAAAAAAGGAGGAGAGGAGACAAAGAGAGGAGAATAGACATATCTATCAACTATCTATCTATCTGTCTGTCTATCGATCTCTCTGTCTGCAATGTCTACGATCATACTCATTTTTTGATTAAATGCATTATTATTTTAACTTCACTTCAGGTGCTGTTGATGGCCGGGAAACTAGGAGCTCTCTGTTTCTCCTCCATTTTTAACCAATCTTTCAGTGTCGCACAAGTTCACACGAGGTCAACGAGAGACGTATGGACTGTAAGCCCACCATCAATGTCTGCTGGCGGCCCAGTTCACCCCCCCCAGTTCACCGGATCAGGGTCCCCTGAGCGCAAACCGGTTACGTTTAAGAACATTTCACCCACAGCGACTCAGAGAACTGGACGTCCCGTCGAACCGCTGCGAGGTAATTGGCAGAGCATGGCAACGGTATCGATCCCTGCGTTTGACGGACTATAACTGCGAAGAGCTGGGGAGAGGCGGTAAAGGTCGGTGGGGTTTTGTCCAGTTCAGACAAACGGGAGATCTGGTGGGGGGAAAATGTTTACCGCTGGTGGAGAATGACAAGGAAAAACGCCAGGGATTGTTAAGAACCACGTGAGGTGTTTGAGGTTACTTTTCATATCCAGAATGAAAGGTAAGTCAAATTGATGTCTCTATAAGGTCGTATCCCTTTAGAGTACAATTTTATTCAAGAATATTTTACTTGATTTCAGACATTGTAGCACTGATAATCTAAAAAAAAAAAAAAAAAATGGGAGACTGGAATTTCCTTGGAGGAATCTTAGAGGAGGTGCATATCCACTCCACCATGGTGGGCAAGATCTGGCTGACCATCCTGTTCATATTCCGGATGTTAGTCCTGGGGGTCGCTGCCGAGGACGTGTGGAACGACGAGCAGTCCGACTTCATCTGCAACACCGAGCAGCCCGGCTGTCGCAACGTCTGCTACGACCAGGCCTTCCCCATCTCCCTCATCCGATACTGGGTGCTCCAGGTGATTTTCGTGTCCTCCCCGTCTTTGGTCTACATGGGCCACGCCATTTATCAACTGCGAGCTCTGGAGAAGGAGCGCCACTGCAAGAAGGTGGCACTGCGGCGGGAGATGGAAGGGGTCGACACCGAGCTGGTGGAGGTGAGGAGGAGGATCGAGAAGGAGATGAGGCAGCTGGAGCAGGGCAAGCTCAACAAGGCGCCGCTGAGGGGGTCCCTGCTGTGCACCTACGTGGCCCACATTGTCACCCGCTCGGTGGTGGAGGTCAGCTTCATGATGGGCCAGTTCGTCTTGTACGGACACCGCCTCAAGCCCCTTTACAAGTGCGAGCGGGAGCCGTGCCCGAACGTGGTGGACTGCTTTGTCTCCAGGCCCACGGAGAAAACCGTCTTCATGATGTTCATGCAAGCCATCGCCTGCATCTCGCTCTTTCTGAGCCTCCTTGAGATCATCCACCTGGGATTTAAAAAGCTGAAGAAGGGTATCCTGGACTTCTACCCGCACCTGAAAGATGACCCGGAGGACTATTACGTGAGCAAGTCCAAAAAGAACTCGGTGGTGCACCAGGTGTGCGTGGGGACGTCCGTGGCGGGGAAGACGACCATCCCCACGGCGCCGTGCGGGTACACGTTGCTGCTGGAGAAGCAGGGCAACGGGCCCAACTACCCGCTTCTCAATCCCTCTTCCGCTTTCGTCCCGATCCAAGGCGACCCCGGCGCCAAGTCGGATCGCCACAAGGACGGGAAGGAGGGCGTTCCGAGCCCCACGGAGCGAAACAGCAACTCCAACAACACCAGCAGCGAGACGCATTCCCTCCCCGTCGACAAGCAGGAGGAGCCAGAGGAGACCCTGGGGGCCTCCGAGTATCCCACCCTCCCCGTCGCCGAAGCGCCCCCGTGCCCGACGCTGTCGGGCATCGGCAGGAAGTCGCGGAGGGTCAGCCCGCCGTGGAACTGCTCCACCCTGCCGGAGGGGAACGGCTCGGACAGCGGGGACTCCTACCTCGGGGGCGGCGGCGCCAAGCCGCGCGGCCGGTTGCGCGGGCCCCGCGCGAGGATGCCCTCCAAGTCGGACGGCAAGAAGGCCGCCAGGCCCCAGAGCCCGGAGTCGGCCGGCGAGCTGAGCTCCGCGTCGCGCCACAGCCGCGAGAGCAACAGCCCCGCGGCTTCGCCCCCCAACCGCAGGGTGTCGGCGGCAAGCAGCTCCAGCAGCCGCCGAGCCCCAACCGATTTGCAGATATAACGCGATCCCCTCAGAAAACAGCACCCCCCCCCCCCACCCCACCCCACCGTTTTGTCCCCGCAACTGGCCGAAAGGTGCAACTGGATTAATAACGATCGCACGCCGCAGCTGTCTGGATGGAAAAATGAACCGCAGATCTATAATGTTTAAGGTCACATGGTTATGCAATGATTCTAAACCAGTGACACGGAATCAATCCCACCACTGTTGCATGTCTGCACAATGTCATCCTGGCGAGTTAATGAACGGGCGCAACCGGAAAATGAGACTGAAATATTTTTATATTAGATCCCCCACCCCCCACCCCCACCCACTATGGATGAGTTTCCCCACATGGTACATTAGCGACGTCAAAGCATCAGCTTTTGTATTCCACTCGACTTGCGACTCCCGGACTTGATATTTGTGTTCAAAATGTAGACCGCGAAAAATGAAAACTTCAGGAAAGAACTGCAATTCCTTGTAAGTATATTTCTTATAAACAAAAGCTTTATAGACCAAAGGTTTAAAGGTACAATGACTGTTATAATGTACAATAAAACTCTTTTTTTTTTTTTTTTCCTTCAAAATAAAAGAGAACCCCGTCTCCACCTGAGGGGGCGGCAGCAGAGCTCCTCTCCTCACTCGGCTGCTCCGTTAGAAGGTGAATCAGGTTCATACTGCAGCAGCTGAGAAACAAGGCAAAGTGGAGATGTCAACGTTTGTGGCGTGTTCCAACACAAGCCCCCCCCCGTTTATCCGTCCCTTCGCCGCCACCTCACCCTGTTTCTCAGCTCTTTGTTCTCGGCCGTGAGGTGGCTGCATTTCTGTTTCAGGTCGGCCAGCTCCGCGCGGAGGGCCTCGGTGTCCGCCGCCTCCGGCACGGCCGCGCCCAGGTGAAGCATTATGAAGCTGAGCTGGCGGTTAAGGCTGACGTGAGCTCTCAATGTCAAATCTAGAAATGAATTGGCACTCACACTTTCAAAAAGTTGGTTCTAATACCCCCCCAAATCCAAGACAGTTTTATAAAAACACAACAGCTGGCAATGGGATCAAAAATAATGATAAAAAATGACCACAACAGCATAAAGAAACTCTCAGTTCCAGCTGTGCATGGTCGTGGAAGAGCTGTATAGGTGCATAATAAAAGGCAAATATTGATTCTGTGACATACTGAAAGCTAGTGTCATGGCATGGGACCTGTTGATTACCTATGTGATTATTAGAAGCAAGGTTTTGCACCAGTCTGGGGGTTTATGTTTTTAGACTCAACAGTAAGAAGAAGCACAGATGCAAAATCCCGGCCTTTCGCGGCCTATTCATCAAGATCACATTTACGCACCGGCGCCTTCCGCATCCGCAACGAAACCGTCCCTTGTGCACCGAGCCCCTGCCTAAACGCAGGACTCGCACACTGTGTGCGGCCCTGCGATCCTTAGGTTGTGCGAGGGGATGTGCATTTGTGCATATGCACTGCCGTGATATATACGTGTGTGTGTGTGTGTGTATATTATACTGTTATGTTGTACCTATATACATTTGGGATTTGGGAGGGTTGGGAGGGTGACCAGATCCCAATTCACCAGATGTGGGACAAAGACTACGTTTGTGTGGGAAAATATAACACACTAAAGTATCAAGGTTGTCTTCGATAACTTAAACAAAGGCACCCGAGCTTACATTATTACTATGATTTACCATATGGATGACTCAGGAACACATGACGGACTGCAAATGCAAACAGCAAATAAAGGATGTGTTATTTAAATGCAACTTAAATAACACATCCATTAAATGCAATTTAAATAACACATCCTATATTTGCTGTTTATACAGCAAATATAGGATGTTTATACAGCAAATATAGGATGTGTTATTTAAATGCAACTTATTTAAATGCAATTTAAATAACACATCCTATATTTGCTGTTTCCATTTCCCAAGTTCTCTCACATGGGAAAACAGAATAAGCATGAAGGGTTGATGTTTCACGTTCTAGTCTGATTGACGTGATCATCACACAGCCCCCCCCCCCCCGGCTCTCACACTGCTTTCTCCACGCAGCCATTTGAGAAATGACAGATTATACGGTTAAAAAGAAAAAACGCATTTAAAAAACTGGAGTCTGACCGCCAATAACAATGCGGGACAGCGTCTCTATTTGCGTGACGAGTGAAAAGCAAAAGGCATGACTGTCCTGTCATACATAAGATTTTGGCTGGGGGGTGGGGGGGGGTCAAATCTCGTTTAGGGCCCCAGTTAGGTGAGGGGCGGCCCTGGCCGAGGCGCCAGAGGCTGCAGTCCTGAGACCAGACCGGTAGGGGGCGCTAGCGAGAGTCCATGTGTACCTGGAGGTGTGTGTTTGTCCTCGCAACATTGAGGAAGTAAACCACAACTATCACAACACAAAAGGTTCAGAACAGCCCTTGTTAAAAAGGATACTCAAGTGCATTACTCGGCTTGTCGTACTCTTCATAGAGGGCCACCAAAACTTGAAGAAAGAAATCAAATACGCATTTAGTCAAGAACCACGACAGTGGACATGCGCACGGGCGTGCTAAAAGTCATTTTCTCTGCAACACCAACCGCTGGTTAAAGTGTCAAGAACTCCCGATTTCTCGAGGTATCTTCGAAATTGTTCTCGCTTCGTCTCCGAGGCCTGCAACACAAGAAGACGAGCTGTATCACATCAGCACGTAACATGATCCACAAGCCCAGGCGTTACTTTAAAATGCGAGCGTTCCTTTTTTCAGGACAAAACTGAACTTCAAACCATCGAGAACCCGTTTCCTTGGAAACACTCACTCTGTGGTGCGCCATGAACGCGACGTTTGGCAGCGATATAAGTAAGAAAAAACACGGCACTTTCTTTACTTAACACGCCGCTGTTGCCGTGTCTGTGGAGCACCGGAGGTTTTACCCGACTGTCCGTGTGCTTAAACGCCTTTTTCCCCCCGATAAAAGGCGATAAAGGGGCTCGCTGAGCGTTTTGTGGAAAACCGAAACACAAAGTGGAACGACTGTTTGGCCCCTCCCACTTCCGCAATTCGATCGGAGAGGGGCGGGGGAGCTTAAGCGAATCGACCAATCCCCGCGTCGCTTTCTGGGTCGATCTGCATCGCAACTGGAGTCAGCGCCGCGGGCCGCGCAGATGTTTTGGAGATCGAAGGTTTGACACGTCACCACTCTTTTCTTCCAGAAATGTGAATGTCGAAATAAGACACAAGACACTTGTTTTTTCCCCCCCCCGACGGCTTTATTAAGGCGCTGTTATCGCAGTATGCGTATTTATACCTGTCTCTGCGATCCCGACACAGGCTACATAAGTCTCTGCACAGGGTAAGTTGTTGGAGAAATACCGCAGCAAGACGTCAGAGTGTTTAATGTTTATGGGCAGAAATCTATAGGTAAACAACATTCATCATTTATGGCTACAACGCATCGCTGTTGTTCAACTACATATTCGTATCGACTGAAGGGCAAATTTCTTGTCTATTTATCGTTCTCCGTTTATTCAAAAACAACAACATGTGTGTCCTTGTTTACGTTCTAATAATTATCGGAAAAGAACATTCAACTTTTTGTAGGGGGAGGGCGGGTAATTGAAACATTCCCCATCCATCTTTCTCATCTTTAATTGAGACCTGGGGGAAATAATCTACTTATTAAAACATAGTGTGAATTGTGTGAGAAGTGAAAAGTGGAGACTCATGATAGTCACACACAGTTGGCTGTTTCACACAGATCCCAGGAAGCAAATGAAAGCTGTTATTATCTTAGGTTGTAAAGTTATATCACTTAAACTGCTTGTTTTTGAGCAGAATGAAGGGACTTTGGTGTTGTATTTGACGTGGTTGTGCTCTTTCTGCTTCATGTCAGACTTGCTCGCTGAGTTGTTCCAGTTTTCTGTTATTTGACAGTAATTAATTCTTTTTTAAATAATGTTCTCCCAAACAGTCAGTAAATTATTTGTGCGACTGCAAGCACATGATGGATCGAAAGTTATGGTCTATGTTTTATGTCAAGCTCTTTAAAACAAAATGCCCATGCAACAGTTTCTTTTTTCAGCTTCCTAAATGTGGCTTTCTGCCTTTTCTTTCTCCAAAAATGAAATCAGCTTCTCATTTCGCAAGATATTGACCCAATTGATTCAGCACCGTAAACAACCACCAATAGTGGCCTTCTTCGATTACTTGTTATATCAACTGATATCTTGATTATATCAGTGGTCCCCAACCCCCGGGCCGCGGACCGGCACCGATCCGTGGATCAATTGGTACCGGGCCGCCAAGAAATCATTTATTATTTCCGTTGTATTTATTATGAGTCTGAACACTCTTTTATTTTGAAAAATGATCGGATTCTCTCGGTTACATCTCGGTCACTTGAGCGTCAAAAGCTGTCAAAATGAGTAAAAAACAGACGTGGAAAGTTTCTTTTCGAAGGGGAAAAGGCCCAGATTTAGAATTGCAATATAAACAATCTATGTGTAATACGCCCCCCCCCCCTGCCCGGTCCACGATGATAAAAAGGTTGGGGACCACTGCTTTATATGAATACAATTGGTTTGAAGACTTTATTCTTCATTATTTATTGGTCTTCGTTACCAGTCTTTTCCATGATTCGATGGTTCCATCAGTTGGATTTCTTCTTTTCTTCTTTATGTTCTCAAAGCAGAGAGTCGACTGGACGCCTCAGAGAAACTGGAGGACCTTTGCGTCTCTACGGTGTCACCGGATGATTTGACCCACCACCTCCTGTGAGTTACCATCTGTTTGACGCCTTTCTGACCCTTTTAGTTTAGGCTGAGGGAACATGTGACATGAGTTCATGTATTTGTGCGTGCGGACGTGTGTGCCATCGTCGTCTTTTCAGGAAGTGTCTGCTTGGAATTTGAGCTGACTTGTCTCATGTTTGTTCAAGCGTCACATGTTTATCTCATGTGCACTTTGTGTCTCCCTAATTCAACCTGCACACAGGCACCTTCCAGAGATATCATGCCTGAACAAGATGGCTGCTCCATCAACACAATACGGACAGATGAGAGCGAGGACACAGACTGCCTCATTGAGAAAAACACAGGTATATTCATCTTCATTCATTCAATACCTCCGCCAAGGAGCTTATGTTTTTGCCGGCGTCAGTCAGTCAGTCAGTCAGTCAGTCAGTCAGTCAGTCAGCAACATAACTTAAAAAGGTATCGACCGATTTTGATGAAATACTAGGGCTGATGGACTGTGTGTGTGAAGAAATGCATGCTTGTGTATGCGTGTGGGTAATTGTTTTATTGTTGCTTTTATTACTTCTGCCAAGGGGGTTATGTCTGTCTGTCTCTCTGCAACATAACTCAAAAAGCTATGGACCGATTTTGATGAAATTTTCAGGATTTTATGGAAATGCGAAAAGGAAGCACTGATTTCATTTTGGGGGTGATCCGGAAGAAATCTTGGATTCTGGATCACTTTGAAATGTTCGTTAACATTGTGGTAAATGGGTTTCTCAATATCTCAGTTAATTATTGACCCAACCCCATGAAATTTGACTCAAGGATGGACAATGGGATCCTCTATCGTATTCCAAAAGCTGATCCGGATCTGATCCAGAAGACGGATTTTAATGCAATTTATACAAACTTGGTGGAGGTCTGCGCTCTCCGAGTGCCTTCTAGTTTAAAAAGTAATGTAAAGGAAAATATACAGACCCCCAAAATAACCTAACCTAAGTTCTGAGCCCGGTTACCGACTTGAGCGTGTTTGTTCCCGCAGCGGCGCGCCCCCGCTTCCCCGTCCGCATCCAGCTGGCCGTGCTGATGTTCTCCGGCTTCACCGTGGTCTACGCCCTCCGGTTCAACTTCACCATCGCCATCGTTGCCATGGTGAACACTACCAACACCGAGCCGCTCGTGAACCACTCGGTAGTCCGTGCGTGCCCACCCCGGTCTGGAGGAGACAACACGACTGACACTTTCATCCAGCCTGAAGGAGTAATATTAATATTTACATTTTCTTTTTTCGATCTATCGTCTTTCTCATGCTGTTATTTACCTTTTTGTTGCCACAACAAGAGAATGTAAAGTGATGCTTTGGCTGCAGGTTCCTCGGTATCCGTGGGACCCGGAGACCCAGGGCTGGCTCCTGGGAGCCTCCTTCTTCGGTTACCTCGGCACTCAGATCCCGGGGGGCTACCTGTCGGACAACTACGGGGGCAGAATCTTCCTGGGTCTGGGCGTTCTCACCAGGGCCGCCCTCACCCTGCTCACACCTCTGGCTGCACAGCTGGGGCCTTCCTGGCTGTTTGCCCTGCAATTGCTGGAGGGGCTCGGAGAGGTAAAAGTTCAGATTACCACTCCGGTCAATGTTTTTAACGAGGGTTTTTTAACCTCCTGTCCTGGCATCCACATTTGTGGACATTAGACTTTGGGTTCCCTATAATATTACGGCTAATTCTGCATATTATGGGGCCAAATGTCCTCATATGAGACCGTTAAATGCTGTATTATTACAAATTCAGATTGATTGTCTCTGTATGTGGACATAATTTTCCCCAAAAACCACTTGTTTCAAAAATATTGTTAAAACATGATTCTCTCTCTTTATACATCACCAGGCCCCAATAATCCTAAATAGCAAAGATAAATGAAGAATGTATGTATAATGTTAAAGTTAAATATTGGTTATTCATGATTTGGTTTCCTATTTACAAAGTGAATTAACTGTAAACACCAGTTTTTCAAATGATTCTACCTGCACAGTACTTGAATCTTTCTTGACAAGGTTGACAATGAAGTCAAGTGCCATCCATCCGTGCAGTAGAACATGCAGTCTCTAAAATAAGTACCGTATTTTCCGGACTATAAGGCGCACCGGGTTATAAGGCGCACTGCCAAAAAACGGGTCTGAACGGGTTTTTTTCAATGCATAAGGCGCACCAGGTTATAAGGCGCATTCAGCGAACCAAAACAGTCAGAAAACCCACTTTATTTTGGGGTCTATAAACCGTATTTTACACACCGTTTCATAGGGCGCAGTCTCAATTCCGTGGTCTATTTCTGTAAATAATCAACATATTATAAGACGCATGCTAAAACATACAGTAAAAAAATGACAACGGAAGCAAAACGGTGAGTTTCATCAATTTATTGAAGCAAAATATTCATAAGCGTGTCGCTTTACTTTTGAGGGGAGGCGATTAGCAGCTCACCTCTACTGTTACCTAGCATACCTAGCATCGGTGCTACACCAATCAACCGGAGCTTTTACCGTAGTGCGCTTAGCAAAGGCGCACAGCAGATTTTGAAACTCAGTCCACACACAAGACGCACCCCATTATAAGGCGCACCGTCGATTTTTGAGAAAATCTCAGTGTTTTAAGTGCGCCTTATAGTGCGGAAAATACGGTAACTAGAAAGCACTCGGAGAGCGCAGACCTCCACCAGGTTTATATAAATTGCAATCAAATCCGTCTTCTGGATCAGATCCGGATCAGCTTTTGGAATATAATAGAGGGTCCCATTGTCCATCCTTGAGTCAAATTTCATGGGGTTTGGTCAATAATTAAGTGAGATATTGAGAAACAAAATGTTTGGCCCCATTTACCACAATGTTAACGAACATTTCAAAGTGATCCAGAATCCAGGATTTCTTGCAGATCTCCCCCAAAATGAAATCAGTTCTTCCTTTTCACATTTCCAACAAATTCTGAAAATTTCATCAAAATCGGTCCATACCTTTTTCGAGTTATGTTGCAGACAGACAAACAGACATAACTTCCTTGGCGGAGGTAATAAAAGCAATAATAAAACGATTACCCACACACATATACAAGCATGCATTCCCTCACACACACAGTCCAACAGCCCTAGTATATTGCACATCTCCATTATCGCATTGTTATTGTAATTGTATTGTAGAGAAGATAACACTGGGCAGTGTCACATGAGGTGTTCAATATTCAACTGGATCACAGCAGCAGGATAAAAACTGTGTTTCAGTCTTTGATTCACACTCTGGGTTGTGCTTTGATCCCAGGGGGCCACCTTCCCAGCGATGTTTGCGATGTGGACTCGGTGGGCCCCTCCCCTGGAGCGTTCCCGCTTGATAACCCTCTCGCTATCTGGGTGCAACGTCGGCGCTTTTGTGGCTCTGCCGCTCACCGGCTACATCTGCCAGACCTTAGGCTGGCCCGCCGTCTTCTACATCTGCGGTGAGGCGGGGAAGCCGCGTCTTCGTCTCTCTCAGCGAGATCAGTCCGGTTTATCGCTGTTTTGACTAAAGGTTGTGGTTCTCAGGGGGCGTCGGTTGCATCTGGGGAGTGTTTTGGTTCACGTTAGTGTCCGACGACCCTCGCACTCATCGGTGGATTAGCCAAGAGGAGAGAGACTACATCATTAATTCCATTGGACCTCAGGTGCATGTGAAAGCGTTTGAAATCATTTATTTTGTGTTTACGGCCGAAAACAAGCAAATTGGTGGTTATATTTAAATTTGGACATAATGTTAATGTATGTATGTACTGTTACATGAAAGGGGGAACGGTGCAACACTTTGTAACCCTCTTTGTCCTAAATTCAAACTCTAGGGTAGGGGTCACGACTGGTCGGTGCCCTTGTTACCCATGCTGCTGTCAGTTCCTCTGTGGGCCATCATCATCACCCAGATGTTTTCCAACTGGTCCTACTACACTCTGTTGACCTCCCTGCCCACCTACATGGACAACGTTTTGCACTTTGACCTGAACGCAGTGAGATTTTGATTCTGTTTCCTTGTAAAAAACATTCTCTCTCTCCCTCTCACTCTCTCTCAGTTTCTTAATATCTCTGATTGTACCTGAAGTAATATCATTTATATACCACTTTTCCCCATTTTGTGTATTGAAATAAGTATTGGAACTAGTTTTATATTTCATATTGTTCAGATTTAAGCTAAACTAGACCAATTTATAGATGGTATAAATATAAAATATGACACATCAAAATTATACTTTGAGATGATACATCAGTTCACAGTTTTTTGGTTTTTTTTTTGACGTAACACTCTCTCTTTTCTCCTTGCGAGAGAACGTTGCTGTCAGCCCAATTATGGAACAGTTGACAGCATGAGGAACTAAAGTTCTTGTTTAGTCCACTGATGGAGCATCTCTTGGTCTCTGTGCAGAACAGCTTCCTCTCCGCTCTGCCCTACATGGGTGCCTGGCTGTTCTCCACATTGTGCGGCTTTATAGCCGACCTCCTCATCGAAAGGAGGATTTTCAGTGTCACCGTTGTGCGCAAGCTTTTAACACTTATCGGTAAGAAGACCCCCCTTTGGTTTTATTTTTGATATCAAGCCTACACCAGACCGGTGGGTGTTCCTTATAGAAAAAAAGTCAGTCTTTCGCCACTGGCGGGGTGCGTCCAGCAGGTGGCGCTATTGTCGCTACCGACCACCTTAAAAAACCACCGAGGAAGGCCGTTTAAAAATGTAAACAATACCTAAACAATTTTCCACAACGACTGAAAAGACGGCAGGGATAAATGTCAAGTTTTATCAGAATACTTCATATTGTGGAAAAATTAAAATGCAAACTACCAATTTAAAAAAACTAATCATGACATTTTTAATGAATCATGCCTGAATTGTAAAGAAAATAACCAGTGTATATGTCATGAACTTCTAATGCTTTTATGTTTTAATGTGGTGCCATTAGTCAGGAAGTAAAATGAAGAAGAAATTGTGTTCAATGTGCAAAACTGAGGTTAATCTGAGGTTAATCTGAGGTTAACCTGAGGTTAATCTGAGGTTAACCTGAGGTTAATCTGAGGTTAACCTGAGGTTAACCTGAGGTTAACCTGAGGCTTGCTGCCATCAATTAGCTCTACGCTCTGACACTTGTTGGCCTCTCCTCACCTCCATCCATCCATCCATCCATCCATCCTTCTCCTCTTTCTGCAGGGATGTTGTCGTCCGCTTCTTTTCAAGTAGCCGTGAGCTACGTGGGCTGTAACCACGTCCTCGCCGTCACCTTCCTGACCCTGTGCGCCACAATAGGAGAAGCTGTGGCCACCGGAGTCTTCATAAACCATATCGATATTGCTCCACGGTGAGTGTGACTGCCTCTCCATTCAGATTAGTTTTTAGACTATTCAGAAAGAGGAAAGTCTCAAATCATAATTTCATCCCATTCTATATATCATTTCAATTTTGACCCAGGGTTATGTGTTCGATGAGGAGACTGACTGTAGTGTAAGGCGCTGGTAATGACACTTGTGTACTCTAGGCTTGAGTTTTAAACCCTGAATATTTTTTTTGCTGAGTGGAAAGTTTTACTCTTGAAATATAATTCATGCAATTATGTGCCAAAATGCAGGAAGACACTAAGCTTTTATATAAAAACAACATTTTGGCTTAATCTCTTTTCTTGTCGTAGCACCCTTTGATAAAATGATTGTTCATTTTTGTTATAAATGTGCAAATGTTACAAAGTGCATTTGTTGTTGTCATTAGTAGTGGTAAATATTAATTTGCATTTTCATTCTTTTTTTTCACGGTTGTTACTCTGTCAATTCAAACATCCTTTTCCTTCTGTTTAAACAGTTTTGCTGGATTTCTCCGCGGACTCACCACTATGATCGGGGTCATACCTGGAGTTGTGGCACCAATTGTTACAGGATACTTTACTGAGGATGTAGGTCTAACACTAAAAAGACAGATTAGTAATCAGTTACTACTAAAAGACTTAATTGCTTTCACCCTTTTCACAGCCTAAGTATTTGCACGACAGTGTATTTGTATTTCATCCTCAACATCATATATCTCAAAAGAGGATGGTGAAGTGGAAAAGCACACGTCTGATGTCAGTTCCTCTTGTGTTGTCAGCACACCCTTGCAGGCTGGAGAAAGGTATTCTGGATAGCGGCCCTGATCAATGTCGTGGGAGCTGTCATCTTCACCGTATTTGGCAGTGGGAACATTCAGTCATGGTCTCATGGAGGAGAGGAGAAGAGAGAAGAGGTTGAGGCAAATGGGACTGCGCCCGTTTCTAACTAAAATACAAACCATCACACCGTTCATATGTGCCAAAACTTTTATGTGGCTTTATAGGTGCGTGACAAATCTACGTTTGTGCACAAAGCATTATTACTTTTCTAAAACAAATCCTTTTAGAAGAGAATCATTTTAGGATTAAACTCTTGATATGGTATAGTCATTTAGTTTTGTTTTTACATTTTGGGGACATCTGTATAGATTCTCAATCATCCAGGTCATCGTATCCAACATAGTTTTCTCTGTCAACTGGACTGGGTTTGTCCTCTTGAAGACGTTCCGCCTTCTATCCAGAAGGCTTCTTCAGTTCTGAAACCGCTGGTGAGAGCTTGAAAATAGATAGCCCCTGTGGACCATTGGTATGTAAACGACCCAAGGGTCGCTAGCAGGGTCGTTCGCCTCGTTTCCGTTGAGGCGTCTCCCCTTTGTCTGCTGGGTCAGACGGCGGTGAGTCAGTGGGTCTCCTGGGATGGCGTGAACGTTTGGTTTGTTGCTGGAAGGAGTGGAGGACTGCATTGTACGTGGGTGATAGGAAGTGCCTCAGGCCCCCCACCTCTGTTTAAGGATGGTTTCTCCAATTTGACATGGATGTCTTCCTTGACACCCCTCTCAAACCAGCGGTCTTCTCTGGCCCGTATCCGTACTTGGCTGTCCTCGAAGGAGTGCCCGCGCTCTTTTAGGTGTAAGTGGACTGCTGAATCTTGACCTGAAGAGGTGGCGCGTCTGTGTTGTGCCATTCTTCTGTGGAGGGGTTGTTTGGTTTCCCCTATGTACAGTTCTTTGCATTCCTCCTGGCACTGTACAGCACAAACAACATTACTTTGTTTGTGTGTAGGTGTCTTATCTTTTGGATGTACTAACCTCTGTCTGAGAGTGTTGCTGGGTTTGAACTGAACCGGTGTTTCTGGAGGATCCTCCTAAACTTCTCAGACTCCAGACAGATAGGGGATGGAAACGCTGTGGCGTTTGTTTCTCTCCTCCTCTTCTTTACTGGGGTCTCGCTTTCTTGAGTTTTTGGTGAAGGCCTAGTCTGGGTAGCCACATGTTTTGAGGGCTATCTTGATGTGGTCCTGTTCCTTCTTTCTGCCTTGGGATGTGGTGAGTGTTTCTCTGGTAAACCTGCTTCCTCTGGTTCCCTGCTAACGACTCTCAGGTCGTTTACATACCAATGGTCCACAGGGGCTATATATTTTCAAGCTCTCCCCAGCGGTTTCAGAACTGATGAAGCCTTTTGGATAGAAGGCGAAATGTCTTCAAGAGGAGAAACCCAATCCAGTTGACAGAGAAAACTATTTTGGGGCTGTTTTATATTATGAAGACAAAAGACCAAATATAATATAAAGCTGCTACTACTGCTATACCTGTTAGTATAAATACTCTGTTGTGTCTAGATTGTGTATCTGATGTACTCCTATGCAGCATCTCAGGTTCAACGACAACAAGTGCATTGATTGATTTTTACTTTATATTTTTTTTATTTGTTGCTTTGTCAAGAGAGACCACTTTTGCACAGAAAATGAAACAAGATAATTGTGATTTTAAGAATATTTTCATACAAACTCTTCAACAAAATTGTTTGATTCTTCCTGAGAGCGTTGAATGTGTTTATGCTTTACTTTTACCTCATGAAAAGTGTCAATGTTTTTGATGTAGCATAGTAAATCCTGTGCCATGACCATTTTTCACCATTTTACATTTTTTAGTGTACATAAAACCAGCTGGTATAAAGTGAGATGGCAATAATGAATTGTCAATATGCTGATAATGTAATTACCTCAAGATTTTATAAATGTAGTTTAACCAAAGTGGTTTCATGAAAAGCATTTAAATCCAAAGAAAGCTGCCAAAGACTCCACAGACTCTTTTTAAATTATTTTATTCATTTAATTATATCATTTTGTTTTAATCTTTGTCTTTGTTTTTAGTCTTGGTGTGGAACTGTAAAAGTGTCTAAAAAAATGGTTTTGTGTTGTTTTGTTTTTATCTCAGTGGGATTTGCCTGGTTAAATTAAATTATATCAAATCTGGCCACGAGGTGGCGCAAGACATTCATTGAACTACCAAAAACAAAACAGCGAAAAGAAGACGAGCGTTTCTGTCTCACATCAGCACACAACATAATCCACAAGGCCAGGCGTTACTTTAAAATGCGAGCGTTCTTTTTTTAGGACAAAAATGAACTTCAAACCATTGAGAACCCGTTTCCTTGGAAACCCTCGCTGTGGTGTGCCATGAACGCGACATTAGGCAGCGACATAAATATGGCACTTTCTTTACTTAACACGCCGCTGTTGCCGTGTCTGTGGAGCACCAGAGGTTTACCCGACTGTCCGTGTGCTTAAACGCCTTTTTCCCCCCGATAAAAGGCGATAAAGGGGCTTGCTGAGCGTTTTGTGGAAAACCGAAACACAAAGTGACTGCTTGGCCCTTCCCACTTCCGCAATTCGATCGGAAAGGGGCGGGGAGCTTAAGCGAATCGACCAATCGCCGCGTCGCTTTCTCGGTCGATCTCCATCGCAACTGGAGTAAGCGCCGCGGGCCGCGCAGATGTTTTGGAGATCGAAAGTTTGTCACGTGACCCCTCTTTTCCTCCAGTAACATGAATGTCAAAAACGGACACACAAATCGTTTATTTTATTTTTTCCCCCCGCCGGCTTTATTAGGATGCTGTTATCGCAGTATGCGTATTTATACCTGTCTCTGCGATCCCGACACAGGCTACATAAGTCTCTGCACAGGGTAAGTTGTTGGAGAAATACCGCAGCAAGACGTCAGAGTGTTTAATGTTTATGGGCAGAAATCTATAGTTAAACAACATTCATCATTTATGGTTAAAACGCATCGCTGTTATTCAACTACATTCATATTCGTGTCGAATAACAGGCAGATTTCTTGCCCATTTATCGTTCTCCGTTTATTAAAAAAAAACATCTTTGTCCTAGTTTACATTCTAATAATTATAAATAAAGAACATTCAACTTTTTGTAGGGGGGGGGGTAATTGAAACATTCCCTATCTATCTCTCTCATTTTTAATTGAGACCTGGGGGAAATAATCGACTAATAATAGTATAATAATAATAATAAACAATAATAATAATAATAATTCATAATAATCGACAAAGTGTGAATTGTGTGAGAAGTGAAAAGTGGAGACTCATGATAGTCACACACATTTGGCTGTTTCACACAGATCCCAGGAAACAAATGAAAGCTGTTATTATCTTAGGTTGTAAAGTTATATCACGGAAACTGCTTGTTTTTGAGCAGAACGAAGGGACTTTGGTGTTGTATTTGACGTGGTTGTGCTCTTTCTTCTTCATGCCAGACTTGCTTGCTGAGTTTTTCCAGTTTTCTGTTAGTTTTACAGTAATTAATTCTTTTTTACATAATGTTCTCCCAAACAGTCAGTAAATTATTCGTGCGACTGCAAGCACATGATGAATCGAAAGTTATGCTCAGCTCTTTAAAACAAAATGTCCATGCAACAGTCGCTTTTTTCAGCTTCCTAAATGTGGCTCTTCTGCCTTTTCTTTCTCCAAACATGAAATCAGCTTCTCATTTCGCAAGATATTGACCCAATCGATTCAGCACCGTAAACAACCACCTATAGTGGCCTTCCCTTCTGTTATAACAATGTATAATATTCATGCCATTATTCTGAAAATCATTCTGCGAATACATCTTTCAAAAGTTCTAAACACACATTTTATATTTTCACACACTTATTTATTCGATTACTTGTTCTTTATATGAATACAATTGGTTTGAAGACTTTATTCTTCATTATTTATTGGTCTTCGTTACCAGTCTTTTCCATGATTCGATGGTTCCATCAGTTGGATTTCTTCTTTTCTTCTTTATGTTCTCAAAGCAGAGAGTCGACTGGACGCCTCAGAGAAACTGGAGGACCTTTTGCGTCTCGACGGTGTCACCGGATGATTTGACCCACCACCTCCTGTGAGTTACCATCTGTTTGACGCCTTTCTGACCCTTTTAGTTTAGGCTGAGGGAACATGTGACATGAGTTCATGTATTTGTGCGTGCGGACGTGTGTGCCATCGTCGTCTTTTCCGGAAGTGTCTGCTTGGAATTTGCTGAGCTGACTTGTCTCATGTAAGTTCAAGTGTTTCAATTCAACCTGCACACAGGCGCCTTCCAGAGATATCATGCCTGAACAAGATGGCTGCTCCATCAACACAATGCGGACAGAGGACACAGACTGCCTCATTGAGAAAAACACAGGTATATTCATCTTCATTCATTCATTTAAAAAGTAATGTGAAGGAAAATATACAGACCCCCAAATTACCCTCATTTAATTGGAAGTATTCTAATTAAATCAGTCATTAAAGCTAAAAAAACCTCTCATATGTAGCTATTACATTTTTTCATTTATATTTTTTAATCATATTGATTTATCAATAAAAAGAAGATATTTAACACCATTACACATGTGAGTCATTTAAAATCAAATTTAAAAATACACTTTCTTTATTAGAGAAACCTAGATATGTGGAGAGTCTCATTTTTTTTTTACTTCATGTGAAACAATCTGCTTTTTTTTTTCTTTTAACCCAATCCACCACCCGGGTTATTTGAAAACACACGTTCTGAGCCCGGTTACCGACCTGAGCGTGTTTGTTCCCGCAGCGGCGTGCCCCCGCCTCCCTGTCCGCATCCAGCTGGGCGCCCTGATTTTCTCCGGCTTCGCCGTGCTCTTCATCCTCCGGGTCAACTTCACCATCGCCATCGTCGCCATGGTGAACGCGACCGGCCCCAAGCCGCTCCTGAACCACTCGGTAGTCCACACGTGCCCACCCCGGTCTGGAGGAGACAACACGACTGACACTTTCATCCAGCCTGAAGGAGTAATATTAATATTTACCTTTTCTTTTTTCGATCTATCGTCTTTCTCACGCTGTTATTTACCTTTTTGTTGCCACAACAAGAGAATGTAAAGTGATGCTTTGGCTGCAGGTTCCTCGGTATCCGTGGGACCCGGAGACCCAGGGCTGGCTCCTGGGAGCCTCCTTCTTCGGTTACCTCGGCACTCAGATCCCGGGGGGCTACCTGTCGGGCCACTACGGGGGCAGAATCTTCCTGGGTCTGGGCATTCTCAGCAACGCCGCCCTCACCCTGCTCACACCTCTGGCTGCACAGCTGGGGCCTTCCTGGCTGTTTGCCCTGCGAGTGCTGGAGGGGCTCGGAGAGGTAAAAGTTCAGATTACCACCCCGGTCAATGTTTTTAACGAGGGTTTTTTAAACTCCTGTCCTGGCATCCACATTTGTGGACATTAGATTTCTCCCCTATAATTATGGGCCCAAATGTATTGTTACGACCGGCTCTAGATGTAACAAGGGGAGTTCGTAAACATAAACGGACAAGGAAAACCCTCGGGAGATCAGACAGGGTAAAAGTAAGAAAAATAGACTTTATTATCGTCAACACAAAACGATGTACAATAATAACTGAAAGCGAGCAACACAGTGTTGAAAAAGAGAACAAAAAACACGAGACATACAAGACTGTTAAATGTTGTATTCTTACAAATTCAGATTGATTGTCTCTGTATGTGGGCATTGTTCCCCAAAAACCACTTGTTTTAAAATATTGTTAAATTATGATTCTCGGTCTTTAAACTTCATCAGGCCCCAATAATCCTAAATAAATATAAATACAGTGGGGCCTCTCATTACGAAATTAATTGGTTCCGGAAGTTGTTTCGTAACCTGAAAATTACGTCAGTAGAGACGCGTTTTCCATGTAAATGCCCTACATATTTTTTTTTAATAAATCAATAAAATGCATCAGAACATGTTACAATTAGATTACCGCATAATAAATGTCAGTGCAAGGCTTCTCCAGGAACAAAATGAACTTTATTACAGACTAATCTTACGATAGCCGTCATTACTAGAAACGAACGCTAACACTTGTAGTAACACCGCCATCTTAATTAATACCGTGCCGATCGTCGATGTATTACGGCCATATTCTTTGGCGAGATCAACCAAACGCATCCCTTTTTCATGCTGTTCTATTATTTTTGGTTCGTTGTATGGACAAAAAGCTCTCTTTTTCTTTTCTTCTTTTTCACTTTTCTCCATCACTTTCCTGGGGTCCATAGCGAATAAAAGCTAAACGAAGACGACGCTGGGATACACACGCCCGTACATATGGACGTCCCTCCTAGCCAATGGGATGACAGGACGTTGCTAGGCGACAGCCAATGGCAGAACAGCTACAAGCATCTTTACGTTCGCTAAACTCCGCGAGCTGCGAGTCGCAGCGGCAGCGTATTTATGCCTTTCATATCCTGAAATTTCTTTCGTAGCAAGAGGAAATATTTTCCCGTTGAGACGTGTCCTAACCTGAAAATTCCTGAAAATGTAGAGACGTTCGTAAGTAGAGGTCCCACTGTACATTAAATATTTGTTGTTCATGATTTGGTTTCCTATTTACAAAGTGAATTAACTGTAAACACCAGTTTTTCAAATGATTCTACCTGCACAGTACTTGAATCTTTCTTGACAAGGTTGACAATGAAGTCAAGTGCCATCCATCTGTGCAGTAGAACATGCAGTCTCTAAAATAAGTAATAAAAGCAACAATAAAACAATCACCCACACACATACACAAGCATGCATTCCCTCACACACACAGTCCAACAGCCGTAGTATATTGCACATCTCCATTATCGCATTGTTATTGTAATTTTATTGTAGAGAAGAGAACACTGGTCAGTGTCACATGAGGTGTTCAGTATTCACCTGGATCACAGCAGCAGGATAAAAACTGTGTTTCAGTCTTTGATTCACACTCTGGGTTGTGCTTTGATCCCAGGGTATTACCTTCCCAGCCATGATGGCGATGTGGGCTCGGTGGGCCCCTCCCCTGGAGCGTTCCCGCTTGATGACCCTCTCGGGAGCTGGGTGCAACTTCGGCGCTTTTGTGGCTCTGCCGCTCACCGGCTACATCTGCCAGACCTTAGGCTGGCCCGCCGTCTTCTACATCTGCGGTGAGGCGGGGAAGCCGCGTCTTCGTCTCTCTCAGCAAGATCAGTCCGGTTTATCGCTGTTTTGACTAAAGGTTGTGGTTCTCAGGGGGCGTCGGTTGCATCTGGGGAGTGTTTTGGTTCACGTTAGTGTCCGACGACCCTCGCACTCATCGGTGGATTAGCCAAGAGGAGAGAGACTACATCATTAATTCCATTGGACCTCAGGTGCATGTGAAAGCGTTTGAAATCATTTATTTTGTGTTTACGGCCGAAAACAAGCAAATTGGTGGTTATATTTAAATTTGGACATAATGTTAATGTATGTATGTACTGTTACATGAAAGGGGGAATGGTGCAACACTTTGTAACCCTCTTTGTCCTAAATTCAAACTCCAGGGTACGGGTCACGACTGGTCGGTGCCCTTGTTACCCATGCTGCTGTCAGCTCCTCTGTGGGCCATCATCGTCACCGAGATGCTTTCCAACTGGTCCTACTACACTCTGTTGACCTCTGTGCCCACCTACATGGACAACATTTTGCACTTTGACCTGAACTCAGTGAGAAAAGACATTCTCTCTCTCCCTCTCACTCTCTCTCAGTTTCTTAATATCTCTGATTGTACCTGAAGTAATATCATTTATATACCACTTTTCCCCATTTTGTGTATTGAAATAAGTATTGGAACTAGTTTCATAGTTCATATTGTTCAGATTTAAGCTAAACTAGACCAATTTATAGATGGTATTAATATAAAATATGACACATCAAAATAATACTTTGAGATGATACATCAGTTCACAGTTTTTTTGGGGGTTTTTTGATGTAATACTCTCTCTTTTCTCCTTGCGAGTGAACGTTGCTGTCAGCCCAATTATGGAACAGTTGACAGACAAGGAACTAAAGTTCTTGTTTAGTCCACTGATGGAGCATCTCTTGGTCTCTGTGCAGAACAGCTTCCTCTCCGCTCTGCCCTTCATGGGCGGCTGGCTGTTCTCCACATTGTGCAGCTTTATAGCCGACCTCCTCATCGAAAGGGGGATTTTCAGTGTCACCGTTGTGCGCAAGCTTTTTACACTTATAGGTAAGAAGACCCCCCTTTGGTTTTATTTTTTTATTTTTTTTATTTTTATTTATGGTTTTTAACTTTACAAGATTTACATAACTGTACAAGCAAGACAACATACAGATAAACAAAGGGAAAGCAGAGAAGAAAAAAAAAAAGAAGAAAAATGGCTACCAGACTGTATGGATTCTACAATTTACAAAAATATAAATAACTTCCTTGAAGTTTGAGCCGGGGGTCACACCCGACATTCAACCAAAAAGGGTCTCCAGGTTCTTTCATATCTGTTCTGGTCCTTGGGTTTGTGCGGGCGGAGTCTTTCCATTTGAATAACTGAAAGCATCTCGCTGAGCCAGTGAGTGAAGGTGGGGGGAATGGTCGACTTCCACGTTAAAAGAATAAGTTTCTTTGCCACCACCAATTACTAGACGCAGTGCGACTTGAGTGTCCTTCGGAAGACCAGATGTCACAGTTGAGCATCCAAAAATGGCCAGCTCATGGTTTGGTTGGATGTCTGTGGAGTAAGCTGTTGATAAGTGTTTGAAAATAGCTGTCCAGAAATCATTCAGTTTAGGACAAAACCAGAAAAGATGTGCCAAAGAGCCCTCGGCCGTGTGACACTTGTCACATACAGGAGAAACAGATGGGAAAATTCGGTTTAGCTTTGTTTTAGAATAATGCAACCGATGTAACACCTTGTATTGCATTAACCTGTAACGTGAGTTGATGGAACAATGATGGATACCAGACAGTGCCTCTTCCCAGAGTTCTAAAGAAATTTCAGAGTTCAAGTCTTTGGACCAGGCGTCCCTAATAGGATCAGATGAAACTGACCTGGAGAATAAACCCACAAATTTTGAAATTAACTGTCTGGAATCTGGGGCGAGCCGGAGCATCTCAAGAAAAGAATGAGTGGTGGGTATGGAGTCCAGGTTTGGCCAATTCTCCTTGACATAGTGTCTGGTTTGGAGATAGCAAAAAAAGTGAGTGCTTGGAAGATTAAATTTGGTGCTTAGCTGAGAAAATGATGCCAATTGGCTGTTGATGTACAGATCTGCGAATGCTATAATACCCTTTTCTCTCCAGGCTGCAAACGTCCCATCCAGTTGGGCAGGCAGAAATGAATGATTTCGACAAATAGGTGCATGTATGGAGGCACTAGGAACCTGGCAGGCTGCTTTTATTTGCTTTAGGATCCGAAGAGAGTTCTTCACAGTAAAGCTATAGTTACTTAGTTTGGCGGGTTCAGAAAACAAAAGCGCAGGAAGTGATGACATATTGACCTTTGCAGCCTCCAACTGTGACCACAGCGGGTTCTCCCTGGCTTTGGCATCTACCCCATTCCAATAAGTAAGAGCCCTAGAGTTGGCTGCCCAGTAGTAGTGCTTAAAAATAGGCAGTCCAAGACCACCATTCTTAGAAGGTTTTTGAAGGTGGGCCTTGGATATCCTATGTGATTTGTAACCCCACACAAAGGGCAATATTATTGAATCAAGTTCCTTAAAAAAAGATGTGTTTAAGTATATAGGCAAATTTTGGAAAAGGTATAGAAACCTGGGTAGGCTCACCATTTTGATTGCATTCACCCGGCCAATCATAGATAAAGGCAAGATTCTCCATTTTTCGATATTTGTCTTAAGTTTCTCTATGGATTCTGCAAAATTTAATTTATAGAGATGCTTTGGGTTTTTAGTCAGTTTAAGACCTAAATAGGTGAAACACTCCTTCCTCACTGTAAAAGGCAGACTTGTCAGAAAGTCATCGGTGAGTTGATCTGTTAAGGGCATGAACTCACTCTTCCCCCAGTTTATGGTATAGCCATAGATGTTCCCGAAGGCATTTATGTATTCTAACAGGACTGGGATGGAAACCACTGGATCCGCCAAACACACAAGGAGGTCGTCTGCATAGAGGGTCATACGGGCTTCGGTACCCCCTGACCCAATACCTTTAATGTGTGGATGTCCTCTGATACCGATGGCCAGCGGTTCTAGTGCTATATTGAACAACAGGGGTGACAATGGATCCTTTTGTCGGATTCCCCGCTGAAGAGTGAACGAACTGGACCTGTCCCCATTCGGTAGGATCGAGGACTTTGGTTTGCTGTATAATATCTTCGTCCATTCTATGAAAGTGTCACCGAATCCAAATTTCTTGAGTGTCGCAAATAGATAGGGCCATTCTATCATATCAAAAGCCTTACGAGCGTCTAAAGACAATATAGCTGCTCTGTCTTTTTTGCCATAATCCGCATACATGACATTAAGAATTTTGCGAACATTACAGAAGGAGTTTCTGTCCGGAATAAATCCAGTTTGATCAGGATGAATTATACTTGCTATGTTGCCTCCGAGCCGGTTAGCTAAAGCTTTTGTAATTATTTTCAAATCGTAATTTAATAAGGCAATAGGCCTGTAGCTACCTGGGTCAGTGTCGTCTTTGTCTTTCTTTAATAGAACACAGATATTTGCTTCACTGAGAGAGGGTGGAAGCTGTTTGCTTTTAAACGCGTGTCGGATCATTCTTAAGAGAGGGGGCGAAAGGTCCCCAAGGAAGGCTTTGTAAAACTCTGGCCCGAACCCATCTGGGCCTGCTGCTTTACCAGTGGGGAATGCTTTAATGGCATCCTGGAGCTCAGAAAGTGAGAAATCTGAATCAAGACTCTCCCTAGATGCTGTATCCAGTTTTGGAAAGTGAAGAGAGTCAAAAAACTGATCAAAATCTTCCTGCGTTGCTGTTGATTTAGAGGTGTAGATTTCGGAGTAGAAATCTTTGAAACAATTATTGATATCTTTTAGGTCTGTGAGCATCTCTCCAGAATTAGATTTTATTTTGTAGATAGCTCGTTCTGCTTGTTGTCCTTTTAACTGCCTATCCAACAGCTTCTGCGGCTTGTCGCCAAGCTCAAAATGCTTCCGTTTAAGTTTCAAAAGCAAGTTGCCGATTTGATCCCTTAGGATGGTGTTATATTCATACTTTAATTTGAGAATTGCGTTATAATCTAATTAAAGTAGTGAGTTTCTGTAGACCTGTTCAGCAGTCCGAAGTTCCTTCTCAATCTCCTCCAGTCTGCCACGTGTAGTCTTTTTCAGAGTTGCTTCATAAGAAACTTTGGTTTTATTTTTGATATGAAGCCTACACCAGACCAGTGGGTGTTCCTTATAGAAAAAAAGAGTCAGTCTTTCGCCACTGGCCAGCAGGTGGCGCTATTGTCGCTACCGACCACCTTAAAAAAAACACAGAGGAAGGCCGTTTAAAAATGTAAACAATACCTAAACAATTTTCCACAACGAGAAAAGCAAAAGACGGCAGGGATAAATGTCAAGTTTTATCAGAATACTTCATATTGTGGAACAATTAAAATGCAAACTACTGATTTAAAAAAACTAATCATGACATTTTTAATGAATCATGCCTGAATTGTAAAGAAAATAACCAGTGTATATGTCATGAACTTCTAATGCTTTTTTGTTTTAATGTGGTGCCATTAGTCAGGAAGTAAAATGAAGAAGAAATTGTGTTCAATGTGCAAAACTGAGGTTAATCTGAAGTTAACCTGAGGTTAACCTGAGGCTTGCTGCCATCAATTAGCTCTACGCTCCGACACTTGTTGGCCTCTCCTCACCTCCATCCATCCATCCATCCATTCATCCATCCTTCTCCTCTTTCTGCAGGGATGTTGTCGTCCGCTTCTTTTCAAGTAGCCGTGAGCTACGTGGGCTGTAACCACGTCCTCGCCGTCACCTTCCTGACCCTGTGCACCACGATAGGAGAAGCTGTGACCACCGGAGTCTTCATTAACGAGATCGATATTGCTCCACGGTGAGTGTGACTGCCTCTCCATTCAGATTAGTTTTTAGACTATTCAGAAAGAGGAAAGTCTCAAATCATAATTTCATCCCATTCTATCTATCATTTCAATTTTGACCCAGGGTTATGTGTTCGATGAGGAGACTGACTGTCGTGTAAGGTGCTGGTAATGACACTTGTGACAGACAGACAGACAGACCAGAGTCCTTTATTGATCCTTTTAGGGGGTGTCCATCGGGGAAATTAGCATCTTCAAAAACAGACATACAGCACTGTACAAAATTACCCACCACCATTACACACCATTAAACCTATTAAAGATAATAAAAATAGAATAAATAAGAAATAAAAAGAAAAAATTAAAAATGTTTTGTACTCTAGGCTTGAGTTTTAAACCCTGAATATTTTTTTTGCTGAGTGGAAAGTTTTACTCTTGAAATATAATTCATGCAATTATGTGCCAAAATGCAGGAAGACACTAAGCTTTTATATAAAAACAACATTTTGGCTTAATCTCTTTTCTTGTCGTAGCACCCTTTGATAAAATGATTGTTAATTTTTGTTATAAATGTGCAAATGTTACAAAGTGCCTTTGTTGTTGTCATTAGTAGTGGTAAATATGGATTTGCATTTTCATTCTTTTTTTTCCACAGTTGTTACTCTGTTAGTTCAAACATCCTTTTCCTTCTTTTTAAACAGTTTTGCTGGATTTCTCCTCGGAGTCACGAATACATTTGGGACCATTACTGGAGTTGTGGCACCAATTGTTACAGGATACTTTACTGAGGATGTAGGTCTAACACTAAAAAGACAGATTAGTAATCAGTTACTACTAAAAGACTTAATTGCTTTCACCCTTTTCACAGCCTAAGTATTTTCCGGACTATAAGGCGCACCGGGTTATAAGGCGCACTGCCAAAAAACGGGTCTGAACGGGTTTTTTTCCATACATAAGGCGCACCAGGTTATAAGGCGCATTCAGCGAACCAAAACAGTCAGAAAACCCACTTTATTTTGGGGTCTATAAACCGTATTTTACACACCGTTTCATAGGGCGCAGTCTCAATTCCGTGGTCTATTTCTGTAATTAACCAACATATTATAAGACACATGCTAAAACATACAGTAAAAAAATGACAACGGAAGCAAAACGGTGAGTTTCATCAATTTATTGAAGCAAAATATTCATAAGCGTGTCGCTTTAGCGGGGCCTTTTGAGGGGAGGCGATTAGCAGCTCACCTCTACTGTTACCTAGCATACCTAGCATCGGTGCTACACCAATCAACCGGAGCTTTTACCGTAGTGCGCTTAGCAAAGGCGCACAGCAGATTTTGAAACTCCACACACCGTATTAAAGGACACATCGTCGATTTTGAGAAAATTTCAGGGTCTTAAGTGCGCCTTATGGTGCGGAAAATACGGTAAGCAGAGGTGTGCCGCTAATCGATGGGCGGAACGTTTACCGTAGTGCGCTAAGCAAGGGCGCACGGCAGATGTTGAAACTCAGTCCACACACAAGGCGCACCGTATTATAAGGCGCACCGTCGATTTTTGAGAAAATCTCAGTGTTTTAAGTGCGCCTTATAGTGTGGAAAATACGGTAAATGCACGACAGTGTATTTGTATTTCATCCTCAACATCATATATCTCAAAAGAGGATGGTGAAGTGGAAAAGCACACGTCTGATGTCAGTTCCTCTTGTGTTGTCAGCACACCCTTGCAGGCTGGAGAAAGGTATTCTGGATAGCGGCCCTGATCAATGTCGTGGGAGCTCTCATCTTCACCGTATTTGGCAGTGGGAACATTCAGTCATGGTCTCATACAGGAGAGGAGAAGAGAGAAGAGAAAGGAGGTTGAGGCAAATGGGACCGCGCCCGTTTCTACCTAAAATACAAACCATCACACCATTCATAAGTGCCAAAACTTTGATACGGCTTTAAAGGTGCGTGACAATTCTACGTTTGTGCATAAAACATTATTACTTTTCTAAAACAAATCCTTTTAGAAGAGAATCATTTTAGGATTAAACTCTTGATATGGTATAGTCATTTAGTTTTGTTTTTACATTTTGGGGATGTTTTATATTATGAAGACAAAAGAGCAATTTGCTCTACACTTATAGTATAAAGCTGCTACTACTGGTATACCTGTTCGTATAAATACTCTGTTGTGTCTAGATTGTGTATCTGATGTACTCTTATGCAGCATCTCAGGTTCAACGACAACAAGTGCATTTATTGATTTTTCCTTTATATTTTTTTATTTGTTGCTTTGTCAAGAGAGACCACTTCTGCACAGAAAATGAAACAAGATAATTGTGATTTTAAGAATATTTTCAAACAAACTCTTCAACAAAAATGTTTGATTCCTCCTGAGAGCGTTGAATGTGTTTATGCTTTACTTTTACCTCATGAAAAGTGTCAATGTTTTTGATGTAGCATAGTAAATCCTGTGCCATGACCATTTTTCACCATTTTACATTTTTTTGTGTACATAAAACCAGCTGGTATAAAGTGAGATGGCAATAATGAATTGTCAATATGCTGATAATGTAATTACCTCAAGATTTTATAAATGTAGTTTAACCAAACTGGTTTCATGAGAAGCATTTAAATCCAAAGAGAGCTGCCAAAGACTCCACAGACTCTTTTTAAATTATTTTATTCATTTAATTATATCATTTTGTTTTAATCTTTGTCTTTGTTTTTAGTCTTGATGTGGAAAAGTAAAAGTGTCTGAAAAAATGGTTTTGTGTTGTTTTGTTTTTATCTCAGTGGGATTTGCCTGGTTAAATTAAATTATATCAAATCTGGCCACGAGGTGGCGCAAGACATTCATTGAACTACCAAAAACAAAACAGCGAAAAGAAGACGAGCGTTTCTGTCTCACATCAGCACACAACATAATCCACAAGCCCAGGCGTTACTTTAAAATGCGAGCGTTCTTTTTTTAGGACAAAAATGAACTTCAAACCATTGAGAACCCGTTTCCTTGGAAACCCTCGCTGTGGTGTGCCATGAACGCGACATTAGGCAGCGACATAAATATGGCACTTTCTTTACTTAACACGCCGCTGTTGCCGTGTCTGTGGAGCACCAGAGGTTTTACCCGACTGTCCGTGTGCTTAAACGCCTTTTTTCCCCCCGATAAAAGGCGATAAAGGGGCTCGCTGAGCGTTTTATGGAAAACCGAAACACATAGTTGACTGTTTGGCCCCTCCCACTTCCGCAATTCGATCAGAAAGGGGCGGGGAGTTTAACCAAATCGACCAATCGCCGCGTCGCTTTCTGGACCGATCTCCGTCGCAACTGGAGTAAGCGCCGCGGGCCGCGCAGATGTTTTGGAGATCGACGGTTTGTCACGTGACCACTCTTTTCCTCCAGGAACGTGACTGTCAAATACAAACACATGAATCGTTTATTTATTTTTTTCCCCCCGCCGGCTTTATTAGGACGCTGTTATCGCAGTATGCGTATTTATACCTGTCTCTGCGATCCCGACACAGGCTACATAAGTCTCTGCACAGGGTAAGTTGTTGGAGAAATACCGCAGCAAGACGTCAGAGTGTTTAATGTTTATGGGCAGAAATCTATAGTTAAACAACATTCATCATTTATGGTTAAAACGCATCGCTGTTGTTCAGCTACATTCGCATTCGTATCGAATAAAAGGCAGATTTCTTGCCCATTCATAGTTCGTTTATTAAAAAACAACATGTTTGTCCTAGTTTGCATTCTAATAATTGTCGGAAAAGAACATTCAACTTTTTGTAGGGGGGGCGGGTAATTGAAACATTCCCCATCCATCTTTCTCATCTTTAATTGAGACCTGGGGGAAATAATCGACTAATTAAAACAAAGTGTGAATTGTGTGAGAAGTGAAAAGTGGAGACTCATGATAGTCACACACAGTTGGCTGTTTCACACAGATCCCAGGAAGCAAATGAAATGAATGAGCAGAACGAAGGGACTTTGGTGTTGTATTTGACGTGGTTGTGCTCTTTCTGGTTCATGCCAGACTTGCTCGCTGAGTTGTTACAGTTTTCTGTTAGTTTTACAGTAATTAATTCTTTTTTACATAATGTTCTCCCAAACAGTCAGTAAATTATTCGTGCGACTGCAAGCACATGATGAATCGAAAGTTATGGTCTATGTTTTATGTTAAGCTGTTTAAAACAAAATGCCCATGCAACAGTTTCTTTTTTCAGCTTCGTAAATGTGGCTCTTCTGCCTTTTCTTTCTCCAAACATGAAATCAGCTTCTCATTTCGCAAGATATTGACCCAATCGATTCAGCACCGTAAACAACCACCTATAGTGGCCTTCTCTTCTGTTATAACAATGTATAATATTCATGCCATTATTCTGAAAATCATTGTTAATACATCTTTCAAAAGTTCTAAACACGCATTTTATATCTTCACACACCTATTTATTCGATTACTTGTTCTTTATATGATTACAATTGGTATGAAGACTTTATTCTTCATTATTTATTGGTCTTCGTTACCAGTCTTTTCCATGATTCGATGGTTCCATCAGTTGGATTTCTTCTTTTCTTCTTTATGTTCTCAAAGCAGAGAGTCGACTGGACGCCTCAGAGAAACTGGAGGACCTTTTGCGTCTCTACGGTGTCACTGGATGATTTGACCCACCACCTCCTGTGAGTTACCATCTGTTTGACGCCTTTCTGACCCTTTTAGTTTAGGCTGAGGGAACATGTGACATGAGTTCATGTATTTCTGCGTGCATGTGTGCCATCGTCGTCTTTTCCGGAAGTGTCTGCTTGGAATTTGCTGAGCGGACTTGTCTCATGTAAGTTCAAGTGTCACGTGTTTATCTTGTGTGCACTTTGTGTCTCCCTAATGCAACCTGCACGCAGGCGCCTTCCAGAGATATCATGCCTGAACAAGATGGCTGCTCCATCAACACAATACGGACAGAGGACACAGACTGCCTCATTGAGAAAAACACAGGTATATTCATCTTCATTCATTCATTTAAAAGGTAATGTAAAGGAAAATATACAGACCCCCAAAATAACCTCATTTAATTGGAAGTATTCTAATTAAATCAGTCATTAAAGCTATAAAAAGCTTTTACATACAGCTATTAAATTTTTTAATATATATTTTTTAATCATATTAATTTATCAATACAAAGAAGATATTTAACACCATTACACACGTGAGTCATTTTAAATCAAATTAAAAATACACTTTCTTTATTAGAGGAACCTAGATATGTGGAGAGTCTCCTTTTTTTTCTTTTAACCCAATCCACCGCCCGGGTTATCTGAAAACACACGTTCTGAGCCCGGTTACCGACTTGAGCGTGTTTGTTCCCGCAGCGGCGCGCCCCCGCCTCCCTGTCCGCATCCAGCTGGCCGCCCTGATTTTCTCCGGCTTCGCCATGCTCTTCATCCTCCGGGTCAACTTCACCATCGCCATCGTCGCCATGGTGAACACTACCAACACCGAGCCGCTCGTGAACCACTCGGTAGTCCGTGCGTGCCCACCCCGGTCTGAAGGAGACAACACGACTGACACTTTCATCCAGCCTGAAGGAGTAATATTAATATTTACATTTTCTTTTTTAGATCTATCGTCTTTCTCACGCTGTTATTTACCTTTTTGTTGCCACAACAAGAGAATGTAAAGTGATGCTTTGGCTGCAGGTTCCTCGGTATCCGTGGGACCCGGAGACCCAGGGCTGGCTCCTGGGAGCCTTCTTCTTCGGTTACCTCGGCACTCAGATCCCGGGGGGCTACCTGTCGGGCCACTACGGGGGCAGAATCTTCCTGGGTCTGGGCGTTCTCACCAACGCCGCCCTCACCCTGCTCACACCTCTGGCTGCACAGCTGGGGCCTTCCTGGCTGTTTGCCCTGCGAGTGCTGGAGGGGCTCGGAGAGGTAAAAGTTCAGATTACCACCCCGGTCAATGTTTTTAACCAGGGTTTTTTAACCTCCTGTCCTGGCATCCACATTTGTGGACATTAGATTTCTCCCCTATAATTATGGGGCCAAATGTATACATACAAGACTGTTAAATGTTGTATTCTTACAAATTCAGATTGATTGTTCCTGTATGTGGACATTATGTTCCCCAAAAAAACACTTGTTTCAAAATACTGTTAAAATATGATTCTTGGTCTTTAAACTTCATCAGGCCCCAATAATCCTAAATAAATATAAATACAGTGGGGCCTCTACTTACGAAATTAATTGGTTCCGGAAGTTGTTTCGTAACCTGAAAATTACGTCAGTAGAGACGCGTTTTCCATGTAAATGCCCTACATATTTTTTTAAATAAATCAATAAAATGCATCAGAACATGTAACAAATCCATGTTACAATTAGATTACCGCATAATAAATGTCAGTGCAAGGCTTCTCCAGGAACAAAATGAACTTTATTACAGGCTAATCTTACGATAGCCGTCATTACTAGCAACGAACGCTAACACTTGTGGTAACGCCGCCATCTTAACTAATAACGTGCCGATCGTCGATGTATTACGGCCGTATTCTTTGGCGAGATCGACCAAACACATCCCTTTTTCATGCTTTTCTATTATTTTTTGCTTCGTTTGTATGGACAAAAAGCTCTCTTCTTCTTCTTTTCTTCTTTTTCACTTTTCTCCATCACCTTCGTTAAACGAAGACAACGCTGGGATACACACACCCGTACATATTGACGTCCCTCCTAGCCAATGGGATGACAGGACGTTGCTAGGCGATAGCCAATGGCAGAGCAGCTACAAGCATCTTTACGTTCGCTAAACTCTGCGAGCTGCGAGTCGCAGCGGTAGCGTATTTATGCCTTTCGTATCCTGAAATTTCTTTCGTAGCAAGAGGAAATATTTTCCCGTTGAGACGTGTCCTAACCTAAAAATTCCGCATGTAGAGACGTTCGTAAGTAGAGGTCCCACTGTACATTAAATATTTGTTGTTCATGATTTGGTTTCCTATTTACAAAGTGAATTAACTGTAAACACCAGTTTTTCAAATGATTCTACCTGCACAGTACTTGAATCTTTAGTGACAAGGTTGACAATGAAGTCAAGTGCCATCCATCTGTGCAGTAGAACATGCAGTCTCTAAAATAAGTAATAAAAGCAACAATAAAACAATCACCCACACACATACACAAGCATGCACTCCTTCACACACACAGTCCAACAGCTCTAGTATATTGCACATCTTCATTATCGCATTGTTATTGTAATTTTATTGTAGAGAAGAGAACACTGGTCAGTGTCACATGAGGTGTTCAGTATTCAACTGGATCACAGCAGCAGGATAAAAACTGTGTTTCAGTCTTTGATTCACACTCTGGGTTGTGCTTTGATCTCAGGGTATTACCTTCCCAGCCATGATGGCGATGTGGACTCGGTGGGCCCCTCCCCTGGAGCGTTCCCGCTTGATGACCTTCTCGGGAGCTGGGTGCAACTTCGGCGCTTTTGTGGCTCTGCCGCTCACCGGCTACATCTGCCAGACCTTAGGCTGGCCCGCCGTCTTCTACATCTGCGGTGAGGCGGGGAAGCCGCGTCTTCATCTCTCTCAGCGAGATCAGTCCGCTTTATTGCTGTTTTGACTAAAGGTTGTGGTTCTCAGGGGGCATCGGTTGCATCTGGGGAGTGTTTTGGTTCACGTTAGTGTCCGACGACCCTCGCACTCATCGGTGGATCAGCCAAGAGGAGAGAGACTACATCATTAATTCCATTGGACCTCAGGTGCATGTGAAAGCGTTTGAAATCATTTATTTTGTGTTTACGGCCGAAAACAAGCAAATTGGTGGTTATATTTAAATTTAGATATAATGTTAATGTATGTATGTACTGTTACATGAAAGGGGGAATGGTGCAACACTTTGTAACCCTCTTTGTCCTAAATTCAAACTCCAGGGTAGGGGTCACGACTGGTCGGTGCCCTTGTTACCCATGCTGCTGTCAGTTCCTCTGTGGGCCATCATCGTCACCCAGATGCTTTCCAACTGGTCCTACTACACTCTGTTGACCTCCCTGCCCACCTACATGGACAACGTTTTGCACTTTGACCTGAAGTCGGTGAGAAAAAACATTCTCTCTCTCCCTCTCACTCTCTCTCAGTTTCTTAATATCTCTGATTGTACCTGAAGTAATATCAGTAATATACCACTTTTTCCCATTTTGTGTATTGAAATAAGTATTGGAACTAGTTTTCTAGTTCATATATCTTTAATTGTTCAGATTTAAGCTAAACTAGACCAATTTATAGATGGTATAAATATAAAATATGACACATCAAAATGATACTTTGAGATGATATATCAGTTCACAGTTTTGTTTTGTTTTTTGACGTAACACTCTCTCTTTTCTCCTTGCGAGAGAACGTTGCTGTCAGCCCAATTATGGAACAGTTGACAGCATGAGCAACTAAAGTTCTTGTTTAGTCCACTGATGGAGCATCTCTTGGTCTCTGTGCAGAACAGCTTCCTCTCCGCTCTGCCCTACATGGGTGCCTGGCTGTTCTCCACATTGTGCGGCTTTATAGCCGACCTCCTCATCAAAAGGGGGATTTTCAGTGTCACCGTTGTGCGCAAGCTTTTTACACTTATAGGTAAGAAGACCCCCCTTTGGTTTTATTTTTGATATCAAGCCTACACCAGAGCGGTGGGTGTTCCTTATAGAAAAAAAAGTCAGTCTTTCGCCACTGGCGGGGTGCGTCCAGCAGGTGGCGCTATTGTCGCTACCGACCACCTTAAAAAACCACCGAGGAAGGCCGTTTAAAAATGTAAACAATACCTAAACAATTTTCCACAACGACTGAAAAGACGGCAGGGATAAATGTCAAGTTTTATCAGAATACTTCATATTGTGGAAAAATTAAAATGCAAACTACCGATTTAAAAAAACCAATCATGACATTTTTAATGTCCGTATTTTCCGGACTATAAGGCGCACCGGGTTATAAGGCGCACTGCCAAAAAACGGGTCTGAACGGGTTTTTTTCAATGCATAAGGCGCACCAGGTTATAAGGCGCATTCAGTGAACCAAAACAGTCAGAAAACCCACTTTATTTTGGGGTCTATAAACCGTATTTTACACACCGTTTCATAGGGCGCAGTCTCAATTCCGTCGTCTATTTCTGTAACTAATCAACATATTATAAGACGCATGCTAAAACATACAGTAAAAAAATGACAACGGAAGCAAAACGGTGAGTTTCATCAATTTATTGAAGCAAAATATTCATAAGCGCGTCGCTTTACCGGGGCCTTTTGAGGGGAGGCGATTAGCAGCTCACCTCTACTGTTACCTAGCATACCTAGCATCGGTGCTACACCAATCAACCGGAGCTTTTACCGTAGTGCGCTTAGCAAAGGCGCACAGCAGATTTTGAAACTCAGTCCACACACAAGACGCACCGCATTATAAGGCGCACCGTCGATTTTTGAGAAAATCTCAGTGTTTTAAGTGCGCCTTATAGTACGGAAAATATGGTAATCATGCCTGAATTGTAAAGAAAATAACCAGTGTATATGTCATGAACTTCTAATGCTTTTATGGTTTAATGTGGTGCCATTAGTCAGGAAGTAAAATGAAGAAGAAATTGTGTTCAATGTGCAAAACTGAGGTTAATCTGAGGTTAACCTGAGGTTAACCTGAGGCTTGCTGTCATCATTCAGGTCAACGCTCCGACACTTATTGGCCTCTCCTCACCTCCATCCATCCATCCATCCATCCATCCTTCTCCTCTTTCTGCAGGGATGTTGTCGTCCGCTTCTTTTCAAGTAGCCGTGAGCTACGTGGGCTGTAACCACGTCCTCGCCGTCACCTTCCTGACCCTGTGCGCCACAATAGGAGAAGCTGTGGCCACCGGAGTCTTCATAAACCATATCGATATTGCTCCACGGTGAGTGTGACTGCCTCTCTATTCAGATTAGTTTTTAGACTATTCAGAAAGAGAAAAGTCTCAAATCATAATTTCATCCCATTCTATATATCATTTCAATTTTGACCCAGGGTTATGTGTTCGATGAGGAGACTGACCGTCGTGTAAGGTGCTGGTAATGACACTTGTGACAGACAGACAGACAGACCAGAGTCCTTTATTGATCCCTTTAGGGGGTGTCCATTGGGGAAATTAGCATCTCCAAAAACAGACATACAGCACTGTACAAAATGACCCACCACCATTACACACCATTAAACCTATTAAAGATAATAAAAATAGAATAAATAAGAAATAAAAAGAAAAAATTAAAAATGTTGTGTACTGTAGGCTTGAGTTTTAAACCCTGAATATTTTTTTTTCTGAGTAGAAAGTTTTATTCTTTAAATATAATTCATGCAATTATGTGCCAAAATGCAGGAAGACACTAAGCTTTTATATAAAAACAACATATTGGCTTAATCTCTTTTCTTGTCGTAGCACCCTTTGATAAAATGATTGTTAATTTTTGTTATAAATGTGCAAATGTTACAAAGTGCATTTGTTGTTGTCATTAGTAGTGGCGGTTGTTACTCTGTCAGTTCAAACATCCTTTTCCTTCTGTTTAAACAGTTTTGCTGGATTTCTCCTCGGAGTCACCAATACATTTGGGGTCATACCTGGAGTTGTGGCACCAATTGTTACAGGATACTTTACTGAGGATGTAGGTCTAACACTAAAAAGACAGATTAGTAATCAGTTACTACTAAAAGACTTAATTGCTTTCACCCTTTTCACGGCCTAAGTATTTGCACGACAGTGTATTTGTATTTCATCCTCGACATCATATATCTCAAAAGAGGATGGTGAAGTGGAAAAGCACACGTCTGATGTCAGTTCCTCTTGTGTTGTCAGCACACCCTTGCAGGCTGGAGAAAGGTATTCTGGATAGCGGCCCTGATCAATGTCGTAGGAGCTGTCATCTTCACCGTATTTGGCAGTGGGAACATTCAGTCATGGTCTCATGGAGGAGAGGAGAAGAGAGAAGAGGTTGAGGCAAATGGGACCGCGCCCGTTTCTACCTAAAATACAAACCATCACACCGTTCATATGTGCCAAAACTTTGATATGGCTTTAAAGGTGCGTGACAAATCTACGTTTGTGCACAAAGCATTATTACTTTTCTAAAACAAATCCTTTTAGAAGAGAATCATTTTAGGATTAAACTCTTGATATGGTATAGTCATTTAGTTTTGTTTTTACATTTTGGGAATGTTTTATATTATGAAGACAAAAGAGCAATTTGCTCTACACTTATAATATAAAGCTGCTACTACTGGTATACATGTTAGTATAAATACTCTGTTGTGTCTAGATTGTGTATCTGATGTACTCCTATGCAGCATCTCAGGTTCAACGACAAGTGCATTTATTGATTTTTACTTTATATTTTTTTATTTGTTTCTTTGTCAAGAGAGACCACTTTTGCACAGAAAATGAAACAAGATAACTTTGATTTTAATAATAGTTTTATACAAACTCTTCAACAAAAATGTTTGATTCTTCCTGAAAGTGTTGAATGCGTTTATACGTTACTTTTACCTCATGAAAAGTGTCAATGTTTTTGATGTAGCATAATAAAACCTGTGCCATGACCATTTTTCACCATTTTACATTTTTTAGTGTACATAAAACCAGCTGGTATAAAGTGAGATGACAATAATGAATTGTCAATATGCTGATAATGTAATTACCTCAAGATTTTATAAATGTAGTTTAACCAAACTGGTTTCATGAGAAGCATTTAAATCCAAACAGAGCCTCCCAAAGACTCCACAGACTCTTTTTAAATTATTTTATTCATTTAATTATATAATTTTGTTTTAATCTTTGTCTTTGTTTTTAGTCTTGGTGTGGAACTGTAAAAGTTTCTGAAAAAATGGTTTTGTGTTGTTTTGTTTTTATCTCAGTGGGATTTGCCTGGTTAAATTAAATTATATCAAATCTGGCCACGAGGTGGCGCAAGACATTCATTGAACTACCAAAAACAAAACAGCGAAAAGAAGACGAGCGTTTCTGTATCACATCAGCACACAACATAATCCACAAGCCCAGGCGTTACTTTAAAATGCGAGCGTTCTTTTTTTAGGACAAAAATGAACTTCAAACCATTGAGAAGCCGTTTCCTTGGAAACCCTCGCTGTGGTGTGCCATGAACGCGACATTAGGCAGCGATATAAATATGGCACTTTCTTTACTTAACACGCCGCTGTTGCGACTGTTTGGCCCGTCCCACTTTCGCAATTCGATCGGAAAGGGGCGGGGAGCGGAAGCGAATCGACCAATCGCTGCGTCGCTTTTTGGGTCGATCTCCGTGGCAACTGGAGTCAGCACCGCGGGCTGCGCAGATGTTTTGGAGATCGACGGTTTGTCACGTGACCCCTCTTCTCCTCCAGGAATGTGACTGTCAAAAACGGACACACAAATCGTTTATTTTATTTTTTTCCCCCCGCCGGCTTTATTAGGACGCTGTTATCGCAGTATGCGTATTTATACCTGTCTCTGCGATCCCAACACAGGCTACATAAGTCTCTGCACAGGGTAAGTTGTTGGAGAAATACCGCAGCAAGACGTCAGAGTGTTTAATGTTTATGGGCAGAAATCTATAGTTAAACAACATTCATCATTTATGGCTACAACGCATCGCTGTTATTCAACTACATATTCGTGTCGAATAAAGGACAGATTTCTTTCCCATTTCTAGCTCTCCGTTTATTAAAAAAACATCTTTATCCGAGTTTACATTCTAATAACTATCGGAAAAGAACATTCATTATATTTTTAGGGGGGGTTGAAAATCCCATATCCATCTTTCTCTTCTTTAATCGAGACCTGGAAATAATCTACTAATTAAAACAAAGTGTGAATTGTGTGAGAAGTGAAAAGTGGAGACTCATGATAGTCACACACAGTTGGCTGTGTTTCATTTGTTTCCAGATCCCAGGAAACAAATGAAAGCTGTTATTATCTTAGGTTGTGAAGCTATATCATGGAAACTGCTTGTTCCAGTTTTTTGTTAGTTTTACAGTAATTAATTCTTTTTTACATAATGTTCTCCCAAACAGTCAGTAAATTATTCGTGCGACTGCAAGCACATGATGAATCGAAAGTTATGTTCAGTTCTCTAAAACAAAATGCCCATGCAACAGTTGCTTTTTTCAGCTTCCTAAATGTGGCTCTTCTGCCTTTTCTTTCTCCAAACATGAAATCAGCTTCTCCTTTCGCAAGATATTGACCCAATCGATTCAGCACCGTAAACAACCACCTATAGTGGCCTTCTTCGATTACTTGTTCTTTATATGAATACAATTGGTTTGAAGACTTTATTCTTCATTATTTATTGGTCTTCGTTACCAGTCTTTTCCATGATCCGATGGTTCCATCAGTTGGATTTCTTCTTTTCTTCTTTATGTTCTCAAAGCAGAGAGTCGACTGGACGCCTCAGAGAAACTGGAGGACCTTTTGCGTCTCGGCGGTGTCACCGGATGATTTGACCCACCACCTCCTGTGAGTTACCATCTGTTTGACGCCTTTCTGACCCCTTTAGTTTAGGCTGAGGGAATATCGGTGGCATGTCGGCCGTCCAAGTTCATGTCCTGTGAATGCAGCGGGGGCCTGTCTTGCAGGTCCGATCGAGTTCATGTATTTCTGCGTGCATGTGTGCCATCGTCGTCTTTTCAGGAAGTGTCTGCTTGGAATTTGAGCTGACTTGTCTCATGTATGTTCAAGTGTCACATGTTTATCTCGTGTGCACTTTGTGTCTCCCTAATTCAACCTGCACGCAGGCGCCTCCCAGAGATATCATGCCTGAACAAGATGGCTGCTCCATCAACACAATACGGACAGAGGACACAGACTGCCTCATTGAGAAAAACACAGGTATATTCATCTTCATTCATTCATTTAAAAAGTAATGTGAAGGAAAATATACAGACCCCCAAAATAACCTCATTTAATTGAAAGTATTCCAATTAAATCACTTCATCACTTTCTGCAACTTGTTCCTTCACTGAGGGTCATGGAGCCTATCCCACGACATTGGGTGAAGGCTGGACACCAGTCAGTTGCTAACACAAAGAAACAGCCACTCACACTCCCTATGGACAATTTAGAGTCTCTAATCAACCTCATCCCCAGTTGTACATGTGTTTGGACTGTGGGAGGAAGCCTGAGTACTCGGAAAGAACCCACGCAAGCACAGAGAGAACATGCCAGCTCCACACAGAAAGACCCTCCAGCCTCCATCCCAACCAGGATTCGAACCCAGGGCCTGCTGCGAGGCGACAGTGCTAACCACCACATCACCCTGCCACCCAGGCCAACTGAAAACACGCGTTCTGAGCCCGGTTACCGACCTGAGCGTGTTTGTTCCCGCAGGGGCAGCGGCGTGCCCTCGCTTCCCCGTCCGCATCCAGCTGGCCGCCCTGATGTTCTCCGGCTTCGCCATGGTCTATGCCCTCCGGGTCAACTTCAGTGTCGCCATGGTCGCCATGGTGAACACTACCAACACCGAGTCGCTCCTGAACCACTCGGTAGTCCGTGCGTGCCCGCTCTCGTCTGGAGAAGACAACACGACTGACACTTTCATCCAGCCTGAAGGAGTAATATTAATATTTACATTTTCTTTTTTAGATCTGTCGTCTTTCTCACGCTGTTATTTACCTTTTTGTTGCCACAACAAGAGAATGTAAAGTGATGCTTTGGCTGCAGGTTCCTCAGTATCCGTGGGACCCGGAGACCCAGGGCTGGCTCTTGGGAGCCTTCTTCTTCGGTTACCTCGGCACTCAGATCCCGGGGGGCTACCTGTCGGGCCACTACGGGGGCAGTATCTTCCTGGGTCTGGGCGTTCTCGCCACCGCCGCCCTCACCCTGCTCACACCTCTGGCTGCACAGCTGGGGCCGACCTGGCTGTTTGCCCTGCGAGCGCTGGAGGGGCTCGGAGAGGTAAAAGTTCAGATTACCACCCCGGTCAATGTTTTTAACGAGGGTTTTTTAACCTCCTGTCCTGGCATCCACATTTGTGGACATTAGATTTTGGGTCCCCTATAATATTATGGCTCATGAGCGCCTGGTGTTTGGGCCTAAGCCCATGGGGCATAGCCAGAACCGGCTATGTGGGCCCCCCCCCATGGACTCACCACCCGTAGGGGGAGCATGAAGGGTCCGGTGCAGTGTGGATTGGGCGGCGGACCAAGGCGGGGGCCGTGGCAGTCTGATCCTCGGTTATGGAAATTGTCTCTCGGAACAGGGACCATCACCTCTCCGGCGGGGAAAGAGTCGGAGCTTGTGGGGGAGTTGAGCGCTACCGACTAGATATAGTCGGCCTCACCTCCACACACAGTGTCGGCTCGGGAACCCGAGTCCTTGAGGGGGGTTGGACACTCTTTTACACTGGAGTTGCTCAGGGTGGGGAGCTGGGATGGACCTTTTGCTTGCCCCTACACTCTCTGCTTTTACATTTGGGATCTCTCGGTCGAGCAATAGGATTACTTCTCTGGGCCTTCGGGTCGGGGAATGGGTTCTAACTGTTGTTTGTGCTTATGCACCGAACAGCAGTTCAGAGTAGCCACCCTTTTTGGAGGACCTGGGATGGATGCTGGACAGTGTCCTGACTGGAGACTCCATCGTTATGCTCGGAGACTTCAATGCTCACATGGGTAATGACAGCTTGACCTGGAAAACCTTTAATGGTAGGAACGGCCTGCCCAATCTGAACCAGAGTGGTGTGCAGTTATTGGACTTCTGCGCTAGTCGCAGTTTGACCATAACTAACACAATGTAGCATAAGGTTGTTCATAGGTGCTCTTGGCACCATGATAGCCTGGGCCGTAGGTCAACGATCAAACTTGATGGTCGTGTCAGCTGATCTGCGGCCATATGTTTTGGACACTTGGTTGAAGAGAGGAGCAGGGCTGCAAACTGGTACTACCTGGTGGTGAGTTGGACTGGGGGGGGGTCACCGTAAAGACCTGGTAGGCCCAAAAGTTCAGTGAGGGTCTGTTGGGAACACCTGGTGGAGAAACCTGTCAAGCTGGTCGATGGCTGTTCCGTGTGCGATAAGGGACATTGAGTCTGAATTGGCCACGTTCCATTCTGCCATTGTCGAGGCGGCTGTCGTGAGTTGTGGCTGCAAGGTCATTGGTGCCGGTAGTGGCGGTAATCCCCGTATCTGATGGTGGACAGAGGTGAGGGGGAGCCGTCAGGCTGAGGAAAGAGACCTACAGCTCATGGCTGGTCCGTGGGTCTCTGGAAACTGCTGACCAGTACAGGCTGGCTAAGCGGGCTGCGGCCAAGACGGTCGCGGAGGCAACCCAGGCGTGGGAGGAGTTCGGTGGGGCTATGGAGGAAGACTTTCGGTTGGCCCCAAAAAGATTCTGGCAAACTGTCCGCCACCTCAGGGGCGACAGACGGCAACTTGCTCACACCATGCTAGGTGTGCGTGGGCAGCTGCTGACGTCTCCTGGGCCAATTATCCGGCGGTGGAAGGAATACTTTTCGGGAGACCAGGAGGTGGACCATCCAATCACCGAAGCAGAAGTAATGAAACAGCTGCCTGGCAGCGGAGCTCCGGGAGCGGATGAGATCTTCCCGGGGTATCTTAGGGCTCTGGATGTCATAGTGATGTCCTGGTTGACACGCCTCTGCAATATTGCGTGGACATCGGGAGCAGTGCCCTTGGATTGGCAGACTGGGGTGTTGGTCCCTATCTTCAAGAGAGGGGGCCAGAGGGTGTGTTCCAACTACAGGGGCATCACACTTCTCAGCCTCCCTGGGAAAATCTACGCCAGGGTGCTGGAAAAGAGGATTCAGTCAATAGTCGAACCTCCGATCGAGGAGGAACAATGCGGGTTTTGCCCCGGTCATGGAACCACGGATCAGCTCTTTACCCTTGCTGGAGTGCTTGAGGGGAGTTGGGAGTGTGCCAGTCCACATGTGCTTTGTGGATTTGGAAAAGGCCCACGACCGGGTCCCCAGGGGCATCTTGTGGGGGGTGCTCCAAGAGTATGAGGTGTGTGGTCCCTTGATAAGGGCCGTCCAGTCCCTGTACCGGAGGAGTAGGAGCTTGGTCCGTGTAGCCGGTTGCAAGTCAGACTCGTTCCCAGTGAGGATTGGACTCCGCCAGGGCTGCCCTTTGTATTTGGTTCTGTTGATAACTTTTATGAACAGAATTTCGAGGTGCAGCCAGGGGGGTGGAGGGTGTCGAGATTGGTGGGCGGAAGATCTTGTCGCTGCTTTTTGTGGATGACGTGGTTCACCTTGCATCATCAAGCAAGGACCTCCCAACATATGCTGGGGAGGTCCTACCTCAGGTGGAGGAGTTTAAGTATCTCGGGATCTTGTTTACGAGTGAGGGTGGGATGGAGCGGGAGATCGATAGGCGGTTCGGAGTGGTGGCAGCAGTGATACAGATGCTTAACTGATCTGTCATGGTGTAGAAGGAGCTGAGCCGAAAGCTCTCGATGTCACAGTCGATCTATGTCCCAATCCTCACCTATGGCCATCAACTCTGGGTGATGACCGAAAGAACAAGATTGCGGCTACAAGTGGCCGAAATGAGTTTTCACCGCAGGGTGGCCGGGCTCAGCCTTAGAGATAGGGTGAGAAGCTCGGACATCTGGGAGGAGCTCAGAGCAGAACCACTGCTTCTCCACATCGAGAGGAGGCGGTTGGGGTGGCTCGGGCATCTGGTTAGGATGCCTTCCGGACATCTCCCTTTAGAGGTGTTCCGGACATGTCGCACCGGGAGGAGGTCTCGTGGCTGGCCCAGGACTAGGTGGAGGGATTACATCACTCTCCTGGCTTGGGAGTGGCTGGGGGTACTCCCTGAGGAGCTGATGAAAGTGGCTGGAGAGAGGGCCGTCTGGGCATCCCTCTTGAAGCTGCTGTCCCCACGACTGGACCCGGATAAGCGGGAGAAGATGTGACATGACATGTGTAATGTTAAAGTTAAAGATTTGTTGTTCGTGATTTGGTTTCCTATTTACAAAGGGAATTAATTGTAAACACCAGTTTTTCAAATGATTCTACCTGCACAGTACTTGAATCTTTAGTGACAAGGTTGACAATGAAGTCAAGTGCCATCCATCTGTGCAGTAGAACATGCAGTCTCTAAAATAAGTAATGAAAGCAACAATAAAACAATCACCCACACACATACACAAGCATGCATTACTTCACACACACAGTCCAACAGCCCCAGTATATTGCACATCTCCATTATCGCATTGTGTCACATGAGGTGTTCAGTATTCAACTGGATCACAGCAGCAGGATAAAAACTGTGTTTCAGTCTTTGATTCACACTCTGGGTTGTGCTTTGATCCCAGGGGGCCACCTTCCCAGCCATGATGGCGATGTGGGCTCGGTGGGCCCCTCCCCTGGAGCGTTCCCGCTTGATGACCTTCTCAGGATCTGGGTCCAACTTCGGCGCTTTTGTGGCTCTGCCGCTCACCGGCTACATCTGCCAGACCTTAGGCTGGCCCGCCGTCTTCTACATCTGCGGTGAGGCGGGGAAGCCGCGTCTTCGTCTCTCTCGTGGCCCAGATAATGTATAGGTCTGGACGTGGACGTTGTTGAGTTTTGATCAGCGAGATCAGTCCGCTTTATCGCTGTTTTGACTAAAGGTTGTGGTTCTCAGGAGGCGCCGGTTGCATCTGGGGAGTGTTTTGGTTCACGTTAGTGTCCGACGACCCTCGCACTCATCGGTGGATCAGCCAAGAGGAGAGAGACTACATCATTAATTCCATTGGACCTCAGGTGCATGTGAAAGCGTTTGAAATCATTTATTTTGTGTTTACGGCCGAAAGCAAGCAAGTTGCTGGTTATATTTAAATTTGGATATAATGTTAATGTATGTATGTACTGTTACATGAAAGGGGGAATGGTGCAACACTTTGTAACCCTCTTTGTCCTAAATTCAAACTCCAGGGTACGGGTCACGACTGGTCGGTGCCCTTGTTACCCATGCTGCTGTCAGTTCCTCTGTGGGCCATCATCGTCACCCAGATGTTTTCCAACTGGTCCTACTACACTCTGTTGACCTCCCTGCCCACCTACATGGACAACATTTTGCACTTTGACCTGAACTCGGTGAGAAAAAACATTCTCTCTCTCAGTTTCTTAATATCTCTGATTGTACCTGAAGTAATATCATTTATATACCACTTTTCCCCATTTTGTGTATTGAAATAAGTATTGGAACTAGTTTTCTAGTTCATATTGTTCAGATTTAAGCTAAACTAGACCAATTTATAGATGGTATAAATACAAAATATGACACATGAAAATGATACTTTGAGATGATACATTAGTGAACAGTTTTTCTTTGTTTTGTTTTGACGTAACACTCTCTTTTCTCCTTGCGAGAGAACGTTGCTGTCAGCCCAATTATGGAACAGTTGACAGCATGAGCAACTAAAGTTCTTGTTTAGTCCACTGATGGAGCATCTCTTGGTCTCTGTGCAGAACAGCTTCCTCTCTGCTCTGCCCTTCATGGGTGCCTGGCTGTTCTCCACATTGTGCGGCTTTATAGCCGACCTCCTCATCGAAAGGGGGATTTTCAGTGTCACCGTTGTGCGCAAGCTTTTTACACTTATAGGTAAGAAGACCCCCCCTTTGGTTTTATTTTTGATATCAAGCCTGCACCAGACCGGTGGGTGTTCCTTATAGAAAAAAAAGAGTCAGTCTTTCGCCACTGGCGGGGTGCGTCCAGCAGGTGGCGCTATTGTCGCTACCGACCACCTTAAAAAACCACCGAGGAAGGCCGTTTAAAAATGTAAACAATACCTAAACAATTTTCCACAACTACTGAAAAGACGGCAGGGATAAATGTCAAGTTTTATCAGAATACTTCATATTGTGGAAAAATTAAAATGCAAACTACCGATTTAAAAAAACTAATCATGACATTTTTAATGAATCATGCCTGAATTGTAAAGAAAATAACCAGTGTATATGTCATGAACTTCTAATGCTTTTATGTTTTAATGTGGTGCCATTAGTCAGGAAGTAAAATGAAGAAGAAATTGTGTTCAATGTGCAAAACTGAGGTTAATCTGAGGTTAACCTGAGGTTAATCTGAGGTTAACCTCAGGTTAATCTGAGATTAACCTGAGGTTAATCTGAGGTTAACCTGAGGCTAACCTGAGGCTTGCTGCCATCATTCAGGTCAACGCTCCGACACTTATTGGCCTCTCCACACCTCCATCCATCCATCCATCCATCCTTCTCTTTCTGCAGGAATGCTGTCACCCGCTGCTTTTCTAGTAGCCGTGAGCTACGTGGGCTGTAACCACGTCCTCGCCGTCACCTTCCTGACCCTGTGCACCACCATAGGAGGCGCTTCGGCTCCCGGAGTCTTCATAAACCAGATCGATATTGCTCCACGGTGAGTGTGACTGCCTCTCCATTCAGATTAGTCGGAACGGCTCAAAGGCCCGGTGGTGTGGTGGTTAGCACCGTCGCCTCACAGCAAGAAGGGTTTGGATAGGCTCCAGTCCCCTTGCGACCCTCAGTGAAGGAAAGTCCCTCCATCCCAACCAGGAGTTGAGCCCAGGGAATTCTTGCTGTGAGGCAACGTTGCTGACCACCGTGCCACCCTAAAAACATTTTAGTTTGATTTCTTTTCCTATCCTATTTGATAAAACAATTGTTCGTTTTTGTTATAAATAAAGTGCATTTGTTGTTATCATTAGTAGTGATCAACATTTTCATTCTTTTTTTTTCACGGTTGTTACTCTGTCAGTTCAAACGTCCTTTTCCTTCTGTTTAAACAGTTTTGCTGGATTTCTCCTCGGAATCACGAATACATTTGGGACCATTCCTGGAGTTGTGGCACCAATTGTTACAGGATACTTTACTGAGGATGTAGGTCTAACACTAAAAAGACAGATTAGTAATCAGTTACTACTAAAAGACTTAATTGCTTTCACCCTTTTCACAGCCTAAGTATTTGCACGACAGTGTATTTGTATTTCATCCTCAACATCATATATCTCAAAAGAGGATGGTGAAGTGGAAAAGCACACGTCTGATGTCAGTTCCTCTTGTGTTGTCAGCACACCCTTGCAGGCTGGAGAAAGGTATTCTGGATAGCGGCCCTGATCAATGTCGTGGGAGCTGTTATCTTCACCGTATTTGGCAGTGGGAACATTCAGTCATGGTCTCATACAGGAGAGGAGAAGAGAGAAGAGGGAAGAGGTTGAGGCAAATGGGACCGCGCCCGTTTCTACCTAAAATACAAACCATAAGTACCAAAACTTTGATACAGCTTTAAAGGTGCGTGACAAATCTACATTTGTGCATAAAACATTATTACTTTTCTAAAACAAATCCTTTTAGAAGAGAATCATTTTAGGATTAAACTCTTGATATGGTATAGTCATTTAGTTTTGTTTTTACATTTTGGGGATGTTTTATATTATGAAGACAAAAGAGCAATTTGCTCTACACTTATAATATAAAGCTGCTACTACTGGTATACCTGTTAGTATAAATACTCTGTTGTGTCTAGATTGTGTATCTGATGTACTCCTATGCAGCATCTCAGGTTCAACAACAACAAGTGCATTGATTGATTTTTACTTTTTTTATTATTATTATTTGTTGCTTTGTCAAGAGAGACCACTTTTGCACAGAAAATGAAACAAGATAACTTTGATTTTAATAATAGTTTTATACAAACTCTTCAACAAAAATGTTTGATTCTTCCTGAGAGCGTTGAATGTGTTTATGCTTTACTTTTACTCTCTCTTTTACTCTTTTTTTTTACTCCTTTACCTCATGAAAAGGGTCAATGTTTTTGATGTAGCACAGTAAATCCTGTGCCATGACCATTTTTCATTTTATATTTTTTACATACATAAAACCAGCTGGTATAAAGTGTGATGACAATAATGAATTGTCAATATGCTGACAATGTAATTAACTCAAGATTTTATAAATGTAGAGTTTAACCAAACTATCTTTGGATAATTGAAGAATGTTTGATGTTTTAATCAGCCCCTCAACAGTAACAAGGGGCGGCGTAGCACGTATTTGTTCATCTCATGGAAGGTGTTGTAGAATGACTGGAAACTGAGAGAGCTGCTTTCATGAGAAGCATTTAAATCCAAACAGAGCCTCCCAAAGCTTGACTCCACAAAATGTACTTGTTTTTATCAGCTCTTTTTTTTTATTATTATTTGAAGCCTTTGTCTTTGTTTTTAATCTTGATGTGGAACTGTATGACTGTGTGCTTGCTGCTGCCCATTTTGTCCAGGTCTCTGTTGAAAAAGAGTTTTGTTTTTTAATCTCAGTGGGATTTGCCTGGTTAAATAAAGGTTAAATGAAGTTATATCAATTTTGACCACTAGGCGGTGCAAGACATTCCTTGAACTGCCAAAAACAAAATAGCGAAAAGAAGGTAGAAAATGGATCGATATGCCATCTCCATTCTTCTCATAATGTGCTTTGTTGGTGTTTAAAAACCTGGCCTGTGACCGAAATTATTACCTGCTGCTTGAAAATGTACTAATTTGTTAGTTAGCTGTTTTGTTGCGTTGTTGTCGACCCCTCAATAAGAAGCGTTTCTATTGGCTGTCCGAGAAGTTTCTGAATGACGTCATGAAATAATTAGCACCATTACATTTTGGGTTATTGTTCAACAAATAGTGAATAAAGAAACACATTAAAGATAGTTAGAACTGTAAAAATCCAGTCATTCTTGGGTAGTTTAAGTAGGCCATCACCCCCCCCAACTTGATTTAAAGGCCTTAGATCCGAATAAATACATTTTCCCGTGATGTCAAATGTTATGTCCTATTTAATTAAAAGACTGTTATGTTGGAGTCACGTTGGCAGACGTAGTTGTCTTTTATTTGTTTGTTTTTCTGTTGTCGTTTTCCTTAAATTTGGTTTAGTCTCTAAAGTTGACCAGTCACAGTTTTGTTTTGTTTTCTTGCCATAACTGTAACATTTTTACTCGGAGACGACCCTCCTCCGATAATACTGCAATAAGCGGTCTCCTGTGTAGAATAATCAAACATTCAAATATAAAAAACTGTGAATCCAGAATCTGTTCAACAGGTGATTATGTCCTGTGGGCAGAAAGAGAGGAAAGAAAGGAGCCTTACAGAGCAAATACATTGATTCCAGGGAAGTTAATTCAACAGACAGTAAATAATTAATAATTAATAATTATCTAGTAAGGTTAGAATTTAATAAGTTTTTTAGCAGCTCCGGTCTGGTAGGGGGCGCTAACGACCCTTTAATGAAAGCCTGAGAAGCGAACTTATTCCAAGAAGAAGCGAAAAGCCAAATACGAAGAAGAAGAAGTGGTGCGGTGTCACGCCTTTTTCCGTCCCCAGTGTGACCGCAGCGGTTTTAGACAACGTTGAACTTTGACGACTGTTTTAATATTATTACATTTAGTAGGCCTCTTGATAATACGGTATCAAAGTTCTTAATGTGACCTTTTAGCCCTTCAGTGTAAAGACACCAACGTGACTTCAGGTTTTTTTTTGTGTCCAAACTGTGAAAGTATGTGCATTTTTCAATTAAATATTTTATAAATTAAAAAAAAAAAAAAAAGTCTTCAAAATTGGGTTTTTTTTTTTCCTTAATCTGTTTTGGCTAAATGAAAAAGAACTAAATGAATGTCACAGGAGATTTAACTGCCTTACTATGGCAGTATGGTATAAACAGTGTACCTATTCTTTCAAAATAGCTGAAGAATAACCGGATTATCTTAAATGTGTTTGGACAACCAACCTACAGATATTTTATAAGACTTTTATTTATGTCAAATAAAAAACAAACAAACATCTGAATCTGAATTTTGTCTGTACAGTATACATCAATATAAAGAGATCCTCTCAACTTTAATACATGTCTGAGTTTGATACATTGTTGAAAGGGAGAATATGGAACGGTCTGTAAGTCAGCTGAACGTTGGCGAGAGGTCCTGCGGGCTCTGGAGCAACCACACGTCCGAGTCAAACATTTACATATCCTGAAGGGTCTGATATGCACGTGATAAGAGCCACACTTAACACTCTGGATGTAGACAACCTTCTGGTTAACAAATGTAGGCTCATTTGCAGCTGTGAACGAGGGGGATGCGACAGGTAATTGCAGGAGAAGACTTCTCTCTGTTGCAAATCTGCCTTATTTGCATAAAATGCTCCCTGTGGGTTCGCCTGATTGCATTTGCGCTGAAGATGAGACCCAGTTGCCTCAAAAATGACTTGACATCTGAATGCATTTATTCTTGTACTTTTTTTTTTTATAAATGCTGCGCTCGTGTGTTATGTAATATTTCCCTGGTAAAAGTTGAAGGTGACTCAATCCATCATATGTGGGTTGCACAGGAATGGTGACTGCAAACATGGGCTTGGTCCCTCAGCACACTCCACTGCTCCTGTAGTTAAAGAGAAAGGATTCAGGCTGATTCAGCTCCGAACAAGCCATTTACATGCCGGGAAACATCCCCAGAAAAAACATGGAAACCACTTCAATCATCAAATAAAGTCCAAATACATTTGAAAATGGAATAAGTTTTTAAATAAATAATCTTAATCATGCACAATGGGAAAGACCTGAGTCCAATAGCTGCACAAGCTGAAATTGAAAATGCAATCAGGTCCAAAATTGGAGGATTTCTGTAAGGAACAACTGCAGTAATGGTATGTCTGCTGTTGCTATAACCACCACACAATGACTCATCCGTGACGTGCCGCCAGTCTCACCGTTGCATGCACATATACGCCCCCTCCGCCCTCTCTCCGCTCGTCATGGGGCCTGAAATGCGAGAGCAGCTGTCGTACTTTGTCCTGCTCTGCTATCAGATCAGAGCTGCCGAATTCTCTCAGCGCACGTGATCCTCGAAGTGAGATGAACCTAATTTAATCAGGCCTCTTCTCACCAGTCGCGTATGAGATCTTTGACAGGTGTCATGACCACTAGGTCGTAAATCCAACTTAAAAGGGACTAAAATGTCAGCCGTGTGAGGCGCTTAGGTGTAAATGGCAGATAAATCAGGTCCTGTAAGGCAGATTTCTGCACCTAGGGAAGTGAATCTGATTTGAATGACCTTGCAGATATGTAATTATTTGTTAAAGCGTCTTCAGACCCCGAGGGGGCATAATTCCAAGCTGTCTGTTTACCTGAGGAACCATGGGAAACCAGACTGGTTACATTTCTGTGGCCGCGACTAAACATAGTTACCTTGCCTTTGAGCCCTTCAGTGGGATATAGTGGAAATAATACAAGCTCTGATATCTTATTTTGTAAGAATTCTGCTTCTACGTTATTCGACAAAGCTTCTCAAACTTAACAACCGTCTGGATTGTGAATGTTTACTGTACTTCTGTCTGGCTCAACATTATGTCAGAACTTTGTTGAACTTAGCAATTGGCCTTGAGAAGCCTTTTCAACGCACAGGGGAAATATTTTCTGACAAGGTACATCGAGTCCAGCCATCCTGGATGACATTGGGAAGCTTTATGAAATGGAACCCTTCAGACAAAGTTTTACATGTGATGTTTCCTTTCTAAATGTTGCGCTACCTCTAATATAATGACACGGAAAGGCCAGGAAAAAAAGGCCATATTTGGATTTTGACTTAATTTTCAATATATCTCACACTGACCAGGAGTTTCAGTATGGCACGGCATTTACAGGAAATCAAGTTTAAGACTTTAATTGCACATTAACCAAATAGCTTATCATGGTAGTTTATGGCACCGGAATATCTCAGTCAGCCCAGGCTCTGCATGTGCATACTGCGCTGCTCCATGACTAAAGATGTTTCATTTTTGTTTTTTCCAGAATCACATATCCACTCATAAAAAAAAAAACAACCAAAAAAACAATAATTATAATAAGGTTCCTAACAAATAGGGATGTTTTTGAGCAAGGAATAACTACAGGAAAGATACGAGATTTATTTTTCCTTCAAATGGCTATTGTTATGATGACCTTTTAATAGTAGCGTCCCAGTGATAAACCATTCTGGATTTTGAACCCCCAGCAAACACTTCATGTTGATTAAATTCAATCCAATTCAGCACTGCTGTGAATGCAAATGAGCGGCCGAGAAGGTGCCCTGGAAACAGCATGGGTTCATCTTTTGAGTCTGCGGGCTCTGTTTGAATGCAAATACTATAGATTCAGATAATCTTGTCAAACTGAGCATAGGAGGGGCTAATATGATAACGAAGCCTGACAGACACTCAAGGTTTTAACATGATAAAAACCTACTTTTAGAGTACAAGGTCGTACCGAAATGACCCCCCCCGAAATGACACAGAACTAAAACAAATTCTATATAAATAATGATAATAAGAATAATGAGATAAATAATGATATTGAACCATCTTGAGAACAACTTGTTGCATGTTCCATGTCCCCTCCCATCCCTGGGCTGCGGTGTGAGCTCTGTGGATGTGTCAGTCCACTGATGCTGACAAAAGATGCCTGGGGCCAGAGCAGATTTTGAAGATAACGGGCCGGAGGATAACAGGTTTCATCATCGGGTGCATCCTGTGTGAACTAAGTGAAAAGGCAGCGTCGAACTGGAAGCGTTCGAAGACGCCTGACATCTTCGTTGCATTTAAAAAAAAAAAAAAAAAAATCAGAGTGGTGCATCCCGATTATAGAAGATCTCTGTGGCGATTCTTCCGCGTGGATTCCGCGCACATTCCAGCGTCTTTTCTAAAGCTTTACAAACATTTCACTGGAACAAGCTGACGTCGGGGGGGGTCAAAAAGAACCTGCACGTCTCACTTTGTTGTGGATCTGTCCATTGTTCGCCTCATTCTCGAACCGGAGCCCGCATCCAGTGGCCAGGACCGTCCTACGTTTGCAGGCGGGTCATCCGGTGACGTTGTTTTTTTTTTTTTTTTTTTTTTTTTTGCAGGAATGTGTGTGATTTGCGGGTGTGCGTCGAAAAATGGGGGAGGAGGAGGAGAGGAGAGGAGAGGAGAGGAAAAGGGAGGGGGGGCAGGAAGTTAGCCCGCCTTCCCTTTAGTATAAAACCTCTCGGTCCAGCCCCGCTCTTCCTCTTTCTGTTACCTGGCAAAGGGGGCAGCAGCATCGGCCGTTGAGAACCCAGAAACACCGGTAAGACTCCCGTGGACGCGTCCTCCGGTGGAGAGATCAAAGGGATCTGGCGTTAGGATCCGCTTTCATTTCTTACGTTTAAAAAAAAAAAAAAAAAAAGAGCATAAAACGTATATAGCGGGAGCTTAGAATTGGGGATTATTATTTTTAAGAAATGAGTGGAAACGCAGCTCGGGAAAAGGATGGGATCTGTATTTTTATTATTTTTTTTGCCTCGTGTTCTTTGATGTACATCGACTAAGACGGAGGGGGAGATGAAAGCAGGATAAAAGGAACAAAGGGGACACGACCGCGGGGAGGTCGGGATGCTCGGATGGAATTCGGTCCTCTTTGGCTGGGGAGGGGGAGCAACTGTCCTCTCCAGTGACAGGTGTCTGGAGGGTGGGGGGGGGTTGTAGAAAATAGCCGGCGGGTGTTCGTCGGCGTCGGGTAACTTTAGACGCCTCGGCCGGGGCCAACACGTGTCCAGCCCGGCCTTTAGCGAGGCCTGCTAGCCGCGCCCGCAGGGGCGAAGAGGCCGCTCGAAAGCCCCCCCCCCCACCGGGGTTTATACGACGCCGTGTGACCTCGGTGGATGTTCGTCGGCTGTGGTGATGTTTCAGGGGGGAAGAGGCAGACGAGGGGGTTTAAACGAGGCTGTTTGTCCGCTCCGTCACAGAAACCAACGCAGCGAAAATGGGAAAGGAGAAGATCCACATCAACATCGTGGTCATCGGCCACGTCGACTCCGGCAAGTCCACCTCCACCGGGCACCTGATCTACAAGTGCGGGGGGATCGACAAGAGAACCATCGAGAAGTTCGAGAAGGAGGCGGCGGAGGTGCGTTCGAGCCGGGACCGTTATCCCCCGGCCAAGATGGCGGCGTGGAGGAGGAGGAGGAGGTGGGGCGGGCGGGCGAGCGAGGCCGCGTGCTCGCGCAGGGCCGCGCGCGAGCGGTGGGGTGGGGCCTGGGAGAGGAGCGCGTGGAGTGACTGCGCAATTCGACCAGGCCTCAGGCTGCTGACGTTTGCTGACATTCTTGCGCCCCCACTCTCAAAAGAAACGGAGAAATGGCGACCCCGGCCTTGAATTAACACGATCTTTCTAATCGATGTGACGCTAAAGATGCAGTTTTAAATCCGACTATGTTTAATCAAATGCTACATTTTTACCGAGTTACCCGAGTCACAGGCGAGGGCTCGTTCAAGTATGCCTGGGCCTACTAACGCCAGACGTACGCTGATATTCAGTTAAACTAATATTCAACCCACAAAAACCTACATTTACTGAATTTATTACATGACTCATGACATTTAATGTTATTTACAGTCGGGCCAGGGCTCGTTCAAGTATGCCTGGGCCTACTAAAGCTAGGCCCATTGAAGTTTAAATTCAATTATACTAATATTAAATACACAAAACTACATTTTCTGAATTTACTACATGTTGCTCATGTCTACGTTTAATGGTCTTCACAGATGGGCAAGGGCTCATTCAAGTATGCCTGGGTCTTGGACAAACTGAAGGCTGAGCGTGAGCGTGGTATCACCATTGACATTGCTCTGTGGAAGTTTGAGACCAGCAAGTACTACGTGACCATCATTGATGCTCCTGGACACAGGGACTTCATCAAGAACATGATCACTGGTACCTCCCAGGTGAGGTTTGCGTGCCCCGCTGCGAGAATTGCCGCAAGTGCGCGAGAAGTCTCGCTCGTCTGACGAAAGCGTCGTCTTCCGTTTAGGCCGACTGCGCCGTGCTGATCGTCGCTGCTGGCGTCGGCGAGTTCGAGGCCGGCATCTCCAAGAACGGCCAGACCCGCGAGCACGCCCTGCTGGCCTTCACCCTGGGCGTGAAGCAGCTCATCGTCGGCGTCAACAAGATGGACTCCACCGAGCCCCCCTACAGCGAGGCGCGTTTCAACGAGATCACCAAGGAAGTGAGCAGCTACATCAAGAAGATCGGCTACAACCCCGCCGCCGTTGCCTTTGTCCCCATCTCTGGATGGCACGGAGACAACATGCTGGAAGCCAGCACCAAGGTCGGAACACAAAAGTGACCCGGTTCCCTACAGTATTGTCCAGTGTAAAAATAATTGGACGGGGCTGACGTGTTTTCTTTCGACTCCTTGTAGATGTCCTGGTTCAAGGGATGGAAGATTGAGCGCAAGGAGGGCAATGCCAGTGGAACAACACTGCTGGATGCTCTGGACGCCATCCTGCCCCCTGCCCGCCCCACCGACAAGCCCCTGCGTCTGCCCCTCCAGGATGTCTACAAAATTGGAGGTAACTTTCAAACCATCTTTGATTAGAGAATGTGGAACACTTTGCTTCAGTGCATTAAATATACAACCCCCCCCGCAGGCATTGGAACCGTACCCGTTGGTCGTGTCGAGACTGGTCTCCTCAAACCAAGCATGGTTGTCACTTTTGCCCCCGTCAACCTGACCACTGAGGTGAAGTCCGTGGAGATGCACCACGAGTCTCTGCCCGAAGCTGTCCCCGGAGACAACGTGGGCTTCAACGTCAAGAACGTGTCGGTCAAGGAAATCCGCCGCGGATACGTCGCCGGAGACAGCAAGAACGACCCGCCGAAGGGAGCTGACAACTTCAACGCCCAGGTCAGTCGGCGCCCGCCCGCCCGACCTTCGCGCGCGCCCTTCGCCGCAGCTTCTAACCGGAACGCTCCCCCCCACAGGTCATCATCCTGAACCACCCCGGCCAGATCAACGCTGGATACGCCCCAGTGCTGGATTGCCACACCGCTCACATCGCCTGCAAGTTCAGCGAGCTGATCGAGAAGATCGACCGTCGTTCCGGAAAGAAGCTCGAGGACCAGCCCAAATTCGTCAAGTCCGGAGACGCAGCCATCGTCAAGCTGATCCCACAAAAGCCCATGGTCGTGGAGCCCTTCTCAAACTACCCTCCCCTCGGTCAGTACCAGCAACCCCCCCCCCCGCATGCACTCGCAATCGTTAGTGATCGCACCTTACGAATGTCCCGACTTCTCCTCCCCAGGCCGCTTCGCCGTGCGCGACATGAGGCAGACCGTGGCCGTCGGCGTCATCAAGTCGGTGGAGACCAAGGAAGTTTCCGGCAAAACGACCAAGGCTGCAGAGAAGGCCCAGAAGAAGAAATGAATGGTCGTGCAGGACAACATCCAGCAACCCGTGTGTCTGCAGCAGTGGGCCACACCTTACCCCCATCCTGGATCATTTCTGAGGCTCAGCTCTCACCTCAAGGACTGGCTTATGCTGATTAAAACCCATCGCAAAAGTTTCCGCAGGAAAAAACTGGCATTGTCATAGGAAACAAAAATGACAGTGTTTCTTCTCAGTTAAGGTTTAAGTTGAAAATGGTTTCAAACTGTAACGTTAATGCCACAATTTAATTGGAAAAGCTGCTGGTAACAAATAAAATGTTGTTAAAAATTGAAATTGGCTGTCTTGTCCTTCACTGTCGGAGTGGTGTAAGGCGAGCTGAGCTCCAGGCAGCTGTTGACCGTGCCATATGTCCAGCGACTAGTTGTCCAATTGCGTCCAGAGCGGTCCCCCCCGCGCGACCAATGGTGCCCCTATATTTGACCCAACGGCAACCAATGCTGAAGTAGCCCACCTCTCCCCTAGCCCAGTATAAAAATGTCAGCCGGATAAGGTTCTGTCCTTTTTCCCCGTGGCCCTTAAATCGGAGACTGCTTGCGTCCACACACAGGTTGGTAAAACTAATTTAAAGATCTGTGCAGGGCGATAAGGTAACATGGGGGAGATGTGCTCTATTTCTTGAATGGCACTGCTTTGATTTTTCAAATGTTGTTAAACACGGTGACTGTTAAGGGCCTGCGTAGTGGATTGAGAAATATTTGGGTTTTTTTTTTTTTTTTTTCTTTAGATTGAGATCTCAAATTTTGGGAAGTTCTAGTTGTTTGTCGTGAACGCGCATCGATGAGAGCGCGCCCGGCGAGGCGCTAACATGGCGGCTGTGGCGCAACATGGAGGACCGCAAACCCCACGTTAAAACCACTCGGCGTGACCGGCGTTAAAACACCGGCGCCGAATAAAGCAGCAAAGTTCTCCTTTGTCGCTCCGAATGAACCCCGACCGCCTGTCGGGCTTTGGTTTTAAACAGTGTCGGTGTATTTAACGTTCCCGTCATGGCGGACGGATACGGGGCGCAATATTTGGGGGGAATAAATAAGCAAATGTACTCAAACTATGTGCGTGTTGTGTGTAGACAGTGACTCAAAATGGGAAAGGAGAAGATCCACATCAACATCGTGGTCATCGGCCACGTCGACTCGGGAAAGTCCACCACCACCGGGCACCTGATCTACAAGTGCGGGGGGATCGACAAGAGAACCATCGAGAAGTTCGAGAAGGAGGCGGCGGAGGTGCGTTCGAGCCGGCGGCTCGATCCCTCCGCTGGGATGGCCTGTTGAAGGCCGCCCCCTGGTGGCCCCGCACCGGAACTGTCTTTAAAAAAAAAAAAAACTACAACACGTGGGTCACGGCCGGGTGCAACCGTGATATCGGTCCGCCTGTCGGTTTCAGTCGGGCCTTATAACAAAGTTAGAAGTCTAGATAAAAAGCCTGACCCACCCCTTTTGACCACTTTTTCCACTTTTTTAAGTAGGAACTTTTAAAGTCAGCACTTTATATTTTACTAAAGTGTGACTGTGATAATCTTATTTCTAAGTATAGAAAAATAAGTTCTATTAACTATCTTAAATCCACTTATTTGAAGTAATTTAAAAGCATGTATATCAGTTGATTTTTTACTAAAGCGTGACTGCGATAAATCTTATTTCTGAGTAAATAAAAAGTTCTGTTAACTATTTTAAATCCAATTGGTTGAATGTATTAAATCAAATTAAAAGCATGTACATAAGGTGATTTTCATTTTTGCTAAAGTCAGATGCCCATTGAAGTTTAAATTCAATTGTACTAATATTAAATACACAAAACTACATTTTCTGAATTTATTACATGTTGCTCATGTCTACGTTTAATGGTCTTCACAGATGGGCAAGGGCTCATTCAAGTATGCCTGGGTCTTGGACAAACTGAAGGCTGAGCGTGAGCGTGGTATCACCATTGACATTGCTCTGTGGAAGTTTGAGACCAGCAAGTACTACGTGACCATCATTGATGCTCCTGGACACAGGGACTTCATCAAGAACATGATCACTGGTACCTCCCAGGTGAGGTTTGCGTGCCCCGCTGCGAGAATTGTCGCAAGTGCGCGAGAAGGCTGACAAAAATGTCATCTTCCATTTAGGCTGATTGCGCCGTGCTGATCGTCGCTGCTGGCGTCGGTGAGTTCGAGGCCGGTATCTCCAAGAACGGTCAGACTCGTGAGCACGCCCTGCTGGCCTTCACCCTGGGCGTGAAGCAGCTCATTGTTGGCGTCAACAAGATGGACTCCACCGAGCCCCCCTACAGTCAAAAGCGCTTCGATGAAATCACCAAGGAAGTGAGCAGCTACATCAAGAAGATCGGCTACAACCCCGCCACCGTTGCCTTTGTCCCCATCTCTGGATGGCACGGAGACAACATGCTGGAAGCCAGTGACAAGGTGAGGAATCTATATCGTGCAAAATTTAGATGTCTATATTCTCTTTATAGCAGATATAGACAACCGGCACTGTGTTTACTCTGTTGCATCCCTTCCAGATGAACTGGTTTAAGGGCTGGAAGATCGAGCGTAAGGAGGGCGGAGCCACTGGAACTACCCTGCTTGAAGCTCTGGATTCCATTATGCCCCCTTCCCGCCCCACCGACAAACCCCTACGTCTTCCACTGCAAGATGTTTATAAGATCGGCGGTGAGGAATATGTTACTGGTCTAAAAACGTAAAACTGAACGAATGAAACAAATGCCGGCAGAAGGAAAAAATTACATTACATACTTTAAAATAGTTTTAAAGTTATTTGAAATGACTTTGGGGGGACTAAATTACAAGCAGGACGCATTCAAGACAATCCGGATTAACTGGTTATGCAGACTTGCGCAAATAGTTACAGGTGCTTATCTGTACACCCGTCTAAAAATCCTTTGACAAATCCCCTCTATAGAAAGTGTAAAGACACTGTCATTTCACCGATTAGATTTAGTTAAAATTAGTTTGTTAAAAAAAAAAAAAAAAAGAAGACATTCTGTACTCTCGAAAATGGGACCAAAAACCCAAGTGAAGCGTAAGCACTCACCTGAAGTTCTTCAGTGGCAATGAATGGGTGTAATGAAGCTGCTGATACTACACTCCCGCCCAGCCCCCCCCCCCCCCCTTGCACACGGTATCTGCCTAACCCTGTAGTTGTAAGAGGAGCCCGGGGATAATTTGCTTCTGAGAAACTGGTGTGCAGCGAGCTCAGACCTGTGGCGCGTAAATTAAAGGCAGCTTTACCCGAACACTCGTTCGGATGAACGCAAAGGAAAACGCGGGGCTTTATATTTTAAAGGTCACCGAACGGTGTATTAAAGCACGCTGCGTTCCTCAAAGGTATCGGAACGGTGCCCGTCGGCCGCGTGGAGACTGGCGTCCTGAAGCCCGGTATGATCGTCACCTTTGCTCCCCCCAACCTGACCACTGAGGTGAAGTCGGTGGAGATGCACCACGAGTCCCTCCCCGAGGCCCTCCCCGGCGACAACGTGGGCTTCAACATCAAAAACGTGTCGGTCAAGGAAATCCGCAGAGGCAACGTGGCCGGCGACAGCAAGAACGACCCGCCCATGGCGGCCGATAACTTCACCGCCCAGGTGATTGCTGGAACGCAAAGAGTGAACAAATAGGTCAACGCTTGGTCTGCAGACACCAGGCGTCACGGTTTTAACCCCCCCTTCACGTCTCGCCCTCCTAAGGTCATCATCCTGAACCACCCGGGCCAGATCTCCCAGGGCTACGCCCCTGTGCTGGACTGTCACACTGCCCACATCGCCTGCAAGTTCAGCGAGCTCAAGGAAAAGATCGACCGTCGCTCCGGCAAGAAGCTGGAGGACAACCCCAAGGCCCTGAAATCCGGAGACGCTGCGATCATCAACATGGTGCCCGGAAAACCCATGTGTGTTGAGAGCTTCTCCCAGTATCCGCCATTGGGTGAGTCACGCACCATTTAAGCATCTCATGAAAAAAAAAAAAAAAAAATTCAATAGAATTTACATCACTCAGAAGAAAATGCTTCTATTTTAACTTCCTGGGATATTTCTTGGTACAAGCATCGATAAGGCTCATGCTTTATATCGGCTGAGCTGAAAAGATAAGCATAAAGACCTTTCTTAGCAGCCCATTTCAATCGATCTGTGCAGCACAAAAGACACAATAGTAGAAAATGAGAAGGAGTAAGCCTGAAAACAAACCGAAAACCAAAAAAAAAAAAAAAAAAAAAAAAAAAGCAAGTATTTCATAAGAAACTACACCCTAAAAAGCAAAGTATTACGGCAAGTTGTTGTAAACTATTGGCTGCAGTTTATTTCCCGATTGGCTGTGGATCATTATGAGTAGAAAAGCGTCTATTGTTCTGAATTTTGTGGAGACCAAAGGTTCGGATGGCTACTCCGTGACTTTAATGTCGTCGCACGAGGCAAGAGCTTTGTTTCCATAGCACTGCTCAGACGCATGGCGACTCACGGGGCTTTACCTTAACAAATAAAGGAACAACAGACAGAAGGTGAGGAAACAAAGTCAAAATAAACAAAGACACAACAAAGATGGATTCCCCCCCCCCCACACACACACACACACACACACACACAAACTGATGATAGGGAACAGACAAGAACAGACAAGAGGAGAAAAGAGCCAGATTAGAATTTCCGGGCGAGGCAGACGTGCTGCTTCGTGACCCCCGTCTTCAGGGTATGCTTAAAGTCAATGAGGTGTTTTCACCAAGCGTTGTAGTCTGCGCGTGGTCGCCGCGGCGATGGACCGTACCCCGGGCCTGCTGATTCTGATGCTTTGCGCCCCCCAGGCCGCTTCGCCGTGCGCGACATGAGACAGACCGTGGCCGTGGGCGTCATCAAGTCGGTGGACAAGAAGGCCGCCTCCGCCGGAAAGGTCACCAAGTCTGCACAGAAGGCCGAGAAGAAGAAGTGAATTTCCATGCAGGGCATCCGACGCAAAGCGCTGCAGCGGGCCGCCACGTCCCTTCTTCTCCGCTGCTACCGGGCGCTGCCTTCGCTCAGCCACAGCTCTGTCATCAAGGACTGGCTTAAGATGATTAAAGTCCATCGCAAAAGTTTCCGCAGGAAAAGAAAGCGCCTGTCTCTTACAGGAAGCGACGGTTAAGTCCGATACAACACAATAAAAACATCAAACACGGACCATTGGCTGGTTTTGGATTTGCTTGATTAATCCCACGATTGAGGCTTAAGTCCATTTTCGTGTTTTTTTTTTTTTTTTTGAGCATTCGACATTTAGGAGGCATTTAAAAAAAACACGCAAAAAAAAAAAATGGAGATAGACAGCGTCAATTACAGCTTTTCTATTATGGAAAAAAGGCTAGATTCTGGTTTCCTCCTCTTTTTTTTTTAAAACATTTAAGGAATAGATAGACAAAGCGTTGTTTTTCAACCGCTACAAACGCCGTTATTGGAGATCATTAAAGGAAAAGTGTAAAAAAAGCATTTATACCATTATTCCTTTCTGTCAGTCATTGGTGATGAAATTCCAAATAGGCCAACAAGAGGGTTAGGATCTATATGTTTGGGGAAAAAAATAAAAGTTTGATGCTTTTTAACGTGTAAAAGAATTCTACAAAATGAAAACATTGATCCAAACAAGAGGAGTTGATGTCAAACACCCATTTGGAGGAAGGTAACAAGGACCTTTTATTAATGAAGCTTAGATTAAAGGAGCACAAGGAAGCAGCCAGTGCACAGTTCCAGGTTGTACATGCACTAAATTAAGAATTAAACAGCAACATCTAATAATTAATATAATAGGAATAATATAATTGGAATATTAATCAGCTTTGAGATAAACAACCCTCAGATTGTACCACTGAGTGACTGGTGTGTTTGTGTGTGTGTGTGTGTGTGTGTGTGTGTGTGAGCATGAATGCACAATATCTGTGAGAGAATTAAAAACATCCTTCTCAAAGCTGGCAAAAGACCTTCAGGTCCAAAACGCCCGCATCTTTATTCACTTCTAATATGTTCGACTCGGAGCCGGGCGACTTGTAAGAACAAATCTTAACGAAGGTGGAAGAGGCGTGAGGAATGTGTCACAGGGTGCCTCATTAGGAAGGGCAGGAAACTTGCCTGACTAACTCGTAAAAACCTGGGGGGACAAAAAAAAAAAAAGAGGGATCCTTAAAGAAGATCCTTAAATCTCCTGATCCCAAACTGGTAGCGGAGGGAGGAAAAGGTCTGGTTAGAGATGAAAAAAAAAAAGGCTTCCCAAGTGGAACCGGAGCTTTAATCGTGTTTTAACTCAAATATTCAGGGGGAAAGAAAAGGAATGAAAACCTGTTAGGGAACTGTGAACTGAAGTTCACAGTGTGATTGTCCGTTTTAACGATCAGATAAATTGATTTGAATTGGATGATAAGGGCCCCTTAGACAGGTTTTGCAACACATTTTACATGTATGTGTTTGAAAGGTGCGTTTCACGTCACAGCAGGAGGGCCTGCAGGGATTCGTGTGTTCTCCCCAGATCCAGACCCTCCGACGTCCCACACAAAGAGATGCATCGAGGGGGTTGGAATAGATCCACTGGCTGGTTTAAACGGAGCCGAGGCGCAAACAGTCCTTTGTCGTGTATGTCGGCCCTGAGGAGAGCGGGCGTACTCCGCCTCCTGCCTGAAGCAAGGTAGCAGCAGTGAAGAAGAAGCAGTAGAATATGGGGGGGGGGGGGGTACCTTCACTTTAAAATTCAATTTATTTCAATTTACTCATATAGCGTTGACAGGGAATGAGGAGAAGTATAAAGACCCAAAGTAGCACCAGGACCCAAAGAAGATGAAGGAACGCTTTAATAGATCGTGTCGGTGTCCTTTGGCAGCCTAGGGCTACAACAGTATAATGAGAAGTCCCTTTGAAAGTATTCACGGGAAGGTATTTACTCCCTCCCCCACTACACAGACTGTTTTTCAACCGAGCAGTCGAAAAAAAAACCCCACAGGATTTGCCATCTAATAATTAAAAGAAAAATAACACCCATTTTGGTTGTTTCTAATCTTAGGATACCAATAGCAATGGTTTTTTTTATACCATGAGAAGACAATGTGAGAGTGAATTTCCAAGCTAAATTACCGAAACGCTCCATCAGCTGGCTCAACTGTAGATGTTTAGAAGTGTAGGATGCGAGAACCAGTGACCAAAATCAATGGGAAACCTCCCATATTGGTGATTAATACACCTTTATAGCACCTTTTCACAGTCTTCAGCAACTCTAAAAGATTCGGAAGAGCCACAGTTACGAGTGACAAGACAGTAGGTGTGTCCATGCAAAAATCCCAACACCCGAAAGGCTTGTCATACTGGTTTTCAGTATTGGTTGAAATATAGTAAGCACAAACACGGTGGGCGGAGAAAAGGTGTTGTCTGTTCTTGTTTTATGACAGAAAGGCCTTTTTACACGAAGGCACACCAGGAGACAAGACGTGTCTGTTACCTCTGCAGATTTTCACCAGGTGAGTCACTCTATATATAGTCTATATTTTACGTACTGGATCACGCATTTTATACTCTGGGAGCTTAAGGTATCTTACTGATATTGTCTTTATAAACTTGTTTTCAATTTTCACCACGTGGTCCCTGTCTATTGTAACATTGAGCAGTAATGCGGAAATACAGTATAGTATATAAAATTTGATGGTTTTTGTTTGTTTGCTTTTTTAAGTTTCAACAATAACAGCAAAAAAAGTCCTTTGGGAGAATATCGTAATTCTTTGGTACTCAAGAGCCACCTAGCAGTTCTCAGCTAACCCCTTTTCAATGGTGCCTTGGAAATATCCAAACTGAAAAGTATCTAAAAGTTCTGTTTTCAGGCTATGCTATGAGTTTTGTTTTGAGTATTTGTTTGTTTGTTTATGACTAGTGACTCAAAATGGGAAAGGAGAAGATCCACATCAACATCGTGGTCATCGGCCACGTCGACTCGGGGAAAGTCCACCACCACCGGGCACCTGATCTACAAGTGCGGGGGGATCGACAAGAGAACCATCGAGAAGTTCGAGAAGGAGGCGGCGGAGGTGCGTTGAAAAGGAAATATGGAGCGTAATATGACAAGATGTCCTTTTGTGCTGGTTTGAAGAGCACCTACGTGGCGCAGACATGTGAGCCAGGTGTGGCTGATGTAACCACATCCGCGCTTCACGCTCATGACCGGCGCCACCTAGTGGTCGGGTTAAGGGTGTCGCGCAGGTTTGTGATTCCGAGTTCAGCTAGATCGACTTGTCCAAAGAAGGCAATTTGTCATGGCCCATGTTCAGATTCTTAGAACACAACTAAAATTACAGAATATGTAGCATTTGCTGCCTTTTAATCACGTCCACATGCCTCCACAGATGGGCAAGGGCTCATTCAAATACGCCTGGGCCCACGAAAGCCAGATGCACATAAACTAATATTAAATGCATAAAAATATTACATTTACTGAATTTATTACATGTTACTACGTTTAATGGTCTTCACAGATGGGCAAGGGCTCATTCAAGTATGCCTGGGTCTTGGACAAACTGAAGGCTGAGCGTGAGCGTGGTATCACCATTGACATTGCTCTGTGGAAGTTTGAGACCAACAAATACTACGTGACCGTCATTGATGCTCCTGGACACAGGGACTTCATCAAGAACATGATCACTGGTACCTCCCAGGTAAAGTTTCATGCTACATCCCTCTTATTGTCTTATGAGTTTCAGCTTTGTACTTCAGAATGCAGATTTTTGTGTGTCTGACCTTCGACTGCCACTTCTTTCAAAACATCCCTTCGTTCAATATAAAATCAACTAAAGGTTTTGGAGTGATGACAGCGAAATGAAACAGCTTTAGCATAGATCCACAGTAATACAAATAGTTTTTTTTTTTTTTTTTTTTTTTTTTTAGGCTGATTGCGCCGTGCTGGTCGTCGCTGCTGGCGTCGGCGAGTTCGAGGCCGGTATCTCCAAGGAAGGTCAGACCCGCGAGCACGCCCTGCTGGCCTTCACCCTGGGCGTGAAGCAGCTCATCGTTGCCGTCAACAAGATGGACACCACCGAGCCCGCCTACAGCGAGGCGCGTTTCAAGGAGATCGAAAAGGAAGTGAGCGGGTACATCAAGAAGATCGGCTACAACCCCGCCGCCGTTGCCTTTGTCCCCATCTCTGGATGGCACGGAGACAACATGCTGGAAGTCAGCACCAAGGTGGATCATCCATCTAAATAGTGTCATCGTATTGTGCCAAGTGAAAATAACTGATAATAAATAATTGAATTGATAATTGATGTGTTCTTTTGACTGTTGTAGATGCCCTGGTTCAAAGGATGGGATGTTAGCCGCAAGGAGGGCAATGCTGGTGGAAAGACACTTTTTGACGCGCTGGATTCCATCGTGCCACCTGAACGCCCCATCGAAAAGCCCCTGCGTCTGCCCCTCCAGGATGTCTACAAAATTGGAGGTATGTGTCACGTGCTCTAATAGTAGTGTGAATAGAATTCTAATCTTTAAAGTACTATGAATCCAATATGAAACGTCTTTCAGTGCTGAAAATATCGGAACAGATCACCCAAAAGTGCAACCTCTTCAAAAGTCTCACCCTTCATTAGTGTTGTATTACAATAAAATCAAGGCTGAGAGGTACAAAATCAGTACTCATGTTCAGTTCTCCCCAGAAAGATTCAACCTAATTTTTATTCTTTTTTTGCCGGTTGGTTACAGAGCATGTGAGCTGTGAAATGAAACAGTGTTCACCAAAATAAATGTGCACTTTGAAACAATTTATTATCACGAACAAAATCCACGTGAGCAAATCTTGCCTTTCGTTGTCTATCAGGTATCGGAACAGTCCCAGTCGGTCGCGTCGAGAGCGGCATCCTGAAGCCTGGCACGATCATCACCTTCGCACCCGCCGCCATAACCACCGAGGTGAAATCCGTGGAGATGCACCATACCTCCCTGCCCGAGGCGTTGCCCGGCGACAACGTCGGCTTCAACATTAAGAACGTGTCAGTGAAGGAAATCCGCCGTGGACACGTGGCTGGGGACAGCAAGAACGACCCCCCGCAAGAAGCTGCAAACTTCACTGCCCAGGTATGTGCTGAAAGGGAATAAAGGCAGAAAAATGATTGTTTCCTCAGGAATAAATGTGCATTTAAAACGTCAAATTATATCCAAAAGAGGGAAAAGGTTTTTTTTAACGATATGAGGCCTAATGTTGGAGCACATCTTCTTGTCACATTAGCTCTGAAAGCAAAAGTAGCTTTTTACGAAATATCAGCATTAAAAATAAATAATGTGGCCAACTTAAAAACTGATTCAACTTGATCAATTGGGGTCAATAGATTATGTCTACACAATAATACATCACGCATTTATTATTATTATTATTATTATTATTATTATTATTATTATTAGTAGTAGTAGTAGTAGTAGTAGTAGTAGTAGTAGTAGTAGTAGGTAGTAGTAGTAGTAGTAGTAGTAGTAGTAGTAGTAGTAGTAGTAGTATGCATTCATCGAAATGTGCAATGATCAGCTCTTTTACTCAGTTTACTCACTCAAATGAAACCTCCAGGTTTTGATATAGTTTGGCTAAATAGTGTCAACTCTAATACTCCACCGTACCTTATTTGTATTCTGAGGAGTGACATCACCACTTGGTTTCTCATGGTTTATACTTAAAAATAGATATTTGCAGTGTCAGTATCATAAAGAAAAATATGATTTCTTATGACCACAAACTTGAATGTTCCAGGTCATCATCCTGAACCATCCCGGCCAGATCATGGCGGGCTATTCTCCCGTGCTGGACTGCCACACAGCTCACATTGCCTGCAAGTTCAACGAGCTGAAGGAGAAGATTGATCGTCGTTCTGGCAAGAAACTTGAGGAAAACCCCAAGTGTCTGAAGAGTGGAGAAGCCAGCATAATTGAATTAGTGCCATCAAAACCAATGTGTGTTGAGAAATATTCGGACTATCCACCACTAGGTGAGTAAATCACTCACTCCAATTGAAGGTTACATTTTGGGAGGCTTGCTTTTAAGTATACATCTCTTCTTAGCATTTTTTAAAGTAGTTTTTATCACTTGGTCCTTTCATACCCTTATTATTTCCTCCATTTTGTCTTTTCATCCAGGACGTTTTGCTGTGCGTGACATGAAACAGACCGTGGCTGTCGGGGTTATCAAGTCAGTGGAAAAGAAAGAGGTCAGCGGAAAGACCACCAAGTCTGCACAGAAGGCCGGGAAGAAGTAGAGTTTCCAGTGGGACATCCAGAAACAAATAACATCATTTCTCTGACTGGAGAATGTCTCCTTTTCAGTTTATAGAAAACTCGGAATGAGGTCGCAGAAAAATAAAGATTACATACCAGATCTGAAGATTGTTTTCATTTTCTTTTTTAATATTTTTTAAAACCACCTAGGCGAAAGATTTGTTTTTGACAAATGCTGACTGAAGACAAACTCTTAAAAGGTCCAAAACACAATGAAAGGTCGTTCATTAAAGGTTAAAGGATCTCTTAAACCGGAAAAAGATAATGTGATAATGTGACGGGAACATAAACACTGGAATACTCTGCACACGGGATTATCTGACACGGGGGAATTAGATTTACATATCAATCAAGACAGTTGTATGCATGCAAATTAACAATACCTTTTTCATGGTAAATTTTGCAGGTGACTCGGCAGATCTAGATTTGTAAAGTAAACGTCTCAAATCAGGTGTTTTTAATTCACGTTAAAAATAAAAAGACATATGTTACGGCCATTGTTGTTTTGGTTTGTGTTCCCCTTGTGTTTTTTTCTTTCCTATTTACGGGGATCCACCTCCTGGCCGTACTCGACCTTCCTGATTGGTGCAGCAGGTAAAACAACCATTCGGCCTCCTCTTCCTGCAGCTGACTCCTCGTTCGTGTCACACCTGCTCCACTTAGCCTCATCAGATCATTGGCTATATAAGGTCACATCACCCGCCTTGCGGGGGAGGAAAACCTGGGCTGAGGAACCGGCATGCTGAGGAGCTGCGCCGGTCTATGAATCGTCAATCTGGGCGTCGTTTCGCTTTTGAGAATCTGTTCACTTTGGTACCTGACCCTCCTTTGTTTTCTTTTCCAGCCTCTGGGCTTAGGTTTTTGTTCACAGTTGAACTGTGGAGAGTGGCCAGGGATTTGAGCTCCAAACATTACAGATTCTTTTGTTTTTCACCGCAGCCTAAGTTTTTGTATAGGTTCACTAGGTGCAGGGGTGCTGGTTCATGTACTTTGGTTTGTACCAGTCGAAGGGCATTTTTTCTGTTTTATTTCTTATTTGTAAAGGAGCCTTTTACAACTCCTAGAGCCCTCTTTTGTTATATTTAGTTTTTGATTTAACCAGCACGCACCGGCCCTCTCCCTCTGTTCCGTTTTGGTGTGGTTTTCCCTGCCCCGTTACTTTCCTAGCGGGAGGCAATCAATCAATAAACTTAGTTTTCATTTTATAAAACCTTTTGTGTTACTTCCCTTTTTCCCCTGCGAGCCAGGGACGTAACAACATAAAACAACTGATAGACTATGAGGGTTAGAGTAAACAACCCTACAGTCATGATGTGACTATGTGAATCATAAGGCACTAAGTCCATCCATCCATCTTCTCACGCTTATCTGGGGTCAGCCTGATAAATGTAAAACTAATTAAGGGGATGGAATAACACTTTTTTTTTTTAAACAGACAACATATAGATTTTTTTGGGGGGGGCATGCCTTACCTCTCTGTTGGTTGTACCGAGTCAACCTCCTGGTCCATATTGTGATGTGAAGGCTCAGGGGATTTTATCCTTCTTTTTATAGACGTTAGAAGTAATGACCCTCAGTGCTAAAAATAATATCAGTATCCGTATAAATATGAACCAACAGAGTTTTAACCAGTCCTTGTTCTTCCATGCGGTGCTGAAAGAACTTCTTCCACATCCTCTTTTATCGCTCATCATTCTATCATGTTAATTTTTAATTTAAACAAGTACACTACAGCGGTAGGGATGTGTGTTGGTCTTCGCCGGTTTTCTCCCCCGACACCGACGGCCGAGACCCCACATGGACAGCGCATCGGTCATCGGCCTCGACTTCAGCCGACACGCCCCGACTCTCCCAACGCCCATCCTCAACGACACCTTCAGGTTCCTTCGTAAACTAATGCGAACAGCATCATGAAAGAAGCGCAGCAGCGGATGAACATCCTGAGCCAGCTCAACAGTACACCAACAATTTTGGGAGAGAATGACCATCTTTGCCTTTATCAGTAAACCGGTCTTTACTCACCTGCAGCACAAGGTGTTACAGAATAAGACAAGATTTCTTTTTGCTTTATAGGTGTAGATTTGATTGGATGTTACATCATAGCTATATAAATGTCATAATTAAAAGTGCCATATATGCAAATTATGAAACCAGTATTGTATGAACGTAATCTGTCTCAGATTGTGAGACTGTTAGAGCAGAATGAGAAAAACAAGAGACCACAAGACTGGCGAGACCTGGAAGTTGCAGGCACGTGCATCAGGAGATGGTCACATGCATGGGAGCACGGGAGAGGCGGCGGTATAAGAAAGGTTGGAGATGTTGTTCGAGGGTCCTGAACAACAGGTGACAGGACACGATCTGACTGCCCTCAGTGAACGGTCCCGACCCCAGAGCTCTGTAAGGCATTATTTGTGCTGCCAAATAAGCCTTTTATTTTGTTACCGCCTCTCTTTCTCGAGTGTGTTTCTCCCTCTGATCGGAGCAGACATGCGGCTTGGAGATGACTCAGTCAAAGAAAGGCAAAGCCTTCAGGAATTCAAGGCTAGATGGTCAATTCTAATAGACAAAAAAAGTCCAGGTTTTTTAGTCTTGGAGAGTTGGCAAACTTGTTTTTGTGCAGCGAGACAGCTTTGAGAAAATAATTTGATGCCGAGTAACAATTTAAAGTGCATAGTTTCACTGTAAAAGTGACCAGTTCTCTAGCTTTTCAGTAGGTTTTAAAGAGAAAATAAAATATTTGATTAGTTATATATACAATAACCAAAAAAAAAAAAAGATAGGGTACATTTACGGGCGTGGCTGGAAGGCGCCATGGATGTCTGTCTCTACACCAGAGGCTGGAATGTTTTTGTCAGATCAGAAGCTGTGACTGATGGGGGAGGTTCACAAGCACCTGTCCTGACAACACACGAAAATGTGTGCTGAGGGAGTGGATAACTAAGTGTTGTCGCGTTTGTCCTCCCCCTGCCAGGACCACCTACCAATTTACATACCGGCCCAACAGCCAGGTTCGCATGTAAGAAAGCTGATCCTGGACTTCAGTTGAGCATTCATGAACAAAATCATCCCACAATAGCTCAAAAACTGGTCTGGCTGGGGATAAACCCCAACCCCTACAGGTGGCTGTTGGACTTCCAGACCAGGAGACCCCAGACAGCATGGGTCAGCAGGAAGACATCCACCTTGCCACCAGTGTCACCACAAGGTCCTTATCAAGGGTCTGTGCTGACCCCCCCCCCACTTCACTCTTCAGACCCGCCGACACACACACACCACACACTATGGTGCATCAGCAGCAATAATACAAATATTACAAATGCAATCTGAAAAGAATCTTTCCCTGAATGTTGAAGATGAAGGTTGAAGCCCACCCCTCTGACCACTATGGTGCACCCGTGGAGACCTTGAGAAGCACCATATTCCTGGGTGTGCGTGCCACAGCAGGCCTCTCCCGGACTGTCAACACCACAGCTCCGGCCCAGAAAGCCAACCAATGCCTCTACTTCCTCTGCAATTTCAGAAGCGTTAGGGCCTGAGCCCCATCATGAAATAAATCAGGATCAATGAATAGAAACAAATCTATAATTATATTATCAGATTTGTATTTTTCAGATGATATAAAATATAATTTTGCTACTTTAGTTATCAACTCACCAACTATTTATTTGATTCATTTGTTTTGCTTCATGTTTTGATGAAGCAAAACAACAAATTATAAACAGTGCATTTATTTGAACAGTTTAATTAATTTTGAGACCACAGGAAGGATGTAAGTTGTTTGATTTTTTTCCCCACTTTGTCCAAAAACCTGTACTTCATAAAGCGGAACTATAGTTCGATAAAGTTCCACCGGGCTCAAATTGAAGTGAAGCACAACTATAAATACGCTCCGCCGGAAGCGGAACGTCCTCTTCTAGTGATCCAATATGGCGGTGAGTGCTGTCTCATGTCGGACCCCCTCGTCGGTCGAGCAGTTCGGGCCCAAATCCGCGATCATCGGGGTCGTGCGCTCTCCGCGACCGCTGTTAGACGGCCACAGACCTAGAACCCCCCTGCGACGATCATCTTAGCCGTATATTGGTCTGCAAGCTTTACGGATGACGGCTTTAATCGCCGGGAGGTGCTAACAGGCTAACCATTAGGAAACAGTATTTATAGTCGCGTCCTTCTTGGCCAGGCTGCGGTGATGGAGCGACGCTGTTGAGGCACACTAAGCACGTATAAAATGCCGCCCGAGTATATTTCGGTTGTGTAAAGGTAACCAAAATAAAAAAAAAGGGGGTACATTGAGGCGTAATGTGTCAAGGCTGCTGTTAGCCGCGGAGATGTGCTCGGGCATGTCCTCGGACGGGCTAGTCCCACTTCAAATAGTGACAGAAGGGTTTAATAACATGGGCTATAAATCTGTTTATTGCCACCTATGCATCAAGGTTCAGTCTTCCTGTGCTTGCCACGCTGGGAAATCTAATCTTTTTAAAGTTGAGGTGTACCGCAATGGACAAGTTTGGGTTTTTTTTTTTCGCCAGAGGCTTGTTGGTTGAGATCTAACGCTGGTTAACGGTGAATGAGAATGTGACCCTCTTCTGTTTTCCTTAAAGGACCAGGGCGAAAAGAAGGAGAACCCCATGAGAGAGCTTCGCATTCGCAAGCTGTGCCTGAACATCTGTGTGGGGGAGAGCGGTGACAGACTGACCCGGGCTGCGAAGGTGCTGGAGCAGCTCACGGGCCAGACGCCCGTGTTTTCCAAGGGTGAGCCTCACAAACCCACACCAACCTCGGCAGGGTCCAACCTACTCCGACTCGAGTAGATCGCGCGGTCAAGTTGAGAAAGTATCTTTTTTTTTTAATAAAATGTTTGCTTTTTTTCCTCCTTCCAGCCCGCTACACTGTACGATCCTTCGGTATCCGCAGAAATGAAAAGATCGCTGTCCACTGCACTGTCCGTGGAGCCAAAGCAGAGGAAATCCTGGAGAAAGGACTCAAGGTCAGTTCAGGGAATTCTTTTTCACAAGGTACACAGGTGGTGAGGATGTTGAATATCATTGCATCCTTAGTATTAATTTTTGGTTTCTTTTTTGGTTTTGTATGTATGTGTTCAAGGTATGTCTGTAAGATGTGTCGTGTGTGTGTGTATAGGTTATTAAGGGCTCTCAGTATAATTTAAAATGGTTCGGTGCTGGCTCGGTGTGTTGTGCGTTGCCTCGTCTTTATCTGTGCTGTGTTTAACTTCACATGTTAATAGGTTTGTTTTTTTGGTTTTTTTTTAACGAACATCACTCAAGATCAAGTGATTTGAGTTGATTTGGGTAGCAGCAAGTAAATCAGTGGAGGAAGCAAATGAGCAGACTAGTAGCAACTTTTATTATTGCGCATCAGGCAGCGGGATGGGGTTGCCTCTACGTATCCACCTTCAAGTTGAACAGAAAGTGATCGATAAAGTTTTTGGATGAATGAAATACAAAGTATTTGACGCTTTTTGGGGGGGTATCTGTACTGTATTTGACACGTTGCCTGCTGAATTTACACGTCACTCCGTGTTGGATACATTTTATCTGATACGCACGTAGCGGCATATGCATTGTTCACAAAATGTTTGATGCTTGTGACTTTCCCCTAAAATCATATCCACCCGCAAAAATGGTGTCACTAATGATGTCACATGACACAGCAAGCTGGATTTTGTCTTTACGTGCAGTTTTTGTGGTGTACACATCCCACTAGTTCATTCGATCCAGATATAAGGGCACTTATTGCAGTAGATAATCAAGCACTTGATAACTAAGAGATGAGTTGAGGTTGCCTCTAAATGAAATGCTTGTTGGCAGGATTAGACAGTAATTTTGTGGAATATGTTTGCTGACCTCAGGTATGGTTAATTGTAATCTTGGGGAGATTGATGCCTAAATGTGAACATTTTGAAGTGTAAAATGTACTGCAACAGTGTCCTATGCTGCCTCTGCCTTCAGGTGCGCGAGTACGAGTTGAGAAAGAACAACTTCTCGGACACTGGCAACTTTGGTTTTGGAATCCAGGAGCACATCGATCTGGGCATTAAGTACGACCCCAGCATCGGTATCTACGGACTGGACTTCTATGTGGTAACTACCTTTTTAAACCTTCTATTCATTTCAATTGGCATTAAGTATGTATATACCTTGAGTTGTTTATTACATAGAAAACATTTACAGAGGCTCTTAAAGGTATTCTTTAAACAGACGTGTATTACATAATGAGACTGTAGCTGAAAATCCAGTGACTGCTGGGATTGTTGGTGTAAAACAAATTTTAAATGTTAACATGGTCATACTGATAATAGAAGTTATGTTTAAAAACCATTGAGAAATTACTGAGATGCCTTTCTCATTTTATAAATACACCGTCTCTTCGCAAGACATTTATTGAATGCCATTTAACATTACATTTCTTGGAGGTGCAATAAAGGTTAATAAATAAAAAAAAAAAAGGCTTTCCTCCATATTGGACAAACCGTAAACGTTTACCTCCTGCGTGCGTAGGTTCTGGGCAGACCCGGTTTCAGCATCACCGATAAGAAGCGCAAGACAGGCCGCATCGGTTTCAGGCACCGCATCCGCAAAGAGGAGGCCATGCGCTGGTTTCAGCAGAAGGTGAGTGTTCACCTGCGTTGAAATGCTTTTGTGCATTCTTGTTACCTGGTTACTATGTGTGTTTGATGCTGCACCTCGATTCCAAATGATGGATTTTCACTTTAAAGTGTAAATTCTTAGTTTTCAAAGTTGCATTGAATGATGGAAATTGTTTAATGGTCGTTAAACATCGTTATTTATCACAGTACCTTGTGAACAGCCATCTAACTGCTCTGGAGGATTCACTCGCTCGTGTTTTCAGTCGTATAAAAGAAACGGAACAGATTAAATTATGTGAACGTACATTTGAAAACTGGATTTAAACAGTAATTCTTTTTTTTTCTTTTTCCCGCAGTATGATGGTATTATCCTCCCTGGCAAGTAAAGGACACCCTGTTCATCTTGTTTGTAACAAATAAAAAAATATTGGGGACAAAAAAAATCTTTTGTTGACCAGTTTTGTCCGTTGGTGATCGAATCGACAATTACGTAACTCGCTGGTTTTAATTTTTCTTTTTTTTGCCGTCAATTGTGAACATAGACAAACCTTTTTAGAAATGTTATGCCATATTCATGAGTATTTCTCTTTTGGGTCTGAAGGGCCCAGTTTCCTCCAGACCTATATCATAACTCAAATACCTTTTATCTGGACATTTGAAGACATAAATGAGAAAAGACATTAATATTAGGCAATATTCTTTTATTCAGTTCAAGTTCACAAAGAATACACTGCTGGCTCAAAAAGCAAAGGTACAGGGGGAACCAACTGACCGGCCCGTCATCAGTTTCTCCAGCAGTTTGCATTTTTTTGGATTTAATTTTAGTTTTTAAATATAATATTTAATCTAAATGATGGCGGGGCAAGTTTACCTGAAATGCCAAATTTGCATGATTTATTTCTTTTTTTTCCTGGGGGAAAAGGATCTAGATGGTCCAGCGGTAACACTCATTTCCTGTTGCAGTTACAATGCTCTTTACTTTTTTAAAAAATATATATTTTTTTTTTTTCCAAAACGCTGACATTTTCCTCAGCCCCGACTCGCAGCTCTTCCGTCGCGACCTTCCCTCTCTCCGTCCGACCTTCAAATCTTCGATGTGATCCATTCTTAACCCCTCCGTTTCCATCGTTCTAGACGTCTCCCGGGGCAACACACACCCCCTCGCTCCTTAAACCCGTGGGCGTTTCTTAAGATATTTTATAGGTTTATTTAATTTTTTTTTTTTTTTTTAAATAAAAAGATATTTTCTGCAGACTTTTTTTTTTTTTTTTAAATAGTGGTACAGGAGTTACAAGCTTCAATGAACGGGAGTGAGGATGTTTTCTTTACGACGGGACCGTGCTGCTGTCTCTGCTCCGGGTCTTCTGCTGCTCTTCGTGCGCCGGGGCTCGCCGCTGCTGTTGGCGCCTGGCGGCGTGGCGGGGGGGCACGGTCAGGGTGCAGCAGGACACGCCCACCGTGGGCTCGGGCAGGTCCTCGGCGGCGGACCAGCTGTCCGTGGCGGGGTGGTACCTCTGCGCGGCCGCTTTGTACCGCTTCTCGGCCTCGTTCCAGCCCCCCAGCAGGTACAGCTGGTCTCCCAGGGGGGCCAGGCCGGCCGTGCTCACCCCGAGGGGGAGGGGGGCGGCCCGGCTCCAGGTCCCCGCCTCCGGCGAGAACACCTCCACCGAGATGACGTCGACGCGCTCCCCGCCGGGGCCCAGTTGGCTTCCTCCCGCCACGTACACCTTGCCCCCGAGGGTGGCGGAGCAGTGCCAGCCCCGGGGGGTCTCCATGGGGGCCGCGTCCACCCAGGTGTCGCTCTCCACTCGGTAGCACGCCACGGAGCGGGAGTAGGCGCAGTTGATGTAGCCGCCCGTCACCAGGATGTCCCCGGAGGGGAGGGTGGCGTTGGAGTGGCAGCAGCGGGGGGTCTCCATGGGGGCGCGCATCTGCCAGGTGTTGGAGGAGGGCAGGTAGCTCTCGGTGGTGGCCAGCAGGCCCTCCACGTTGCGGCCGCCGACGGCGTACAGCCGCCCGCCGCTGGCCGCCAGGGAGAAGTGGGTGCGCCGCTGGCGCATACCGGCCAGGTGGAGCCACGTGTTGAAGCGAGGGTCATACCTGGGGGGAGGCAATTATTGACATTATCGAATAGCGCGTCGCAGCAGTCAGCAAAATGTCTCAAAGGACAAGAACCTTTGGACTTGAATAAACACGGTTGTGCGGTCTATACACGTATATTAGACAGAGCCTGAACACGGAGCTTAAACAAAGTTCAAGCTTGAGTGACTTCTGACGAGTGTAGTTCTGTTTTACTTCATTTAACTAAATAGTAGTCTTCACCTTCATCGTAGACCAATCACCCGTTAACGATGTTGCTGTTCCCTGTCTTAGCCTCACTGTCGTCGTCATTGATCATTGTTACCTCCGCCAAGGAGGCTGATTTTGATGACATTTTCAGGATTTGTTGGAAATGTGAAAAGGAAGAGCTGATTTCATTTCGGGGGTGACCGAAATCCTGGATTTTGGATCATCCAGAAATCCTGGATTCTGGATCACTTCGAAATTTTCGTTAACATTGTGGTAAATGGGGCCAAAAATGTTTGTTTCTCATCTCGATATCTCGGTTAATTATTGACCAAACCTCATGAAATTTGATTTTTTATTAGAATTTTTTTTATTTTTTTTTATATGCTTTCCCTTTTTTTTTTTTTTTTTTTTGGTTTTGGGGTTGTTTTTGTTTTTTTTTTTTTTGGGTTTTGTGGTTTTTTCCCCACGGGGGGGCCCCCCTTTTTTTCTCTTTTTTTTTTTTTTTTCTTCCCCCTGTAGATTGTTTTACTATTAGATGAGCTTTTAAGGGGGCCCTTATAGGTTTTTCTTTTTTCCTACTCTGTTTTGAACATGGACAATGGGCAAAACACGTGGTGGAATATTTTTTGTCCATCCTTAAATATCACCTGTCCTCTACTTTCACTACTCACAGTAAGAAGTCACCAATTAATAAATTCTGATGTAGAAATGAAAGGGGCTTTTTTCTTAAAAAAATAAAAACTATAATGGGTATGAGTTTTTATTGTACGTGTTTTCTTTAGAATCGGCTGGGGGGGGGGGGAAAATAAAAAAAATTTATATATTTTTTATATTATATGGGGTTTGAGGAGCTGAAAGAAATTATTAGAAATTTAAAAAAAAAAAAAAAAAAAAATATTCTTATACCCCAAGGGGAGGGGGTAAAAAAAAAAAAAAAAAAAATTTTGGGTAAAAGGGGCCTAAATAGAGTCGCTGCAGTTTTGGGACGTTTGATTGGTCTTGCATCTTCATTGGAATCAAGAACAGACCTTAAAATGACAGCGCTGAAGCCCCACCCCTTCTCCTTCTTCTCCTCTCCTCTCCTCTCCTCTCCCTCTCCTCTCCTCTCCTCTCCTCTCCTCTCCTCTCCTCTCCTCTCCTCTCCTCTCTCTCTACCCATTCCTCCATCATCAGGAAGGTCCCCCTACATGAGCCTGGTCCTGCTCAAGGTTTCTTCCTGTTAAAGGGGAGTTTTTCCTTGCCACTGTTGCTTGTCTGGGGTTAGGCCCTGGGATTCTGGAAAGCGCCTTGAAACAATGTTGATTGTATAAGACGCTATATAAATAAAGACTGATTTGACTTGATTTGATTCAAAGATCCTGGCCTCTACCAAATAACAGCGCAAGTTTTAATTTCCAAGACCCTTTTCTCTCTTCGAGAAACGTCCCAAAAGGCCAGGCTGATGCTTGCTGAAGACGGGAGACCGAGGCCTTCATGGGACCGAGGGGTCCAGCGGTGCCCCCACCTGCTGAGGGTGCTGACGGCGTGCTTGGCCTGGTTACGGGCGTCGTTCTGGTCCTCTCCTCCAACCACGTACAGGAACCCGTCCATGACGGCCACGCACTGGTTGAAGCTCTTTGCCGGCAGCTGGGTGAGGTGGCGCCACGTGGCTCCTCCCTCACGGGGGTCCCTCCACAGCACCTGGACGGAGAGGTCAAAGGTCAGTGAGTCGGGTGGGTACTCGCTGATGTCGGGGAGGGGGGTGGGTGGGTGGGACTTGCCTCGCGGCTGAGGGCTCTCTCCGTGAGCGACGGCCGCCCGCCGACGGTGAGGAGAGCGGGCTGGGCGCCGCGCACCTGCGTGCGCCGGGACTGGAGGGCGTTCTGCTGGAAGGGCAGCAGGTGGTAGTTCATGGCGTCCACCAGCAGGCGGTGGCACTGAGGGTCCGTCATCATCCGAGGCACCGGCTGGACCTGGCTGACGAGCTCGCTGGCCGGGATCGTCTCAAAGCGGACGTGGGAGAGGAGCTCTGCAGCGTGAGGCTGACGAGAGGCGTCGAAGTCGAGCCACTTCATGGCCAGCTGGAGAGAGACGGACGCACACATCAAACGGAGAGATTATACACCCCCTGGTGGATTCATCCATGCACACATGCTCCTATGCTTCAGTTTATAAACATACATTTTACTTCTCTCCTTTACTTCTCTGACTTATTCTTATTATTATAATCGTTATATATCTTATTCTTATATCGTTATTTATCACTTATTCTCACACTGGACCTGCTGGTTGATTCGTTTATATGTTCTAAAGGAAAAAAATGGGGTTGTGCTGAAGGAAGCCGATCTGTTTTTAGATCTAGATGAAAATAGCAGGTGAAGATTGATGGGTTGAAAGCTGGAAGTGGCTGCAGTCATCTCTTCAGCGGTACGCCAAATTGCCCAAAATATAAATAACGCAATATATTCCTCCATTTTTAAGCAAAAGTAAATCGGGACATGTGCACGCGTTTTCACTGTATACTGTATATCAAGTTTTTGCAATGTAAAAAATGAAAAGTCTTTCCGTGCAGTTTTTATTTAAATTACAAAAAAAAAAAAATCTGTGCGCCCTACACTCATTCACACACTTGTGAAGTGCCCAGAGGAAATGGGGTGGGCAGGGGGTCTATAAGGCCTCAACCCCTCCCGTGGATCGGTGTAAAATCTCCCTCCTCCAGGCACTGTTATTGTTCTGATTAAAGATAAAAACAGCTCCAAACGTGAAAGCACAAGCCCAGTTTTCTCATAAAAGTTTCTTGTCTACTGCCCCCCACCCCAGGAGAAACGCAATCTTATTACCGTATTTTCTAGAGTATAAGTCGCACTTTGAGTCATAGTTTTGCAAAGATCATTTAATAGAGTTGTTAATAATTGTTAATAAGCAACACCAAGAATGACGAATTCAATAGATTAAGTAATAGTGATTAAGTGAAATTGGGAGTTTATTGAACTTGCTTACTGGTAATTGGCTTGTGGGACTCGCTAGTTTTTATACGATTTGAGTTTATTCAGTTCTTATCTTTGTGTTGTTGTTTAGCTGAATATCTTGTTCTTGGTCTCAGATTTTGTGAAATAAACTTCTAAATAAATGCAACTTATTTATGTTTTTTCCTCTTTGTGACGCTTTATTTTTTTTAATCAATGTGACTTATAGTCCAGAAAATACGGTAAACGAATGAAATTTGACCTCTGACCTGGAAGGCGGTGACCTCTGAAGGCAACAGCAGCGAGTCATCCTGCAAGAAGGCCGAAACCTGCTCCAGCGTCAGCTGGGTGAACAGAGGCGTCTCGGCGAACTGGACAAAGTTGTCGAGGATGAAGCGGCGCGCCGCGTCGCAGACGGGCAGCAGGCCGTAGGCGGCCGCGATGTTCCAGATGTACACGCAGGTTTGAACGTTGAGCTCAGCCAGGAGGAAGTCCACGCACATCTTGAGGAGCTGGGGGATCTGCAGGGTGGTGGCGGCGGAGGCCGTGCAGCCAATGGTGTAGAGGGACATGTGGACCCGACCCAGGTAGGCAAAAGTGATGACGTTGGCCAGTCCTGCAGACAAAGACAGAAAGGACTACTTCATCGCCTCGGTCGTGAAGACCTCTACCTTCAATTTCAATCATTTAACGGGATAGGGGATCAAGAGAATTTGAGGCATTTCCGATTGCTTAGTTTGATGCAAAAGAAGACATTTGTGTCGGAATACTTAATTAGTGCATTATTACATTTACATCATGACATCATGACTCATCGTGTTCTGAGATCCAATGTTCATTTTTTACTCATCAGGAGAGATAACAGCTGTAAAAGAGGTTGGGGGTTTCGCTTTGTGTTAACTTTCTTATTTCCCAAAATGTATGCAAGGTCTTTAACTCACTGTGGTCGGGATCAAAAGCAAAGTATGCTACTTTAGGGCTTCAACAGTCTACAAACGCCCAACAGACAAACGCTGACTTGGGCTCCGTGGGGGGGGGGTGGGGTGCTGTACCGAGAGGTGAAAGGGAGGGGAGCTCCAGACGCTTCATGCTGGGATCTTTGGCCAGGATCTCTCTGAAGTACTGGCTGACGGAGGAGATCACCAGCTTGTGGACGTCAAAGGATTTGGTCTTACAGGCCAGCTCCAGGTCAGTCAGGAACCTGGGATGGGGGCAGGGAGCGGTTAACCGGTTTGGGAGGACCGGGGGGGGGACGGCGACGGCGTGAAAGCAACTTGAGATTGGCGGCAAACGTAGAGCGCATTGCAAACGAAAGGTGCTATTATTATGATGATGAAAGCCATACTTCTCCTGCCGCATCTTGCTGAGCTCCTCCAGGAGGGCGTTGCCATGCTGGGGTCGGGTCAGCTCGCTGCCCAGGCCCAGGCCCCTCTCCCCGGGCTTGATGGCCGGCGGCGGCAGAGGCAGGTTCAGACTGTTGAGCTTGGCGATGTCCAGTGCCGCCATCTGCTCGATCTTCTTCACCCCGGCCTCCACCACCACCACGCCATCGCCGCGGTTCTCCACCTTCAGCGGCACCGGGGACGCGTCGACGGCGACCTGAGAGATCGCTTCCAGGCCGGGCTTCTTCTGACGGGAGGCTTTCTTTTTGGGGGCCATTTTCTCGAAAATTTGTGGTTGTTTTTTGTTTGTTTTTTTTTTGTTTGTTTTTTTTTTTTTAAATCCCGCGTTTAAGCGGATTTTGACTTTAAAGTTACAAAGTTAAGAGCTTGGTTCCTTGTGTTTTAAAATGAATGCTTGGACATTCTTGTGGAACGGTGGGATTCTTGAACACAGCACAAAGCACCCAACCTAAAGGAGGGGAAAAAAAGCTAACATTAAAAGCAAAATAAACATACTCAAACCACTTTGACTGGAGTTTCATCAAAAGTGAGCATGGACCCAAGCATATTTTAACCTCCTAAGACCCATTAGATGTTGGGTCACCTATCATATAAAAGCTAATTCTTCTTAGTACGGGGCCAAATGTCCACATACATGGACCCATAAACATTATATTATTACAAATTTAGATTGATTGTCCCTGCATGTGGACATCATTGTCCCCAAAAACCACTTGTTTCAAAATATTGTTAAAACATGATTCTCAGTCTTTATACTTATCAGTAATCCCAATAATCCTAAATAGCAAAGATAAATTAAAAATGCATATCAAGAGAGAGCTCGGGCCTTAGGAGGTTAAATGTATTTTATAAAGAGCTTCTTCATTGTACACTCTGGTCTAGAGGGGGACAAGCCCACTCCTGTAAGAGATGCATATTCCTCTGCTAATCTCCGAGGGTCAGGATACAACAATGCACGGCTCAGAGGCCTTCATCTAAATCCAGCAGAGGGTCCCGGTAAAATTCTTATGCGGCGTGATCGACAGGTCCAAGTGCAAAGCCCCCCCCCCCCCCCCCGTCTCCTGTCAGCAGCTTACAGCTCTTCCACTTCCACGCCGTTTATTCCAATTCAAATCCGGAACGCGAGTGAATCTTTTCTCCCACCTCGGTGTGGATTTCTACCGAGTCCATGTCAAAGTGTACTGGCTGATAGTGTGCAGACATGGATTGTTCGGAAGCTAACTTTTTTAAGTGCTGATCCCTGACAGAGAGCTCACGAGCTGGAAGGGGTCGTTAATCATGAAATCTCGCCCAAATCTTAAAAAGCGGCAACTGGAATAGTTTGGTTGGTGGATATATGCGGCGTGAGGCATGCCCTGAAACATTTTTATAACTTCACAGTGGGCATCCTCGGAGTCACGTAAGCCGCTTTCATTTTTTTTTTAGGCTTCGCCGCCAACCGTTTGCGGTAAGCGTTTTGTTTTGGGGAAAAGTTACCGCACGATACGCGCGGTTTGTTCGTGACTGTGGAACACTCCGACTCTCCCAGCTCCCCAGTTGCGCTTTTTAAATAGCATCTCTGCGCTTGCCGCTCGACAGGTTCCACACATGGGCAAGAGCCGGGGGGGGAAGGAGTGGATAGAACGGGCCGGAGCAGCTGCTGCGAGTGTCACACGGAGAGGACGGGGGTCACACTTACGTTCTATGTCTTTCCCATATTGTGGCCATAATCAAACATTCCATATACGCACAGCGACGACGAAGGGAAGAAACCTTCACAACGTGTTTTAAAGCACTCAGCTTTTAGACTGTAATAGCTCTTCTGTTTGACGCCCATGAATAGTAACCAGAATCTGTGCTGCATTTATTCATTTACTTCTATTTTAGGTTTTATTTGCTTAATTCAGAGGTTATGAGGACTAATTAAATGGGAAACTGGACCTCTGGGACTCCAATGGTTAAACACATTTCCCTGCTATTTTAACTGTGGTATGCAGGAGAATATCCATGTCTGCAATGTAGCAGTATAGAGTATATAGGATACAGCAGCCTGTGGAGAAACATGATTTAAATATAGCAATATAAACTTAGGGCCCGGGCGATGCTTCAGACACGTGATGTGAAGCATGTAAAAGGAAAACAAGCTTTCCTCTGAGGAGATCAACCTTCAGAGGTATTTCGCTCTGGTTAGTGCAGAGGGCAGCTGTTGGGTGATCAGTCGGACGGGCTACCACCGGCAACAACACTGTTACAAAGGACAACTACAACAACATAACCGACATTACCAGGTTAATAATCACTGAAAAGATCATAAATATCTGATGTATGTATGTATGTGTGTGTGTGTGTGTGTGTGTGTGTGTGTGTGTGTGTGTATGTATGTATGTATGTATGTATGTCGATCTATCTATCTATCTATCTATCTATCTATCTATCTATCTATCTATCTATCTATCTATTTATGTTCAGTCATTAGTTCCTAAGGTAGCTCACAAACATCAAAGTGTTTCCGGTGGGTTTTTAGTTCGGTAGAAACAGGAAGTTTTGGTTTTCCAGTGAATGATTTGACATGCAGTATTTTGACTAATAAATATCTGATAAAACTAAATTCAAGTCAGGTCACCGCTGATCGACAGCAAGTGATGGCATCCCGTCGAAGGTCACAATAATCAGGGGCTTTTAACTTGTTGTGGTGTACACCTTAAACCTGTTTCCAGCTCTTTTTGACCATGAAGTTTCTCTAAAATTTTTTTAAAAAGTCATTGTCATATCAGTCTACAAAGCATCATTAAGATCCACTTTTCAATTCAAAGGGATTCAAGGGCATTCATCACAGATAGCTTCATGATTTCTGGCCAATGTTTTATTTCCCAGTAGTGGACTGTGCTTTCCAAAACAAGCCGGTGTGACGTGCAGGGGTCGGTCAATGACACTCTCACATTCTAGTCATTTCTATCTATCAACAGTAGAATATCGGGGTAATGCTTATTGTCCAAAAAAATACAATAATAACTGGACCTTCAGAATTTGTCTTGAGAGCATGCTCATTGTGTTTTTCATAATACGGTCCCACACAGCACACTAAAGCACATGCATCATATCCTTGGCATGTCGAGGTATTGAAATATGGGCACCTCTTCACTTACTTTATTTCATGAGTGTATTTATAGGTATTGACACTCACATTCTGTGTGTGTGTGTGTGTGTGTGTGTGTGTGTGTGTGTGTGTGTGTGTGTGTGTGTGTGTGTTAGTTTTTAATTCAGGCCTGGAAACATATAGTCATATCCGACCTGGCAACTGCTTTACACAGTTTCCACTTAGTAAGCATAAATTACAAATAAATACTGCAATGTCACATCTATTGGACAAGTACAAGTATCATAGTTTGATAACTCAGTAAAAGTAAAAGAATCCCTCTTTAAATGAAGATGTGCAGGTATGTTTTTTTTTTTAATTTGCATAAAAAGGACACACTCATACAAAGCAAAAAAAAAATTTACAAATTACTTTTCTGGTTCTGCAGACGTGTTTTTAACTCATTCACAGGACTATACTACACTGCTTCAACAAGCTGTAATAGAAGAAAACATCATTGATTTACCTTTTACCCCTTCCTGGTTTCTGCTTTTTTGCCCCCTATATCTTTTACCTTCTTGCCTCTTCCTCTCTTTTCAGTCTTAATTTCTTACTTTTCCTTTGTCGTTGCTCCCTAACAAGTTCCGTTTCGCTTCGCCCGCTCCGTGTCAGTGTGCCCGAGTGCTGTGTGTGCAAGTGTGAGAACATGTGCCTGTGTGTCATTATTAGAGTGAACTCAGGGTCTCGGTCATGGAGGATTCAACACACCCCCAATCCTCCATGTGATCCTCTTTCTCTCATCCCCGGCGTCTAACTCTATTTCCAAATACAGACACCTCTTGTGGCCCTCCTCTTCCAAAAATATCCCAGCTTTACTTCCCCTGACTCTGCCTCACCTCTCATGGCCCTCAGGTGTCATGTTCTCTGTAGTTGTTGTAGTTGTAGTTTTAGCTGTAGTTTTGTTTTTTTTATTTCATATTCACAACAATCAATATTTTTTTATTGAATGTCTTATAAAAATATAGAGAAAATCAAGGTAGAATAAGGAATTAAAGCTTTCACACAAATAAAGCAACAGCAATCAATAGACAACATGGCTTCTCTGTTGTTGATTCCTTTTAAAAACTTTAGATTCTGTAGAATATTTTATTCCGTGAATGGCACAGTTTAAAAAAACCCTGTACATCTGTCTAAAGTTGATTTATCATCATCATGTCCAAAAGGGGTAGGAAGAAGTCATAAGAAACTTTTCTAGTCCTATACCAAATCAACTGTAATAAAATGACTATTAATGTGAAATGTAAAGACTTTTTTGTCCGTACTTTAAAGAACTACCTTTTATTCTCTGCTGAACTACCTCTGACAGTTTCAGTGTAAATATATAGTAAAGACCTCTTTTTTCAAATGTTTTTGTTGATTGCAGAACACTGACCAAACTAATATCCAGTATTTTAAATATATTTGTTTGTATTGCTATACAGAATGCAATCTAATAATACAATATTTTAGATGACTTACAAAATTAAGTGAGTCGAGATTTTATTATGCCCAATTAGTATTTGGATGACTTTCAATGTTACACAGTTATCTTTTAAATGTTATTAATTGATTTTAATTCAAGTTAAACTTTGTTGTGACTTTTTTTTCTTAACTTTTAAGATTTTTATTTGGAGAAAACATGAGGCTACTGTGACAATTAAGTGAATAGATTTAATCACAGTTTTCTACTACTATTCATCTGCGTGACATTGGAGACGATAATGTACATTTTAGAAAAAATAAAACCCAAAAACAAATATAGTGGCGTAATAAAAGGGCAAAGTTCATTTACGCTTGAAGTGCAAATATGCCTGTGCACTAAAACAGATTTATTTTTGCAGTAATTTGGCATTTACAGAGCTGAGAAACGATATGCTTTTGCATTTTAATGTTCAGATTTCTGTTTTTAAAATATATATTTTTTAAGATTTCTAGTACCCAGAAGCACAAGAGCATTTTAATAAAAAAAAAAAAAAAAAAAAACACCAATAATTCAATAAGAATTACGAATACGTAATAAATATTATGTAAAAAAAACTGTGATTTAATTTTTTTGGGGGTGATTTTTTTCTTTGTTTGCTTGTTTGTTTTAGTTCAATTTGTGTTAAATTTTATGAATGGGTCTATTAACAAAAATCACACGAAGGTTTTTTCTTTTTCCTTGTAATTAACTAAGTTAAGTGTCGTGTTTTTTTTTTTTTTAGTTTTGAGTTTTCATACTCTTCCAGTGATGAACGTTAGATTTTCTCGGAATCGGCGGAACCTTCGCGCCCGCTCCAGTTTCCCGTCGGCGCTGCCAGGGTGCAAAGCGACTTCCGGGTGACGGGAGCCAGCCGTAAACATGGCGGAGGAACTGTTGGAAACAGTGGAAAGACTTCAGGCTCGGCTCCTCGACAACACGGAGCCTCGGAAGGTAACAGCCCGACCGGCCCGCCCGCACCTCCGCGCTCGTCGGCCCGGACGCTTTCAGCGACGCGTGACCGCTGTTTGTTGATTTTACAAACAGAAAGCGATCGTCCACCATTTTTAAATGGTGCGTTCGGAGGTGCAGGATGGAGTCCGACATATGAAACGTCAAATTAAACCTCCACGATTTGGTCCTGAACGCAAACGATGACCTTTCTAAAGCAATAACAACAACCGATGTGTACGTCAGTATACTTCACAGAGCAATACACAGGATTTTATTGGCCTACACTTGACATTTTAAAGTAACACGCACATGTTTCCACTTTTAAAATGTTACTATTGGCACTATTAAACTATAGACTTTTGTCAAGCGACGCGATAAAATGCATATTTTTTTTTGTCGATCAGCGGTGCGTGAGGCGATTGTCAATCCAGAAGCAAAACCTTTTTGTGCATAAATGTATCTGTAACATGCAGACTTGTGAAAACGCTCGTATCGCTCGTAAGTGCAAATTGCTATTTATGTTCAGTCCTCAGTTCCGAACGAAGCTCTCGAACATCGAAGTGTTTCCTGCGGATCCTGAGTTCTGAAGACACAGGGAGTTGTTGATATTTGCTGTGAATATTTTGACGTGGATGGATAAATGTTGGACAAAAACTAAATCCGAGTCGGGTCAGCGCCGGTCCTAAAATTTCCGACAGCAAGTGATGGCATCACGCGGAACGTCACAATAATCGTGGGCTTTTAACTTGTTATGACGAACATCTTCGGCCCGTTTTCAGATCTTCTAAATGTACCAACGAGTCCTGCTCGACGGCACGTCGGTGCAGTCAATCAATGGAGTCACTAGAGAAAAAACTAAGAAACAAAACAAAAACACAAATGTCACAGTGACGAATTAGCTGTTAGCATTTGAGCTAGTGGTACAGAACGTACTAACCGGTTCAGCTTTAATGATAAATTGATTAAATCGTTGTCATACAACATATTCTAGATTTCCCACCATGTGCAATCGTGTAATTGTATTGTATTGTGTGTCTTCTACATAAAATTAGATATCAAACATAAAATTAGATATCAAAAGACATTATATATATATATATATATATATATATATATATATATATATATATATATATATATATATCTTTTACTATACTATTATATATATGTATATGTATACACACACACACATATATAATAGTATAGTTTAGTGATAATATAGTGATTTACCATCTGGATGATTCAGGAGCTCATAACAGACCACAAATGCAAGCTTAGCAAATATAAGATATCTTATTTAAATGCATTCCTGATTCCTGGATTCTCTCACATAGGGAACAGAATAAACATGAAGCGCTTGTGTTTCACGTTCTAGTTTGATTGACGTGATCATCACACAGACAGACACCCCCCCCCACCGCAATGACAGCTCTCACACTGATTTCTCCACACACAGCCATTTGAGAAGTGACAGATTATGTGGGAAACAAAGATGCATTTCAAAACTGGAATCCAACTCTCTTATAACAATGCGGGACAGCGTCTCAAGTTGCAGGATGTGTGAAAAGTAATCAAAAGGCATGACTCTCCTGTACAAAGTGGGACGTTTGGCCACTCTATGTAGAGTCTTGTAAGTACTGCTGCAACAAAAAAATCTATGCCAGTCGACATTGCATCATGAAGATCTACTTTTCGCAATTGGGGATTCGTCACAGTTAGTTTCATGCTTTCCGGCCAATGTTTTATTTCCCAGTAGGGAACTTGTCAAAAAAAGACGGTGTGACGCGAAGGGGTCGGTCAACGACATTCTCACATTCTGTTGTGTCGTAATGAATGTGAGTCGAAATCTAATTGCGTCATGACATAATTGTGTCTTGCAGATACAGGACATAAGCACAGTGTAACAAATAGCCCAATATTAATGTGATTGTCTGGAACAACACCATCACTTAACCAGATTTAAAGACACTTATTGCGGAAGACAGGGAAAAAAATGGGCTAAATTTGAACAATTAATGATATATCCATCCATCTTCTACCGCTTATTCCTCCACGGAGGGTCGTGGGGGGACTTGAGCCTATCACAGCAGATTGGGCAAAGGCGGAGTCCACCCTGGACTGGATGCCAGTCAGTCTCAGGGCTATATATAAATATATATATCTATAGACAGACACTCACATTCATCCCTAAGGAGAATTTAAAGTCTCCAGTTAACCTAATCCCCAGTTGCACATGTCTTTGGACTGTGGGAGGAAGCCGGAGTACCCAGAGAACCCACGCAGGCACAGGGAGAACATGCAAACTTCACACAGAAAGTCCTCAGCCTCCATCCCAACTGGGATTCGAACCCAAGGCCTTCTTGCTGTGAGGCGTGCCACCCCTTAATGATATATAAACATTGAAATTAACATACACACACATCAGCCAGTACTAAATGGTGTTAATTCTTCTGATTATATTGCAAGAGGCCTTGGCCTCACATTTGCATTTCCAATCAGACACTTTGACCGTCACATTGGTGGCTTCTTCTTGGAAAGATTTCCACAAGGTTTTACAGTGTTTGTCCGAGAATATGTGCCCATGCATCCAGTAGAGCATTTATGAGGTCGGGCACTAGTAATGGAGGCCAAGGCACAGCTTGCAGTCACAGTCCAGTTTATCCCAAAGGTGCTTCTAGGCAGTTGCTTGGCGACGGAAACCCATTCCATGAAGCTCCCGCTGCACACCTCCATGAATATATTAATATAATTGGAAATTCTAAAACCTTAAAGAATAGAATCAACAGAGCATTGGTGATTTTTTTTTATTTTTTATTTTCAATTTATTTGTTTTAAAACAGGCCACAGCCCCTAGCAGTCGCTGACCCACTACTGAGATTTTAGTGCTATTTCGTGTCATGAGAAGGAAGCAGGAAATAAATTTGAGAAATCGTCTTACTGCAAGAGTGGCATCCTGTTCGGATTCCAAGCTTGAAGTCATTGAGAGCTTTAGAACAGCCTACTTTATATCAAAAACATTTGATACTACACAACTAGTCGTGTCATACACCTGTGGTAATCTTATCTATCTATTAATCATCGATAGATCAAGTCATATAAATCCTACTTCCGATGGATGTATTCATTTCTAATTTATGTTATTTCCTTGCATTTTTCAGTTATTGAAGACCTTCAGAAGATTGGCAGAGCTACCGATGACTGTGGAAATACTAGTGGTACGTTTATGTGGAGATATTTTTTTACATCCAGTCAATTAAAAAGAAAATGTTTCTTTAAATAGCCAGTTACTCAAAATAAGCCTGCAACGATGTTCTTGTTTTCAGGAGTAGTGTTTGACAACTTACTGACACATGGTTTTTTTCTTTCCTGTCACACGAACGTGTTCATTGATTTCACTCCACTGCAGTTTAAGTAAAGTTTCCGCAGCTGCTCACATTTGATCGCACGTAGTCGTAACGTCTACATCGTCAGAGCCTTCTCTACCTCTGGGACACGCCTTCTGGGTTGATGATAGATGAAATGTTGACGCACGACTTTTCCTTTTTGGTGTCTTCTGTAGGAGACTGGAGTCGGGAAAACTGTCAATTCATTTCGGAAACATGAAGTAGTTGGAGAGTCAGCAAAAAGCCTTGTAGTTCAGTGGAAGAAACTGGTTCCACAATCAGCAGACAGGTGAGTCTTGATTTTGGAATACACACACTTCGTAATGAAAAGAAACACATCTTCATTTGTTAGTCAAATTAAGACTACTTACTACTAAAGTCAATATCGGTCCTACCAGTCTTACTCATATCTATTGGTTGAATTCACTTAAATAAATGTTCCAGATCCACTCTAAATTATACAATTTAAGTTCTTATTTAGCAATGATTTGTTAGTTTTTTGTTTGTTTGTAGAAAATATAAAAAATTCTGTAAAACTTGTAAAAATGTAAAAAATGTTTTACTCACATGCAAATTATAATAGATGTCTGACTTCTGGAAACAGTGTTTTCATTACTTTGGTTTTAATAGTTTATCATCTGTATAAGTATGTAAAGTTATTAAATAAACATTAATAAAAGTTTGTTCATAAATCATTTGATTTTTCAAATGAGTGGACTCGAGCTGAAATCTAGAAAATCTAGAAAAACAATCTAGAAAAACATTTTTAACTATTCAAGTAGGTAAAATCTGTTCTAATTGTCCATTGAGTCATTACATCCGCTGAAGATCTGATCTGTTTTTCCTCATCCTGTGTCGTTGCGAAGCAGATCCACCAACAGTCATGTCAGAGAATCTCGGTCGCACGCGCACTCCCAGGGCCAGGAGCCGGGCGGCGGGGGCTACCGACGCACGCGGGAACCCTCGCCCGAGGAAGAGCTCTGCTACACGGACCAGGAAGAGGAGCGGGGGTACCACACAAACTACTCACCGTCGCCTCCTCGGCAGGAACAGTACAGCCCCCCGCAGCAACGAGGCTACCACTCAGACGAGTACGAGAGCCCGGAGCCAGAACCGAGCCCCCCCCCTCCTCCCCCCCCGCCTCCGTCGCACAAAGACGCCCGCCACGCCAAATCGAACAGAGAGTCCAGCAAAAAGCACCATCACAGCGACCAAAAAAGGGAAAGGGGCGAGGAGCCGCATCAGCACCACGGGAAGACGGGCGGCGATCGAGGAGGCGCCGAAGGAAAAAAGCCCAGTTTAGAGAGTCCCGTACAGAAACCATCGAAACAGAACAAGAGGTCCACCACGCATGAACGCAAGGTGGAGGAGAAGAAGAAAAAAGAGGAAGGTGGGCGTTTAGTTTAGGAAAGACATCTGAGGACACAATCATTGGGTCAGGCTTTTAAACCCCGTTTTTTTTTTGTTTTCTTTTTTTCCCCCAGGGAGACCGCAGTTGTCGAAAGACTCTTCGTCCAAGGAGGAGGAAGACGACTTTGAGACCCCCACCATGTCTTTCGAGTCGTTTCTAACGTACGACGCGCCAACGTCGGTCAAAAAGAAGAAGAAGCCCTCGTCGTCGTCCGCCTCGCACGGCCGGCCGTCTCATTCCGCGTCTGCCCACCACAAAAGCGCCCCTCCGCCCGTGCCCTCTTCCACCTCCACCACCACCACCTCCTCCTCCTCCTCCTCTTCCTCCAAAGCGAACAAAGCCAACGGCAACAAGAGGTCACGTTCAGGCTCCAATTCAGTCGCCGGCACCCAAGAAAAACGCAAAAGGGTGAGAAATGCAGCACGTGCGGGTCAGGCCTTTGATTTGATCCGCCTTGCAGACGCCCTTTTATTTGACACTTCACCAGCACAGCAAAATCAGATTCTGTAGACTTCGGAATTCTGTATGCTGCATGGATTTAACCAGACTTTAGAAATTGGGATTTGTCCCTCGATGCCTTAACCTCTTAAGACCCGAGCTCTCTCTTGATATGCATTCTTAATATGTCTTTGATGTTTAGGATTATTGGGACCTGAGGAAGTGTAAAGACTGAGAATCGTGTTTTAACAATATTTTGAAACAAGTGGTTTTTGGGGACAATGATGTCCACATGCAGGGACAATCAATCTAAATTTGTAATAATATAATGTTTATGGGTCCATGTATGTGGACATTTGGCCCCATACTAAGAAGAATTAGCTTTTATATGATAGGTAACCCAACATCTAATATCCACATATGTGGATGCCAGGTCTTAGGGGGTTAAAATATGCTTGGGTCCATGCTCACTTTTGATGAAACTCCAGTCAAAGTGGTTTGAGTATGTTTATTTTGCTTTTAATGTTAGCTTTTTTTTCCCTCCTTTACGCCACATCTTAGCAGGTTAAACAAGCACCGTAATAATCTTGTAACATGTACACGTTTAAACTGTAGATGGAATGTGTAAATAAACGCCCAATTATTTAGTAATTTTGAACAAAACTGAGAGAAAAACTGCAAGAAAATTGAAATATATTGTAATCAAAACTCAGCAGTGTTTATCAGCCCTACCTGGCAGTATTTGTCAGCAGAGTTCAAAATGAAGGTTAATATTTAGAATTATTGTCAGACAAAAGCTCAAGCCTAAGTAGTGCTGCTTTTCCCTGTTCATTTTACTGTTACTATTCATATGAATACAGTATGTGCTGGAACAATGCACGCACAATACACGTTTCCTGTTTCCTTTTCCTTTAACTGAATCTGCGCTCCTTAATGTTCTCTTTCATTATTGCAGATGAAAGCGGTTTGTGGGTGATACTTGTTGGTATTCATGTATTTCATCTGCAGGTGGTGGAGGCTGTTCCAGCCCTTCCTGAAATTCCTCTGCCGGCCATTCAGCCCAATTACAGACCTCTGCCCTCCATTGATGTCACGCCATTGTCCCCTCAGAGACGAAAAGGTAATTCTCTCTCTTTCTCTCCCTCTCTCTCTCAACACACAAGAGAACCTATGCAATTGCACAAATTGTAATCTATCACCAGCAGATTGTTTTTTTTTGGTCAGTGTCAGCATTTGCACAGCTCATCTGCAATCATGGGGATGCGTACGGAGTCACCCCCTGTTTACTGACTCCCTTTTTTTTTTTTTTTTTTTTTTTTAAACTTTCAGTTCCTCTCTGTAACGAAGACGAGGATGTGGGGTTCATCGGAAAACGACTCAACTCGAAGATGGTGGTGTTTTCTGGATCGAAGACCTCCTACTTACCCAGGATGATGACGTTGTATGAGCAGTGTATCCGCGTGCTGCAGAACAACATTGATTGTGAGTAGTGCTGCTTTATATTATACGCTAAATAAGACCCAATTACGCTAGAGTGCGAAATGTCAACAACCAGTCACAAGAAGTCATTAAAGGAGAATATGGAGGATGTGATTTAGTGCACTTATACATCACACTTTTAATGTTGTTAAGCAGACTCTTGTTCAAGCTGCAGTTAAATAAATATGTAAAATAATAGTAGCATATTTTCTGGACTAAAGCGCGCACTTAAAATCCATTAATTTCGTCAAAAATCAACTGAGCGCCTAATAATCCGGTTATGTATGGATTCATTCTTGTGCTTACTGATGTCAAACCAATTTTAAGATCTATTAAAATGTTTTAATACGACTTTGGTAAACTACAAATGAACCAAGTGCACCGCCTATAGGACCATTACGGTAGTTAGTGTGGGTGTCTGTATATGGACACCAAAATAAAGTTTGACTTTTCCGACTATTTTGGTTCTCTTAATGCGCCTTATAATCCGGTGCGGTTTATGTATGGGCGAAAATCCCGTGCAGACCCGTTTTTTGGCAGTGCACCTTATAACCTGGTGTGCCTTATGGTCTGGAAAATACAGTACTTGAGAGTGCTTTGTGCTTGTGTGTGTTTTTAGCCATTGCTGAGGTGGGTGGAGTTCCGTTTGAGATCCTGGAGCCGGTGTTGGAGCGATGCACGCCAGAGCAACTGTGCCGCATTGAGCAGAGCAACCAGGTGAGCAGGGATTGAATTGCTAATAAACTGATAAATGCATTTATGTGAGCACTTCATGGATTCAAGCCAAGACCAACAAGCAAGGCCCTGTTTGCGCAGCGTTCTCCAAAGCCGTATCGTGTGCAGATGCCGGTGTATCGGAAATCTTAGTGCACACGGAGGCGCTAAACAATATAGTGTACATGTCAGACCAGTATGGGGCGGTAATGAGTCGACCATGCGTACTCTTAGGCATCTGTTCGTCCTTGGAAATTTAAGGAAGTGCGTTATCCCAACAGTGAACATTAGCAGAACAATGTTCTGTTGTCTTGTTTTGTATTTTATTCTATTTTTCAGGTGGAATTAAACTTGCTTTTTCACCTGAAAACATTGTCGCCTAAACAGGGCCCTAATCGTAACACCATCACCAACTTCAGCTTTATCTTACCCAATATAATATACCAAATATCATATACTAGATCAAAAAATACAAAATTACAGTAAAGTACAATGAGACATGGTAATTCAGCTATTCACCTTTATCCTTCACATGTATTAAATAAAATGAAAAAGAATATCATGAATTTACTTTGGAGTTTGATCTCCAAACTTATTTTTAATTTAAAAACATGACGAAATGATGGGGGACCTTGAGCATACGCTAGTATTAATGTATGTATCGCATTTTCCGGACTATAGAGCGCACTTAAAATCTATACATTTTGTCAAAAATTGTCTGTGCGTCTAATAATGCACCGGTACAGCTTATGTATTATTAATTATGGTTGTGCTTACTGATGTCAAACCACTTTTAAAATCTTTAAAAATGTTTTAGTGCACCGCTTATAGGAGCTTTACGGTAGTCAGTGTGGGCTCCAAAATAAAGTGTGAATTATCTGACTGTTTTGTTTGCTTAATGCGCTTTATAATCCGGTGCAGTTTATGTTGAAAAAACCCGTTCAGACCTGTTTTTTGGCAGTGCGCGTTATAACCCTTATGGTCCGGAAAATACGGTACACAGATGGAAAGATTTTCTTTAATATACAGACCTCTTCTTTACCAAGATATGAATCTAACTTCAGGGGAACCTAATGAGAGAGATGAAGGTTCCTGTGCGTTATTCTTGCAGTGGTTTATTGAAGATTCTGATGAACTCTGGATGCGTCACTGTCAACGAGACTTTAAGCGAGAGACTCCTCAGGAGTACGAATCCTGGAGGGAATTGTACCTGAGACTCCACGACGAGCGCGAAGAGCGGCTGAGGCTGCTCACCCAGAACATCTCCTCTGCACATGCCAACAAACCAAAAGGTAGGAGAAGCTTTTATCAACTTCCTTTTTTTTTTTTTTTTCCCCGGTAGAACGTAATTCAGCGTTTTGAGGATGAATCCCTCACCGGTGGATGAAAACGAACCTCTGATTGTTGTCCTTGTCCTGGCAGGGCGACAGGTTAAGATGGCATTTGTGAATTCTGTTGCAAAGCCGCCGCGGGACGTTCGCCGCCGGCAGGAGAAGTTCGGCACCCTCGCTGGTTTATCTACGGCTGCTTCCACCGCGGCCGCATCTCCCATTAAGTCTGTACCGATGTCTCATCTGCTGATGCTTTTAAAGTTCACGTGACATTCAAGAAGTTAGGCTTTTTCTGAAGGATGCAACTGCTGAGAGAAAAACATATAAATTAGTCTCTATAATGCAATGTTTATATTTCATCACCATCTTAAATTAATGGCTTATTCCTTTATTTTTGTAAGGTTTTTCAGGGAAAACAAAGCATCAGCATAAGGGGATAATTTAACCTCCTAAGACCCGAGCTCTTTTTTGATATACATTCTTAATATGTCTTTGCTATTTAGGATTATTGGGACCTGATAAGTTTAAAGACTGAGAATCATGTTTTAACAATATTTTGAAACAAGTGGTTTTTGGGGACAATGATGTCCACATACAGGGACAATCAATCTAAATTTGTAATAATATAATGTTTATGGGTCCATGTATGTGGACATTTGGCCCCGTACTAAGAAGAATTAGCTTTTATATGATAGGTGACCCCAAATCTAATTTCCGCATATGTGGACGCCAGGTCTGAGGAGGTTAAGCCTTTGTGGCATTACAAGTTTATTGTATTATTTTGATCTCACTGTTTGATTTTCACTTCACTGTATCTTCAGATAAGGAGCGCTAACTGCTCTTATGCCTCTTTGTTTTCCAGAATTCGAGCACCTACTACAGATTACTCTGGTGAATTAAGTCGCCCCACTTCCTCCCATTCTAACAGCTCATCTCGCTCTATAATACCAGCTGCAGGAGCAGCACCCGGTGCCCGAGACAAGCCACAGGTCAAAAGTGAGTGTGCGATAACCCTTCTCGGCTGTTGTTCACAGTAGTCATTCCAAATTGTGTGCGTTTTGTGGGGGTTTTTTTTTTGTTTGTTTGTTTGTTTTTTCACAAAAAAGTTCACATTTGGTTTATTCTTGTCTTCTCAGAAATTGCCCCGATGATGGCCAAAACTATCAAGGCCTTCAAGAACAGATTCTCACGCCGATAATGTGAAACAACACGTATTTTAGCAATTCCAGCTTTTTAATTTGTTTAGGAAAAGAAAAAAAAAAAGCAGACCTCTTTATGACTGTGCACACTTCCGCACCTTCATCTTTCAAATGTGTCAAATGAGCTTTGATGTTTTGGTGGATTTTTTTTCCCCCCCTTCAGTAATTTAGATGGTGACATCTCTATTTAAAACGCAACTCGTTCTGTGTCCTTGTTTTGTAGAACCATTTTACAATATTGTTTTGGCTATTCAGGAATGTTTCTTTGCTTTTAAAGTCATATGAGAAGATGGATTCCAGTATCATGTGTTTGTGCGCATATAGGGCACAAACGGCGACAGTCCTCTCGTCTCATGATTTTTCTTGGGCAATCAAGGTATACACTACACAAGGAGAAAACTTTATTATCTTATTTTTGTGGGATAATAATGCAAGTGGAGTGCAAGTTAATATGTTATCATTCCAGCGGAGCTCATGAAGTGGCTGGTTGAAGACTACTTTTCAAATCACAATATTTCAAGCAAATTTAGATCATGTGTACAAAATACCAAACACCAAGACGTTTTTAAATTATTTTAACCCCCCCAGTGGATTTAATAATTTTCTGTCATTAAATGTGGAGGTCTGCTTCACTCTGACAAATGGCTGAGGACTGCAGGAAGGAAACGACAAGAAAAATGGCAGAAATTCAGTGGTGAGGAAATGTATTTATTTTCAGCAGTAGGTACTGGTACCTGTATAATTTGGGTCTATTAGGAAGTAGTTTTAAAATGTAATTTTATTAGATTTTAATGTTATATGGTCATTTTTATTAAAATTGACTTTTGCCCTTGAGTGCTTGTCTTATTGTGTTCCAGAGTTTTCTTGTTTTTCTTAATTTCAGCTTTAACTGTTTTTTTTTTTATTCCCACTTTCACTCTGTGTGTCATTTTGTTCCTCTTGGTCCAAAAACAGATGACTCTTCATTTTTTTCATTCATGATGATGGAAAGTGTCTTAATGTCTTAAATGGACATTGTTTAAAAAAAAAATAATAATACCACAATCAAGTTGTCAAGCCTCATCTTATACCACTGCGCCTTGCAGCGTTGTTGGACCATAAAGATGACGTTTTAGACATCATGGTGCCGCAATGGACTGCACCTGAGCGGGGGGGGACTGCAACAGCTGCAACAGCCGCAACATTGTGCGACAGCGTTGTCGCTTAACGATGACAGTGAAGTCAGCCAATGAGAGGCCGTCATGCCGTCACGTGCTGATGTTTTGACACGAACGTGGGTTAAGTTGTCAGCATTTTATAATTTCCCCAGGTTCCTTGACTCTTTCAAAATAAGATGCCCTGAGCGCTCATTAGAAAGTAAGCGTGCCGATCCTCTACTATTGATATAACTCTCGTTCGTGGTGACTTTATTGTTCCCGGGCCCGCTCATAGCTTTGTCATTTTACGTTCGTGTTAAAGCTCTAAAATGAAGTAGCAGGGGAGTACCTGCCGCTTGTCCAGCTCTTATTTTCAAAATCTTAAACCGGAAGTCTTTTGCACTATATTTAACCTGACACGGAAAACAGTTAACTTTGGCTGCAAAGTGAAAGTGCAGCATTTCCCCAGAGACGGTTCGGCCGCTTCTGCACGATTTCTCGAACCCAGAAGTGTCTTGAGTTCCGTCATGTCCGGACACGGACACGGACACGGCCACGGCCACGGCTGCGGGTGCGAGGGGGAGCATGAGCCCTCGGAACGGGGCTTCGAGTACGGCTTGTACAGCCGAATCGACCTGGAGAAGCTGCAGTGCCTGAACGAGAGCAGAGACGGAGACGGGAAACTGGTGTTTAAACCCTGGGACCAGCGCAACGAGCGGGATAAGGTGGGGGCTTACGAAGTATCTCCCCCGATCGTCCGCCCTGCTTGAGCCCCCCTTGAAATTACACCCACCGATCAACAATGACTCGACAGGGATTGATGCGATTTGGTCAGAACCCTAATCCAACAGCGGCCAATGTCACGTTAAGAAGCAATATGTTAAGATTACCGCCACAGATTCAACGATCACGCTCTTTTGTAATAAGAGTTACCCTTTAGTTATGCTTTTAATTGTGTCCCATATTCACAGTGTAAGACGATTGACATGGACTATCATTGAAGAAGATGACTTGGATGAAAAATGTCTTTTCCCCCGTTGCACTGGAGATATTCACTAAATGTACGCGTGTGTGATTGTCGACACATTGTTCTTTGCTCTTTCAGTATGTTGAGAGTGATGCAGATGAAGAGTTGCTGTTCAACATCCCGTAAGTATATTTAAGGAGTTATGACACGGACTGCACTGTTTGGTTGATTTTGCTTCTCCGTTCATCACCAGAGAAACCAAAATCCCTCTTTTAGATTTACAGGTAGTGTGAAGCTAAAAGGCATCATCATCTCTGGAGAAGATGATGACTCTCATCCGGCTGAAATACGACTGTGAGTGTTTGTCTCCCCTGGCTAATCAGATTTTGTTGTTGCCTGTTTCACACTGCAAATTTGATTCTTATTGAAGCAAAATCTTCTGCTCTGCTACATCCTGTGCAGGATTTTAAAGCTGATGTAATAGTTATTCATTCCAGGTACAAGAACATCCCTCAGATGTCCTTCGATGACACTGGCAGAGAACCAGAGCAAGCTTTCAGACTTAACAGAGACCCACTGGCTGAGCTGGAGTATCCCACAAAGTAAAAGCACCATTTGTTTTTCTTTAATCCTCTCAATCAAACTATACACTTTCAAGCAGCGTATGAGACATGAGTTGGGTGTTGGTTCTTGGAAATCCCTAACGTTTAATGACGCTTTGAAATGAAAGGACAAACAATTTATCTAGTGTTTGATTGTACCAGCTCTGAGTTGTGATACGTCTCTGAGGCAACTGATTATCAAGTTTCACTTTCTATGAGTGTAATCTAATCTCAAATCTCTTCTGCCGCCTTTGCCAGGATTGCTCGTTTTTCCAATGTTCACCACCTTTCTGTGCACATCTCAAAGAACTATGGAGCAGAAAGCACCAGAGTCTACTACATAGGCCTGCGGGGAGAATACTCAGAGGTCGGGCGCTGCTATTTTCTTCAGAAAAAGCGAAAACAAACTATCATTTGATTCACTAAAAATTTTTTCAGAGAATCTCAAGACTTAAATCTATAAAACCACAACAACACACAAGTTCTAAAAAAAACTTAAGTTTACAATTGAGCAGCATAGGCAGCAAATTATGGATCTATTTAAAATAGCCCTGCATAAAAGTCTATTAAGTCATATAACTGTTAAATTATCGATGGAGATTATGGGTAGAAACACAGAGCTTGAGAGTTTACACTGATATAGTATAAATAAAATCCTCATACAAGTTTCTGCTGTCTCCTAAGGCTCTATAAACCAAATCAGGAGAGGCTTAGTGAGAACTTTGCTTGAGTAGACCAGCTAGGACTTTGATTTAAACCCAGTCCAACATCTCTGGAGAGACCGACAAATGGATCTCCACGGATATATGTTTTAATTTTAGCATAACATCACCAAATAACGAAAGTGAACAGCGTTCCACTTTACTTCACGACACTTTGAAAACAAGAGCTGGAAAGATGACCGTGCTCATCTGGAGCTGTTCCCTGTTTTTTTAACCCTTTGTTTTTACCTGAGCAGTATGAGGCCAATCTCCTCATGAACATCCTTTCCTCCTTCCTTTCTCAGGCTCACAGACATGAAGTGACGATCTGCAACTACGAGGCTGCGGCGAACCCCGCGGATCACAAAGTTGAGAGTATCATCCCACAAACCAACTTTATTTCCTGAAACGCTGGCAAAAAGAACAAGGAGGAGGAAAAGGGAGAGGGTTCCAGGGGTGTCTGCTTGACAGGTGTACATAAGTAACAGCGGAGTCCAGAGCTGCATACCGGCACAATGGTTGCGCTCGGCTGGGGCCGAGCAGAGTAAAACAGGAGCGGAAAGTGTCCGAGGTGTTTAAAGGTGCTGAGTTGTTGCTCTGCTTTGTGTGGCAACGAGTCGTGAAAGATTAATAACAAAATGCATGAACTGTGGTTGACCAGATAACTTCATCAGGTTGGCACCTGTGCCAAGACCTGAGTCTTGTTAAATGTTATCCATCACTCCAATAACGGGATAGCTGCACTTAAATAAAACACACAGACTGGAAATGAAGTGCGTGTTATTTAAATCCATCTATCCATACATCTCCACACACTCATAGCCGCCCCTGCCTTAAGCGCAGGACGCGCAATCTGTGTTGGGCCCCTGTTTGCGCGAGCGGACACATTTTGTGCACATGTGCTGCCGTGAGACACACGAGAGCAGCTGTGAGTGTGAAGCAGGAGAGGTCATCTGACACAACACATGCCATCATAATGAAGATTGACAGCAGTCGATCTGACCAATCACTGGTCAGTTGCACGACTGCAGGTGAAATGACGGATATAAACAGTATATACACGTATATAGGTAGTTAGTTATTGAAAACTACCTTGATACACTGGTGTCCCGCACAAATGTAGTTTTTGTCCCACATCTGGTGAATTGGGATCTGGTCACCCTAGCTAAATACACCACACATATAAAGGTATAACATAAACCTAAACAGTATTCAATATATATTGTCTCTTGCTCTCTGTCTGTCTGTCTGTCTCCCTCCCCCCCCCCCCCTCTCTCTCTCTCTCTCTCTCTCTCTATATATATATATATATATAGATATGATATAGATATCTATATAGATATATCGTATATATGTATATATATATATATATAGAGAGAGAGAGAGGGGGGAGATCGGAGGGCCCCCTCACGTAACACGCTTTGGGCCCCATTTAGGTTAGGGGCGGCCCTGCCCACACCTATAAACACACGATACACATACACGTACAATACCAATGTGTATATACACTTGTGTATCTAATACCTGACACTCTGTTTCCAGGTATTGATCGTGGGTGTTTAAGGAGTTAAATTCTTATTTTAGTGGAAGCGAACACAAAAAAAAAAAAGGGTGCGAAAGCCCGTGTCTCTGGTCGTGACGCGCCTCGCGACGCCATGACGTCACCGGCGACCTCTGCCTGAGGACCAGTAGCGGAAATTCTGCGCGTCGACGACCGGGACAGCAGCGGTAAGTGGGCCAACTTCTACCCCTCTGTCGCCCTCAAAACTCGCCCCCCGACTACGGCCACGGCAGGCGGGGGTTCCGGCGGTCCGGCGTGCCGAATAGTCAGGGCGAAACTTAAGCGGGAGGCGGAAAGAAAAGGCGCCGGTCGGAGACAATACAGCCGGGGATAGCGAGCTAGCCGGTAGCAGCGAGGGAGACGGCGAAATACGGGGGGGGGGGGCACAGCTCGGGGGTGGGGGGTTCGTGTCACCGAATGCCATCACAATCGAGGATTATGGATTACGGCCCGTGGATCATATCCCGGAACTGAGCTGGGGCCATTCATTATCTCCTTCCTCTGCGACACCTCCGCCAGCCTCATCCTCGGCTCCCGCTAACCGCAGCGGAGCCTTCTGCTCGGGCTTTTGGGTCGTTCGCTTTTGTTCCTTTTTGGTGAAAACGGCTGTTTACACGTCGACTGTTTTGGCGTAACCTACAGTGGTGGATCTGCAGCTTTTTCGACCGCAGCAGTAGTGAAAAGCAGGTGGGGGAGCAGTGCTGTTGTGTGTGTGTGTGTGTGTGTGTGTGTGTGCGCGCGCGTGTGTGTGTGTGTGAGTGAGTGAGTGAGTGTGAGTGAGGGGTTGGTGGCTGTCAGATCGTGCACAGTGCTGTGTGTTATCCTGTTGTTTGTCAGCCATCTCCAATCACTGGGAGCTCTCCTATTGCAGTAGTCTGGAGTCTGCATCTGTGTGTGTGTGTGTGTGTGTGTGTGAGAGATGGGAGAGTCGCTCCTGTTGTGTTGAATCTCGATATAAAATGAGGTCGTGCAGATTTATACTGTATAACTACTGATGTATTTGAAGTTGGCTGCAAAGCAGTTTGAGCCGCCCACTGCTCATGAGCGTCTCCTTGTTTTTCTTGTACTAGTCTGCCACCAAAACTCCCAGTATCACCATCAGATCTGATCATGGAAATACACATTTGCGCTGATATTTATCCTTGTAGTCCAGCATAACGGCATTCTACTTTTTTTGTTGTTGAATATTTGCTTCATATTTGCTCCTTGGATCAAAGTTTAGAGATTGAGAATAATCCCACTATTTCTGTTGTAAATATTGTTTTAAATGGAATCATTTCGGATGAGCAAAGGGGTTAAAGGGGGTTGCATTAGAAATGGAATACATTTTAGATGTGAGTCTGGGGAGCTGGGGATTTTAATTTGATATATTCATGGAGGGATTATAAAGTGATTACTCTGCTGTTTGAACATAACATTTTGCGGCCTGTTTTAGGATTTATCCTCATTGTTCAAGCAGATTGTTCAGTGTGGTCACACTCCTCCACTTTTCACCCCCCCCCCCCCTTAATTTGACTCATCCTCTTGTGCATTACACTTTTGGCCATATTAACTGTGGGGCTGTCCGTTCAACAGGCCAGATATCAGCTCAATTTATTGAGAAATTTAAAGTATCACACATAAGTTTATGTCATTTGATGCTAAGTAACCCCCCCCTCCCATATTTTATCAAAAAAGGAAAGCATGCTGGAAAGCAAGGGGTAGAGCAATCGTGGTGAATTCTAAAAATAATGCCGACATTATGGGACAAGGTTGAAAATGGTCAAAGTCGAGGAACAGGTTCTTTATCCACAGACCTGCAGTTAAAAAAATAGCTTTTATCATGTCTGTCATGTCATGTATTCTTGTGCATACCAGAGTGTTTTTTTGGTTTTTTTTTACCAGTAGTCCACACTTTCAGACTCATCTTCTTAACACGACTCCTGGTATGCTGACCCATGACTCTTATTAGCTTTTTAGAGGTTATTAGCTCAGGGGTTCTACTTTTTTTAGAAACAGAATTACGAGTTTTTCGTGCTTTTTCTGAAAACATGAGAGATCATATTTTTTTGTGCATGCGTTATTAGTTTGCAAACATTATTTTAGATATTGGTCAAGTAACATTTTGACAAATTAACGCATAAAACCATGACATTCCAAAAGGCAGTCCTACTTTTTTCCCCCCACCACTCTAAACTTGTGACTGCAGGAATTAAAACATCTTAAACTTACGTTAGGGTCTTTACTACCTTGCCCAAGGGTACCTCAGCAGTGCTCAGAAGCTGTCCTGGCACATCTCCTGCTACCAGCACACCATCCAAGTTTTGTCTGCAACTGGGGTTTTGAACCAAGAAGCCTCTAAATCTCAGCCCAGTCCCCCACAGACTGAGCTCCCACTGCCTCAGGGAAGGCTTGTTCGATAATATAAGATCTGTATTTCACCTTGTGAATTTTGAGACGCCAGCCTGTTGTACCCGAGACTGTGACATTTACCTGCTCAACCATGACAGCTGTGAAATTCCAACAGAGTAGATTATCATGGTTTACATATTAACCATCGTGTTTCAGGTGCAGATCACTGCATTAGTTGTTTCCCCACCATTTAAAACTGTAATGAACATATGGCCATCTTGTTGTGTTACTTATGACTTCTGTCTGAAGTTTGGTAATATCAATATCTGGATCATTGCTTTCGTCCATTTCTACAGACTAATGTTTCACAATAAGTTGACTATTGTTGAAAATGGTGTCAAAACAGGTACTTGCACAGCCTGGGGGCAACAGCTGACACAGCCACATTTTAAACTAGCGTACTTTCAAAGAATCCGTCACCATGTTCAACCCTTATTTAGCTGCAAGAATTCTGATAAATGATATCTTTAAAAAGATAAAAGTAGAGATGTAAAGATTAAAGATTGGTGATTAAGACTGAATCAGGGTTTTAATTGTAATGTTTAATTATAATGGGATGAAATCATCCCATGACCAATAAAACCACAAATTAAGTGAAGAACTGCTATGACCACCTGATTAAGAGTGTGTTGGTCCCCAGAAAATCAAATTCATGGTCCTGGTTGGGGTTCTGAGTGGAGCATGTGGACCCTGAGTATCTCTTGGCCTCTTTGGGTGGGGCAGGCTATGGCTGCAGTCATGGGGCAATCTGGGTAGTGGAGGGTGGCTGGCGTGGGCCGTCACGATGCGGGCATCGGTGGAAGCGGCGGGGGGTGGTGGGCTTGTCTGGCTTGCCCTCACGATGGGGTGGTGTGTCGGTGGCTCCGGTATGATGAAGGGCCATTCGGGATGTCTACATTGTGAACCCCTGGCATAAAACTGGTCTGAAGGGGCGGGGAGACGCTGGCACTGTTTATTGAAATAACCCCCCCCCCACAAAATTCATACAACAAGAGCAGTGGAGATGCCACTGTCTGCTCCAGAGCAGTGGTCAACTACTCCTGCTGAGAGGATCATCCTATGGACAGTAGAAGCTGAGCTGGGGGCCCCCTACCCCATGGTGCCATGTCTAGTGTGCTATCCCCTGATCACGTGGTTGCACCTTTTACTGTAATCCTTGCTGTTCCGCCCCGGGGAGGCCGGGGGGGGGGCGTCATGGTTGGCTTTCTGGTCTGTTCTATCCTTTGGGGGGTGGGGGTCTTTCATTGGATGTTGGGCTTATCTGTGTTGCTTGTGGTCTGCTGCCTGGATCAGCATGGCGGGGTTGCGGCGTTCCAGTCGGTATAGCAAGTGGCAGACTCACTCACGACACACACAGGCACACATCTACACTAATATACATACACACAAGCCAACAGGAATGAGGCTTGGGTGTCACTTTTTGACATGGTATGGTATGGCATGTTAATTTCTGTATGGTATGTTAATTTACTGTGTGGTATGTTAATTTCTTAAAGTGCAATATCATTTTTCATAAATCTATTTATTAAGCAATACCACATTTATAGTAGTAACTGATGTTAAATCATATTTTAAATTGTCTACTCTAAACAAAGAGCTATCATATTGTGTCATGCCCCATTAAAGTGAACTGAATTGCATCAAAATCCTACTGAATCAAACAAAATCACTCCAATTTAAAATATCTTTCCTGAATCATATTGTACGTCATGTATATATATTGTGTGTATATGTATTTGATTGGGCACTTTTTCCACTTTATATGTATTATATACATAATTTCCTTAATTATACACATATATTTGGTCATTATTTGATTTGGTGCTGCTAAACTTGCTTTTTTGGTAGAATAGGGAGAAAGAGTAAAGGTTAAGCCCTGTGAGTTATAAACAGCCTTGTTTTTACAGCAGCTCGCACAGAAGCTTGATGGGGAATTTGAGAGTCAACACCTCAAACATGTTGTGCTCTCCAGATCATTCCTAAACCGTTTTTGCTTTGTGGCAGAGCACATTATTCTGCTGGAAGAGGCCACAGTCATGAGGGAATGTCATTTCCATGAAAGGGTGTACAAGGTCTGCAATAATGCTTGGGTAGCTGGAACGTGTCAAAGTGACAGGGATGGCAGAACGTGACGTTTATTCATCCACAAAATACGTGCGTGGACCCAGAGATTAGTTTAGTAAAACTGAGGATTGAGAGTTTGAGAGAAACAACTTTATTATGATATTCCAACAAACCTAATGTGAAGATAGTTTTCAACCTAACAAAATCAAGTTTTCAACATAATCTTTAGTGTTAACATTGCATGATATGGCGATGTAATTTTCATGTGTGTGTTTTTCTTCAGCTGACGTGTTGTTTCTGATTTCCCAGCATCTTGTACAGTGTATGTGTGGAAACAACATGTCTGTGCCGCTGCTCACCAATGCTGTGACGGTGTCCGGGACAGAGAAGGAGACCGCTGTGGTGGGTGACTATGAATTATTTTCTGTCTTTTTGTGTGTTTCATGGGCACTATTCTTTTTTGTAGCCCGCAGATGTACAGAATATATTGGAAATTGAGGCTGGATTAAATAACAAAAATACATTTGTCTCCCACACACACATATAGCATCAATTTATCACAAATAAATGTGGGAATGTTTGTTAAATAACCATATATGCAAAAGAAACCTGGATTTTATAGATCAGTTTCTGGATATCCACTAAATACCGTGTAAGCCTCAGCAACAAGGATGTGAGGCCGATTTCCCACCCGTCAGCGTCACTTATGCTCATCGATGCTCTCGGAAGATCATATTACGCATCTGAGAACCTAATAATATCCATCCTAAACCAACCCATGTAAAGTTTATTTTATTTTCAAACATACTTGCTATAGATGCGTGGTCCCACTCCCTTCTTGAGTCAACTCTGGCTTCAACAGACGTCGGGACACTGTCCTGAGGCGGTGTTATTTTCTTGGGCGCTTATATGATTGCAGAGGTCTGGCTCCAGTTCACGTTCCAGAAACGAGCCCGAGTGCAGCCTTATGTTCTCTTATGTGTTGCTCAAGACATTACCGATTCACGGCTAGAATCCAGACCCTACATTTTGAAAAAGCCTGAGTTGGGAGATGAGGCTCATAAATTCAGAGCTATTTCAGGAATCAGTTCATAAAGTCATTTTAGACTAGAAAGTCAATTTAATTCCTCAATTACATTTGGGATACATGAGCTGTCGTTATACAATTGTGCAATGAAATTACAAGGCCAGATGGAGCTGCTGCTGCTCAACAGGTGTCCTTTTTTTAATGGTGGGTTTGAACCTATGACCTTCTTGCTATAGTGCTGATCATTCAGCTAGCTTCCACTTGTGCTGAAAAGCCTAACTGCTGCAGCTGCAGAACAACGTCTGCATTCTGAGCCGTGCACTTTCAGATCAGCTGACGTGTATATTTAATAAAATATACTTATTTTCAACCACAGCGCGGTGATGAAGACGTAACCTTGGCTCATACCTGACGTAGATCTCTGGTGTCTTGACAACAAACGACAAAGCACTAGCTTTCCAATTAGTTGTGTGTGCCTTCATGCTCAGCATTGGTTTAGTTTGGCTTAAACTGAAGATTTGCAATGTATTTTTCCAATGTATTTTCATCATTTCACAACTTGAAATAGCCAATTGGACAAAATCCATTATTAGCTGGAAGACATGCCACAGATTCCTCTGATGTTTCAGGAGTTTTCTTTCTTATCTCCATGAATTAAAATCCCTCCGATTCTTAATTAGAAGTCACTGATTACTTCCTTCTTTTCTATCTTGTATTAAGATATGAATGATTTTAAGGTCTATAATTTCAAAATCCTAACCTAGTTTTTCAATCCTTGCTTCAGGTTATCTTCCTCCATGGATTGGGAGATAGTGGGTGAGTATACTTAAACTTTTTAATTTAATATCACAGTTTGAACCCATGTGTGAATCACCAGTGCAAAGATACTTTAAATGCCAATTTTAAATATACAGACCACTGCGTTGTTGCATTGGATTGAGACATGTATAATGACTGCACTAGTAGTAATGATGTAAAACAAAAAGGCAAAGATGGCCAACAAGGCGTTTGAGGAAACCCCTGGTCAAAAACAATAATATATTTATTTAAAGAAATAATTCTTAATCCCTCTGGGATTAATGCATGGCAGCTTCCAGGTTTGATTCCACACATAATCTACTATAAAAAAAATAATTAAACTGTTTATTCTTAACTATTGCTTAAGGGAAAACACCTGCAAGTGTACTTTAGTGCAAACTTTAATGCTTACATTCTTTTTAAAACTTACATGACTTCTATATTGGGGGAAAGAAGAAAGAAAAATGACTTTGTTGTGACTACTGCTGCGGTGGCGGCCATGTTTGTAGTCCTACAAATCCCGTCTTGCTGGGGGGGGGGTAAGCAAGAATAAGAATGTCACATCTCTTTTGTTTTTTAACGGCCAAATTTCCAAATTTCCTTGGTGACCTTTGAGGTGTTTCTATATATTTCCTGCCGAAAGATAAAAAAAATCTGCTGCACTTAATGTTCCTAGGTATGTCATCATCATTCTAAAATTTAAAATGAGCTGCAGAGATCCTGCAGAGATGAAAACAGTTCCAGAAGGTCAATAATCACTGCAGCACTGCATCAGTCTGGGCTTTAGCGGCCAGTCGGAAACTTCTCTGCAGTAAAACACGCCTGCGCTTGCCAAAGAGCATTCAGAGGAAGACATTTGGAACGACCACTTCCTGCAGCTGGCTGTCTGAACTGGATATGGGAGACAGTTTCAGAAGGTCAACCGTCACTGCAGCACTCCACCAATCTGAGCTTTATTGCAGCATGGTGGGACAGAAGCTGGGACAAGGGGACTGTACAAGGTTGAGGGGAAAATGAAAAGAGATGTAGCTAATAAAAACCTGATCCAGAACACTGTGGATCCCAGACTGGGCTGATGGTTCACCTTCCAACAAGATAATAACTCTCTAAAGCAGGGGACACACATAAGGATTTTCCAAAATCTTAAGAGATTTTTTTTTAATCTATTAGAGGCCCCACATATGAAGATAAAAATATCAGGCATTGAACAGATGTGATCATACTGTATGTGATGGGCTCCGATAATCTCAACACAGCACAACACGTGACGATTCTGTCCCACCACTGACAATTTTTGGATCTTTGACCACCCCTCAGACCACAGGATAATCTGATAATCCTATAAGACACAAGATAATCGAGCCTTTGCCATCTTTGGTCAGGGAGGGGGGAAAATCAGGACAAAAACAGCTCGATTATCTTTATGCGTCTCCCCTGCTTTAGTACATCCAAGACCACGAAGAACCCCAACACGATCCCAATCAAACATTTCTGGAAATACCTGAAGATGGATGTTCGCATCCTCGTCCATCCTGATGGAGTTTGAGGGGGATCTGCAGAGACAATGGCGGAATGTTCCTGATTTCTGGCGTGCAAAACATATTGGATCAAACCTGGAAACCCAGGTTGAAGGTCCATCTAATCAAAATCGAGTAAAGGGTCTAAAATTTAGACCCTTTACTCGATTTCGATTAGATGGGCGGCGCTTGAAACCCATCGGCCTATCGCTCGAAAAGAACTTACCCCCTCGGGCCGCATGGAAAGTTTCGCGGGACGCAGGGATAGCCCTGGTTTTCTGAGGCGGGCCGCGCCTAATATTAATTCACTTAGAGCGCCGCGGGCCGCACCGAGAGGCCTCGCGGGCCATATGCGGCCCGCGGGCCGCAGGTTGGGAACCTCTGGTCTAAATACTGACGTCAGTGCAGCATTTAGGGGTACTGAGAGGTGACTGGTGAGAATATGTTTCAATTGTTTTGGAATAGGCCATTTTGTGAAACTATTTATTTCTCTTTTTCTAACAGGCATGGTTGGGCAGACTCTTTGACGGAGATTCAGCCTCCTTATGTCAAGTTCATCTGCCCCCACGCGTAAGTCTCGCCCACCGGTCCTCTGTCATATCGAGTCCATCTAAGCCATCACTCGTTACTGATGTGAAAGACTGACATCAGGAGGGAAAAAGGCACGCGGCGTCCTCATTGTCATGTGTTCGTCTCCTTCACACAGATCCTCGATTCCCGTCACGCTCAACAAGAGCGTGAGGATGCCTGCGTGGTGAGTTGGCGGCATGAAAGCCGCTTTTTAAACTGGACACTGGCTCCCTTTGTCTGTCCATAAACAACAAACGGCTGCCGTATTTGCATGACAACACTGCGGTTTTGTCTTGGCGCCTTGCAGGTTCGACCTCATTGGCCTCACCCACGACTCCCCAGAGGACGAAACTGGTATCAAGAAGGCATCAGAAAACGGTGAGAGTCATTCTAGAAACTATAAAAAAAAAAAGAAAGATTTCAGTTACTCAGTTTTGGGGTATTCTTCCAGCGTAAGCTCTTATTCAATTGATTGCCTAATAAGACTTTCCAGTTCAGGTAATTTCTTTTCCACCATACGACCAAATTAATTTTTCTTTTAAACAAAAACAATTATCTGAACATTCTGTTAAGATGTCAGTACATATTTGTGAGCCTGGAGAGACATGAATGTTAATTCTTGAGATTTGCGTGATCTGCTTGTTTCTGTCACCAGTGAGACCTCGCCCTAATAACATCTTTGTCACAACGCGCTCCGATATCCTTCAATAACGCACGTCTGTTTTTGTTTTCATCTAGTCAAGGCCTTAATTGAACACGAGATCAAGAACGGGATCCCCTCACACCGCATAATCCTTGGCGGATTCTCTCAGGTTGGACGGCGCATCCGAGAATTCGGATATTGTATTTGAGCAAACTAACACTTCAGCCCTTCTCTCGGTTGAATTCACTCGTTTCAGGGCGGGGCCTTGTCGTTGTACACCGCCTTGACCTGTCAGCATCAGTTAGCTGGTGTTGTGGCTCTCAGTTGCTGGCTACCGCTCCACAAGACTTTCCCATCGGTACGGTTACCGTTTTACTCTATTCTTTCTTTTTCTTCTTTTTTTTAAAAACTTAATAGGTTTCCTTTGCTGATCGACTGAACCAACTTAGTGGAAACATGTACCTCTCCTTGCAGGCATTCAGTGGCTACAAGGTCCTCCCTATCCTGCAGTGTCACGGTGAAATGGACTTCATGATCCCGTTGCGTTTTGGAGACATGACGTCAAAAAAAATCCAATCCATAGTCGACCCTACGTTGGTCGCCTTCAAATCTTACGCAGGGGTCGCTCACAGCTCCTGTCCTCAGGTATGCAATCAGTGTCATTTTTAATCAACCCCGGAAAATCTTTGGCTTTCAACACTCATACAGCTCGAAAGAATAGAGAATAGAAGAATATGTAATTCGTCGCAAATAAACATTTCCATTTGGAAATTCCACTTTTTACCGATTGTTTGCCATCGCGTTTTGCTCTCTTGCAGGAGATGGCAGATGTAAAGGAATTCATCGAGAAGTATTTACCCAGAATCTGACCTCGCCCCATCCCCACTGTGACCTGCCACCCCTGATCTGCCATTCTCCTACAGGAAACAGCCATGAACACCACCTCCCCCACCTTCCACGTGTGCATCGACAAAATGACCGACAACAGTTGGGTATGGGAGATTTGGCCGCTAAACCTAACATTTACCCCGTCAGCATCTCTTAACATTCCTGTTGTTTTCAATTGTCATGATCTCAACGACCCGATTATCTCTTCTTTTTTTTTTTTTCCCCCGCCGATCGCAACACTTTAAAGTGTCGGTGACGTTTAATTCATGTCAAACAATAAGGTAATGATAAGATATCATAAAGTCATGTCTTGTAATTTGTTTTACGCTTACTAAGATTGAAATAAGTATCAGAAATCCATGTGAATGAGGCTTTTTTTTTTTTTTTTTTTTTTTTTTTAAAGTTGCTCTGTCTGCTCAGTGAACTAATCAGTGGAGAAGTGAAGCAGTGGCTGCAGTGAATACCAGGACGGTCAGGTTAAATGTTTGTTACTAACTCAGCTGTGGTAGTCTTTTCCAGTTTTAAACTGGCCTGACAGAGCCTTTACCAACCCTGCAGCCTGTCCAGGTCATCCATCACGACCTCGAACATTACTAACACCTTCTTTTAGTACTGTATCAAAGATGCAGGGGACCCTCTGTTATTTTTAATGAATGTGATAAGAGTTGATTGATGTGAAGCAATTCCAGTTGAAATAAAACGTGACGCTTTTGCCACCTTGTGCTGTAACTAATTGCATAAGTTGTCATTCTTGTACTTTCCACAACCCCCAGGAAGTGTGTTCCTTCAGGGCATCCCTTACATCATAGCAGCCCTTTTGAAACTGGCTTATACTAGTATTTATCCCTGAAGAAACTATTTATTCTCAGCTATCAACTATAACCTACTGCTGCAACATAGGCTAAAAGATTAAGTTCAAAGTTAATCTTAGGCTAGTATATGGTAATTCACTTTTTCCCTTATTTTAAAGAAAGTGGTTATGGACTGGGAAAGCTTCGGAAAGAAGCTGTCCCGGTCTTTGTAAAGGATTTATGAATAAATAATCAGGAGTATAGCCCCAGGGAATCATTTGTGCTTCAATATAGGTAGGGGTTCTGCATTTTCTGTTGAATGGTAGTTTCGCTCATCTTGTGACTGCTTGTTTATGCTGTTTTCAAATCTGTCTTGAAACAAGTGAAAAAAATGGGAAAGACATTTGAAACGTTGTTGGATAACCATTGAATGTCTCATTTCCCAGTAGTTGACCTCTCCTGAGCTCCCGTTTTGATTTAATTAGCCTTTACGATTGTGCACTGTTTCACCCGCGTGACAGTCGCACTGTCTTGTGTGCCCTGTCCAGTGGTGCAAGTTTTTTTTTTTTTTTCTTTTTATTGGACTTTTTTTGTTGTGTTTTGCCATGGTTGTCATCTCATTGTGTTTTTTTTCCACTTGTTTATAACAATGATTAAAATATATGTAAATGAGATTCTTGGCTTATTCTTTAGTCGATGTGAAGACGCTTTGAAGTTTTTCATATTGGTCTGCAGATCTACCTCAAAACTATTGTGGAAATTGTGCGATTGTTCTTGTGCTACAGTTTTGTTCACATGTAAACAAAACTGGAAAATGCCCCTTTAGGTAAAGTGGCACAGGATATTTAAAAAAAAAAATCTGGATAAATTTGTGTGGCACCAAATTATGTAGTAGGTTCAAAAAATAGTTCAGTATTAAAAGCAACTATGTCCCTATTTTTGTTGTCAGACTGGTCAGACTGGTCTGAACATTGTGTGAATATGAAACATTTATAAACCACACTCAACAACCATAAAAATACAAAATAGTCAACATAGAGCAAATACAAAATACTTATACAGAGCATTCTTTTTTTATTTAACTTGGTACAGTGGTCAATAATTGCTGTTTTTCTTCATTTCACATTTGTTTTTTTATACATTAGTCTGTTTGAAAAGTGACTCTTATTTTCATATTAATCTATTAAAATTGCAATTCGTGTGAAGTGTAGTTAGTTTTGCGTACAAGGTCTCTTGATGGTCACGAACACTGGATGTGAATGGCCCTCATCAGAAAGGCCGATCATGTCGCACTTCTCCCGCCAGGTGGCGCCAAAAAGGCAGCGGCGGAACAGCCGGTGACCTCCGGTCCACGTGGTTGGACGGCGGACCAATGAGCGGGGGGGAGGGGCGGGCCTTAATTTAACTTGAGAAAGAAAACCGAACGAACGGTCGAAGGACCGTCGCCATTTTGAAGCGCTTGACCTACTAAGTCCAGTAGGAAGCCTTTGGTTCTGTCGAAGAACCTTTAAAGTGGTTTTTTTTTTAGTTTACTCCACATTAGGACCAATGTCTCGGTTCAACAATAATCGCGGCGGCATGGGGATGAACAATTTCCAGCCACGGAGAGGCGGCGGGATAGGCGGCCCTATGCGCGGTGGATTAATGGGGAACCCGAACATGAGGAACCATCCGTTTCAGAACCAGAACCGCAGGGGACTGAACAACAACTTCAACAGACAGCCGAACCAGGGACCCCAGCAGACTCCGCCGAAGCAGCAGCAGCAGAACCAGCCCATCCTCCCCCCGCCGAGCCCGGGCCCGGCTCTGACAATGAAAGGCCCGATGGACCAGCCCAAAGCCGCGGAGAAAGAGCCGGCTCTGAAGCAGCAGCAGCCGGCCGCCGCTCCCCCGTCCGCCGTCCCCTCCCCGGCAAAGACCAGCATCACGTCTCCCCAACACCAGGAAAACAAGAGCCAAGAGCAGCAGCTCAAGAGCCCGGTGGGGAACACGAACGGACAGCAGCAGAAGCAGCAGCAGCAGCAGCAGCCCCCCCGCAGGCCAGCCCCAAGTCGACGCCCCAGCAGGGCCTTCGACCGGGGCCCCAGCAGGGCCAGAGGCAGGGGCCCCAGCAGGCACAGCGGCCGGGGCCTCAGCAGGGCCAGAGGCAGGGCCCCCAGCAGGGTCAGAGGCCCGGGCCCCAGCAGGGCCAGCGGCAGGGCCCCCAGCAGGGCCAGAGGATGGGGCCGCAGCAGGGCCAGAGGTCGGGCCAGCAGCAAGGGCAGAAGAACCCGATGGCGATGAAGCGGGAGGAGGGACCGGAGACAATGGCCCTGGACAACCCCGGAGACCAGCCGGACGGCGGCCAGCCGAAGGTCTGTGTCCACACCACGACTGTATTACAGCTGGATTGTATGTTAACTACGCTGTTAGCTGAGCCCTCTCCCCCCTCCGACGAATATACCTGGGAACAAATTCTTAGTGCGTCATGAGGTGTATGCTTGTTTTTCTGTTGTAGCTTTTCGTGTGCTAATGCTAAAGAACACCCCCCATTCTCTCACACACACCAGTTTAGTGTTCTGGGCTGTCCGCCATTTTGTCTGGAATCTGTAGTGACGAAAGTGCGCAGTTTTGTTTTTCTGGTACAATTAAATTATTTAGTTGATGCGAGAAGAAAATGTTTTATGGGCGAGGTTTAAGGTTATATATGGGGGCAATGTGGCGTTTTGAAGAAGTGTTTACATTTTCTCTCCCGTTGTGCACAATTCCTGAAAATGTCTAAAATGTTTTTGTCTTGTGTGATTATTCGTTCATGAAACACTAAATGACCATGGCTTCTTTTTTTTTTTTTTGCTTCTTCAATGATGTGTTCATAGAATATGCAATATGTGGCACTGCTGTGAAGATTTAAATCCATATTCCTGTTTGATAGGAGTTTAAGGCAACACTGTCCATGCTGCTTAAACCTGGCGAGAAGAGATATACTCAAAGGTGCCGCCTGTTCATTGGTAACCTCCCCAACGACATCACAGAAGAAGCATTCAAGAAGCTTTTTGCAAAGTATGGGGAACCTAGCGAAGTGTTCATTAACAAAGGCAAAGGCTTTGGTTTCATCCGATTGGTAAGATCTTTATTGTTAGTTTTTCTAGAGAGCAAATATATACCTGATGAATGAAACTGGTTTTTATATATTTACTGTGTTACTGTTTTGCAGGAGTCTCGGGCACTTGCGGAGATAGCAAAGGCAGAGTTGGATGACACCCCTATGAAAGGCAGACCACTCCGTGTGCGATTTGCCACGCATTCTGCAGCCCTCTCTGTGAAGAACCTGTCCCCGTTTGTCTCCAATGAGCTCCTTGAAGAGGCCTTTTCTCAGTTTGGAATGGTTGAAAGAGCAGTTGTCATTGTTGATGATCGTGGACGTTCCACAGGCAAGGGTATCGTGGAGTTTGCCTCCAAACCAGCTGCCAGAAAGGCCCTTGATCGGTGCAGTGAGGGTGTTTTCCTTCTTACCTCGTAAGTAGAGATGTAGTTTCGATGCAGGCCTAATTTCTCATGTATCATGGCTTCTGGAGTTAAGATGTGGCTTTAATCTAACAAGATCCTAAACTTCTTTTGTTTTACATTCCAGTTCCCCACGGCCTGTAGTTGTGGAGCCTCTGGAGCAATTTGATGACGAAGATGGGCTCCCAGAGAAGCTGGCACAAAAGAATCCCCGATATCAAGCGTAAGTACAATGCCCTTTGGTTATCCGGTCGAAAATGGCGAGTAGTCTTATGGTCTACTCGATCTGGGTCCTTTACTAGATCGGGCAGGTGAAGGTTTAGGGGTGGCAGCTGCTCAGTCACTCTTCATTGTAAAGTTTCTCATGATCATCTGTGACAATCAATAGAGGAACAGCGGCTCAGTTTAAGCCTTTGTCCAGAGGTTTATGGCTGTCTTTGTCATTGTTTAAGTCTGACATTTTTGCATTTTTTTGGCTACCATCTAGAGAGCGTGAGGAACCTCCACGTTTTGCACGTCCAGGAACTTTTGAATTTGAGTATGCCAAGCGTTGGAAGTCTCTTGACGAAATGGAGAAGCAACAGAGACAGCAGGTGGAAAAAAACATGCAGGAAGCTCGTGAGAAGCTGGAGGCAGAGATGGAAGATGCCTATCATGAGCACCAAGCCAACTTGCTCAGACAAGGTGGGATTAGTGGGCAAAGTGGTAGCGGTATTGTGGGGCTTGAAAAAAAAAAAAGCCAGACAGATTTGATCATTTAAATTTGATCAAAACTACACTGAGTGTTTTTGTTTCATGCCTGCTCACAGACCTTCTAAGGCGACAGGAGGAATTGCGGCGTATGGAGGAACTACACAGTCAGGAAATGCAGAAGAGAAAGGAAATGCAGCTACGGTAATTATTCTTTTATTTGACTACTTCTATCCAGTGGATTAGTTGAACATGGTGTTTACTTGGTAATACTTTACACAATGATACCATTTTACATCAAAAAAGTCTAACATCATATTGTGCTGTCTTTTTCTTACATTGGAATAGTTTTTTTAGTAGTAGTTTCCGATGTCATTGATCGAGATTTAATGTTCCACAACATAATGTTATAACTCTCCAAACATTCATCTGGTTGGTTTTTAATGGTGAACAGGCAAGAAGAAGAGCGTCGGCGACGGGAAGAAGAAATGCTTCGGAAACGAGAAATGGAAGAGCAGATGCGTCGCCAGCGTGAGGAGAACTACAGGATGGGAGGCTTCATGGATGTGAGTTGAATGTCATGAAATAATCATATAATCAAATTTATTGTAGTAGAAAAAAAACTGTTGTTTCCTATTTCACTGATATACTGATTTATGTCTCATGTTACAGAGAGAAAGAGAAATGAGAATGAATTCAGGTGGGGCCATGGGCCTGGGTGGTAAGTGTTTTTCCTTTTTATCAAATTTTATTGAATTTACATTGTAGATTTTGCTTTTATGGTTATCGTGTGCCGCAACATGCAACAGAGGTCCTTTAGCCGGGTTTACAAAACTGCTCATTGAGTTGACTTGTACTGTATGTTCGATCAGTCCAAGAACATGCTACTCCGTGTATTAGCATTATCACCCTTATTTCTTTGGCTTGATTTTTTTAAAACTTGATTCATAATAGACATGTCCTTCGGTGCAGCTGGCCAGAAGTTTCCAATGGGTGGACTGGGCTTCGAGGGGCAGCAAGGCATGGGATCATCACCAGGAGGCTTGATGGGCAATGACATGGTAATGTATTACACCTTTAAAGAGTTCATTACTTGATTGTGTTTTCAGCTATTAAAGAGAGGCTTGGCTGATTTGTTTATTTTGAGCATCTAGATGAGTGGAAACTATTGGTAAATATAGTTTGTGATTTTGCGGTGTTTAAGCAATTCGTTGGTTGATGTAAGTTGCGACTTTGGCTCAAAGGCATGCCGTGTCCCCTTTTTTAAAGTTTTATCCAACATTGTTTCCAGAAACCATCAACTTGCACTAAATATAGTCTGTTTCTGCATTAGAAAGAGATTGTGGCTCAGTGTACTTGGATCACATACTTGAAGTGGAGTTGCAAGCCCTGTCTCTTGTGAGATGGACAGGCACTTTTTCCTGGTTGGAGTCAAAATGGCATCTGCCATTGTTTTCCCTCTTACCCTGTCTTTGTCTCTAATTGCTATGAATGTGATATTTAGAACTTGTTGGTGTGTATTTATTTCCACATGAGATGAAGATTAATGTTTTTTGGGGAGGGTTTTGTAGGGGGATGGGGTGGCAGTTCAAAACCTGGAGAAGACCATTTTGTTTCACAAGCCAATCTGAGACTTGAGTGCATTTTTTAAAATGTATATTTTTTGACTTTCTGAACAGTTATTCAAATTTAGTGCATGTTGATGGTATGAGGAATAAGAACTAAGATCAGTAATTATATGATCATTTTGGCAGGCATTGCCTTGAGTCCCTTGTTGAAGAATATTGTTGAACGTTTGGAGACAACTTGCCTTGTCGGCAATTTGTTACTGGTGGTAAATGAAGGCTCTACAAATATGTTACAAGACTGTTTTTTGATATATCCAAGGGTAAAAAAAAAAAGCAATTGCTGTTTATGTATGACTTGCTTCCCAGTCTTGGAAATTGTATGTGGTGGACATATGGAGTTGTAAGCAGTGGAGTTAAATGTCTATTAGTAGAGGGAATTTTGAGAGTTCATTTGATAAATGCCAACTATGTGATTGACAAAGCAAATGTTCACTCACTTAAGAGCTCAAGTTTGAAGTTTAAAATATACCACTCTTTCACATTATTCAGTAGTAGAGGATATTACCTGTGCAAAAAAAGCATGTGGCATGCTTGTGGCACACTGATATTGAAAACCAACAGTCAGTTAAATTGAGATGACAGTTACTGAATGCCAGCTCTCTTTTACATCAGTGTTCTGATTATGGGACACTGATAAAAAGTTGTAAAGAAAATCAGGTCGCTATAATGCTATTGATGGTTCTGGGTTTTAAAACATCCATGGTCACATCAGTGAAGTTGTCGATAATTTTTGAATTGCAGTCTGTTTTTTGATAAATATTTAAATGTTTGAAGATGTTCAAAAGCATTGAAGTTGGTACGCACCCCAACATTTGCATTTTTAAGGGATGGTACTTTTGTCTGCATCAGGCATTCAAATGTTAGTACATTAACTGTTTAGATGCTCTCAGTCAGTGGCACATTTTCTATAGCCAGTGACATAAATCTGGATTCAGATTTGCTGGAATTGCATTTGCAACTTTTTGTTAGATTGTAGTAATTTAAATGTGAAAGATGGTGATTTACTGAAATAGCTTTAGATTTAGCTTCTCATTGTCACATGTTTTGGTCTTGTCTCATTACAGCACTGGCTCAACAGTGTAACGGTCTAAATTTAGTTTATCATAAACTGTGTTGGAGAATCCTCTAATTTGAACCTATGTCATGGAAAGATGACATTTTCTCATTCATTTCACACACAGAAGTCAAAAAATTGAAATCGTTGATTGTATGCTTTTTGTTTAAATTCTATGCATTTATAAGCAGTAAATTACATTTTAGAGTTTTGTTATCATTTACGCTCCCTCCAGGACTTTGCTACTTGTCTTTAAGCAATCATTGCTGCATGTAGAAGCTGTTTTTTGCAATCTTATTTTTGGTCACAAAACTGAAGATAATTGTTAGTCTGTACAGAAGAGACAGTTCACTGATATTCCAATTTACAGCGTGCTGCTGTCAATAAGATGACCCAATTTAATTTAGGCAGTGAACACCCATGAAAAAGAACAGCCTAGTAATACTGAAGGTGGATTGGGTCGATTCTCTGTACACATTCTCATATACACAACAGTTCTGAGGGGTTGTGTTTACATTTTTAATCTCTACATGTATGACGTGTTTTTTAAAATGTCCTCAGCCTACTTATTATATTTATTTGAGGCCATCATAGGATCAATTTTTGATTTTAGATGTCTTTTGGTAAGAATTTTGTAGTGAGAGCACCCATGAGATCACATCAAGGCATGAATCACATTTATTCCTCTTTTTGTTTTATGGTTTTGTTAAATCACATTTCTGACCATGATTGTTTGAAAGTCAGTGAAATCCTGGAGGGACTGAGTTTTAAAATTTTAAAGAGGTATCCCTGTCAGCATTTCTGATGATGCTGACCAGTACTGTTGAGAACTAATGCCGCATTTCCATTGAAGGTATCGTTTCTACTCGCTTTTGGGAGCTGGTAGTTTTTTAGGGAGGGGTGTTTCCACTGCAAAAATAGTACCCCTGGATGCTGCGTGAAACTGCCCCAATGTCATTTTCAACGCGACTAAACCCAAACAAGAAACAAAAGCGGCATACAGAGCACACTGTCAAACAAACAATGGAGGACATCACATTTAATCTAAAGCCCTTGCAACAGGTATATCTCTAAACTAGGTATGTCTCTCTAAACTATTGAAAGTTGCAGGAGTTTCATACTACTACTTTGGTGTTTCATATACCCAGAGTAGTTAATTATAACATTCATATATACATGCAGGCATTCATACAAACAATATTTGGTGCATTCCAACAGAAAATGATACTAGAGTGTGTTTCAAGTGCTAAAAGTTTGATAACACAAGTGTTAAAACATGGGATACAGGAGGTCCGATGGTAGCCGTGGAAATGCTAGTAAGCTGTTGGTATATATTATGTGGTGTTCGTTACGTGTGCAACTGTCCAGTTCTCTCTTTATGAGCATGTTCGGAAGGAAGGTTTGTACCTCCTTGAAGGACCCTGCATGTGGCTTGCATTGTATACGATGACAGTCTAGCTTTTTAAAAATATTGGTCAGGGGATTACACTGCTGGGTTCACTCCATGCTTTCCTACTCTGTATGGTGTGATGATATTCTGAACCAGTTGGTGTCTGCATCACCTGACCACTACTGGGCTATTTAGTTTTTTGTAACCCTGAAGGAGCAGGCACCAAAAGTCGCATCAGGTACTTTTTCTCAGTGGAAATGCACAAAAATGCGAGTAGAGTAGAGCTGATGGCATCAGTGGAAACGCGGCATAAGACATCTCTTGGCATGCATTGGAGAACCAATACTAGGTAGGCACCTACTAATAAAAGCATTACCCTCTCTTCCTTTTCTGTATGTAACCTGTGGCACCTGTGGACCTTCATAATGGAACGAACGGTTTCTTCGGATGCGTCTCCTGCTGGTTGTGTTCTCACAATATAATGAACCCCCTCTTGCCTTTTTTTTTTTTTTGCATACACTTCCATGTGGACATGGACTATGTGGTTGCACACTACAAACACACCCCTACCTGGCACCATTTGTCGAATTTCCACACTTTCATCCCCACAGCGCAATGAGCGCTTCTCCCAGGGTGGCCCTAGGGGAATGGGTCCTGGTAACCCTGGGTATGGTAGGGTCCGTGAAGAATTTGAAGGCCCTTCTAAGAAACCTCGTTTTTAAATGCTGCATTTCAATACTCGGCAGCACCATTTGAACAGCTTCTTCAAAGCAAACGTGCATCTCTTGTATTTAAGTTTATTATTGCATTTTAGCTCTCCAGGTTACTTTTATGACAATTTTTTTTGTTTTTGTGTCAATGTGGGAAAAGAGGTCACCCTCATGTAGTGCGGTAGTTAAACATTGTTTTCTAGATGTTATCCATTGTGAGTCGCCGTGATTGATAATTGTATCATTTTGCTCAACTTTCTATGGCTGTGTTTTGTGCCATGCTCAAGCATGTACTATAATAAAGAGGCATTGGTTCTATCAGGACAAACTTAATTTTTTTCCATACAGTTCATTGGGAAAGCAACAAAAAAACAGGACTATCATCATTTGGTGATTTGAACCAATGAAATTTTATACAATGAGATTTTTAAAAAAAAAATACTGTTGCTGTATTCTCTTATACTTCTATAACCTCAACATTCCAGAAAACCAACAGTCACTAAAAGGTCTGTAGGAGCAATTAATTTTAAAATGCAGTGTTCAAGTGATTTATTTCTTATTATAAGTTAAGCCTTATGAACCAGAATCACTGTTTTCAATGTACGTACACTTTTGTTTTTGTTAAGTTGTAACACACTGTAGTGTTACACAACTACCTACCATTTTGCTTCAGGAAAGCAAAGACGAGATAAGTGGAACCTTTTTCACGATCCTTTTTCCCTTTGATGGTTTTGGCCTCTTGAAAGAATTACAACACGTCTCTAAGTGGTTGACAACATTTATATGCAGTTTACTTATGCGAACTAAAACGAAATACTTGAGTACGACAAAACTGCATTTTCATCCCAGTTCAATAGTTCTACTTTGTAAAAGATGGTTTTGTTTGGATATCGTACTTGTACAAGAATGACAGAACAGAGAAATAAAATGTTTAACATTATGTTGTGGCCTTCCAAATATAATTCCAGAACCTGAGTTGTATGACATAAGCAAGTCATTAACCCAGATTTCTAAGAAGGTAGCAGGCATATTTGCCTGTTCTGTTTGCTTTGAATTATATAGTATTTAAAACCAAACTGGTGTTAGGAATGTGGCATATGTTGCTGTGTAGGCCAGTGTGTAAATGGTCACATTCAGTGACCAATCCAGAACAAAACCTTGAACAGCTGTGTTCAAGAGCCACAAAGCAAAATTTGAGCCACATTACCCGCTTGACATACTTGTTGGCATGAATGCATTTAACTCGGACATATCCTTCAGACGTAAACGACACGGACATTATAAGCATTAGTTTACATTCTGACTATAACTGTTGGAAAGGTGCTTCAGAGCAGCGGCCTTTTTAAACGTAATCATTGCATCTTAAGCATCACTTGCATTTAAAATGTTTTTGGGTCATTGAAATGCTATTGTAGTACTTGACAAAAGCATTTACACTTGCTGTGATTGCTCATTGGCACGAGCAGCTTTATTTTAATTTGATTGTGGCAACTTTGCTCCTCTTTATTTGCTGCCACTGTACACATTATTATCCACAGAGTTTAATTTCACCGTTGCAAAAAATATAAATTAAATGAAATCTTGAACACCTTTTGGTGTTTTGCACCCAGGAATGGTTAAATTTGAGTTTCAGAAGTTGATCCAGTGGACAAAAAAATGTCAAGCTGTAAAGGTGAGACATTTAGAATCCTACATCTTTCACTTTTCCAAATTTTTTTTTTTTTAGCACAATTATGTGGATGGGCAGAAGTCCTTCTCAGCATGTCTGGTTGGTGAGATGAGATTTACTCCATAGGTATCAGAAAAACTGACATCAACTTTCCTTCCTGCATTTTGGGGGATATGCTACACTACCTAGTGCATTAATATCCACTGCCCGATGAATATAAGAACCACATATTGATAACATTTGTAATAGGGCACAGTTCAAATAATTACCTTTGGTTTGGTATTAATCATATTTTGCTGCAATTCTGTATACTTCTGCCATGCTGCCTCTCATCTATGCCAGTAGCCTTTGTAAGGTATTTTGGCATCATCTGGAAATTGACTTGCCTCTGCAAGCACTTGTCAGCATTGTGTGATAGAAGGAAGTGGGCTGTAACAAGTGTAAGTATTCTTGAATTAATTCCACCTTCATATTTATAAAACCTGACTCATGTTTTGTTGTTTGAATGGACATGATGCAGAAGCATTTGTCCTGGCACACATTGTATATAATGGATATGTTTAGAAACCCAAGGAAGCTCCTGATGGCAGCCTATACACAATCAGGACCAAGTGGCCTTTGCTTTACTTGAGAAGTCACCTGAGGGGTTGGATTTTTTTTTTTTTTTTTTTTTTTTTTTAATATAAATAAACTCTTCTAGTTATTGGTTTTCTTTTCAGGCAGTAAGACAAATGTAAAATTTGCTTGTCTCCAGTACTAACTTGGACATAACCTGCAATATAACTCAACCTGAAATTTCATTCTAAATTTCAGATGCATTCCAAGAGCTTCTTCAGTCTTCCTCCATTGCACATCTGAAGACAACCGATACTGATAGTATTTAAAAAATATAGCTGTCATGGACTGAATCTACAATGTTACGTGTGTTTATGTATACTCTTTCCTTAACAGGTTTGACCAGCTTTAAAGATTTAACACTGGAGGTATTTGTTGCCGTATAGCGTGGACTCCTCGGCAAAGAAGTACAAACGCAAGACATGAAAATGGTTTAGGTTTTATCATGGAACATAAAAAGAAAAATGGACTTAAAAGCTTTGCCTTGAGAAATGGGTTGATATCCATGAGGCATGTTCGCATAGCTCTGCCAATCTAGTAGTAGTGCTCCTTATGTGGTATGAAAGCTGTAGAAAATAGGAATAGACAATTTTATTTCCTACAGATGAGATGAACATGAAGCAGCTGAATTGCATTTGACAACATGAGTGGTCAAATTGTACACTTCACTTGCAGTGTGTATCCTTCCAAGAAGCAATGCTGCTTACTTAAAATACCATATAACCTTAGATGGGGGGGACCTGCGGTTTCAGTTCAGGTGTAAAATGCTTTTACCCTGACCTTTATGCTCTTCAGTTGCACAGCCCATCATTAATCCACCAGTAATTATGTCAATTACATGGCAACAAAGATCATGGTGGAATAAATTTAAAAAAACAACTAAAAAAAAACCTTTTCAGGTAATTTTATTCCCAATTGTCTCTCCTGATAAGAGTATATAATTGTTTAGACAAAATGAATGTGAACCAAGTTGAACTCCCCACAGCATCAAAATCAAAATGGGAGTTCTCAGTGATTGACATGTAAATTCTAAACTGATTTTGTGTTCGTGTGTTGGTGTTGTGTGCAATTTTTTTATTTTTTTTTTTAACAGGTTTGGCCATCTTTTGTAAGCGTAGGACAATGATGTGGAGCTTTCGACAAAAATCTTTTGGATGAAAATGATCTCTACAGCAGCAATAATATATTTTTTTGGCCTTTCTGCATTTAAATTAAATGAACCCACCCCAAATGCTCTTATTTCATATTTGGTAGGAAACAATTAGAATACTTTTGATTTGTATGCTTGCTGGCCTGAACATGAAATGGAACGCACAGTCCCTGAGTATATGGATATTATTTACGTACTGAAAATGTACAATATCCCCTGTAGAAGACAACATAAAAATTTGATCTTTTGCCACTTTGTTTGTGGCACTGGTAACACTGAAACAGTGTTTTGAACATAGAATAAATTTCCTCGAGAAAAGGAAACATTTTCAACTTTGACATCGGTTTTACTTGGCATTATTGGAAGAACAAGTGATGCTTCAAGAACTGTAGTCAAGTTTTTTTTTGAAGTGGAAATAGACAACTTTCCATATTAAAGATCGCCAAGCTGAATTTTTTTGTATTAGTCATACACGATTAGTACAGTGAATTGTAGATGTTCCTGTACTATCTGCAAGAGGTATTTTTGAGCCTAAATCAGTGCTGCAATAGAGGATAAGTAAATAAATACATTATTTCTTTGTCAGTATCAGTCTTTTAGTCATTTTCAAGTGAAAATATCCACGCTGATAGAGTTACAGGCAAATCAGACTGCAGCCCAGAGGTGTGTGTAGGACCTTTTGCGACACTGGAGGTCCAACACGGGAGCAAAACCTTCGATCATTTGTTGGGAAGGAGAAGGCACACAGACAACGGGCAACATCTTCTCCCCACATTCACTCACTCCCAGCCATCATAGAGCTGTCACCACCGTCTTTCTGAAGATATTTTCAACACACTTGTCCAAATGTGTCACATTTCTCATCTTCACCAATTTGCTTTACTACAGATGCATTTACTTCACCCTTTCGGCACTGCCACAGAAAGTTGTGTATTTCTTCTTTAAAGAAAAGAATTTCAAATCTTCAATATATTCTGCACTTTTTTTGTTTTTTTGGTAAAAATCTCTCATACACGTAGGTGATGTAGACCCTGCACTTGTAGGCCTGGCCAACCCGCTGGACACAAACCTACCTGAGACAACAAGTCCCATGCAGCCGACAGTTAAAGGGAGCGTGGTGTGCTGTGACTATGTGCTTGTCTATATGTTTCATGTGATTGGATAAATAATGAGATGCGTTAGCTGCTGTGAGCCAGCCTGTCACAGACAGGCTGCCCCAGTCTACAGTAAAGGCTCGTCTCTGCAGTTGGGTTACATTGACGATGAGTAGTTCTGCAGAAGTCAGTGGACAGTAAAGCCTGGACTTGTTTGCACTGCAGCCAGAGGTATGCTTACACAGATCAGCTAAACGAGTAAGGTAAGTGTTCCATCCATGTTTATAATACAAGATGCACAATTCTATTCCTTAACTTGACTCCTCCCTCTGTCCTTTCTTATACCATGTTGTTCCTCACAGCAGTGTTTGCAGGGCTTCTGGCATCACACTTCAAAAGAATGGCATCACAGTGCAGATCTTCCTTTCCATAGTTTTGTGTGTGATTGTTGAGAGTAATCCGTGCAGTGTGTGTTTGGTTGTAGCACTTTGGCTTGTCGGTATGAAGCTGCATTAAGCCAGGTCACTGGTTCTACACTTTGCCGTCATATTGTGGACTATTTTACGCTTTACCTGACTGCAAGTTTTGTGGGGTTACCAGAAAATGACTCGTCTGTGTATGTGTGTGTGTTCACATCTCTGAATGCACTGAAAATCGTCAATGGGCCGGAAAAAGTAGTTTACGACAACCCTAATTTATTTTTAAACCTATGCTTTCAACACAATTTTTTTTTTTCTTTGATAAACAAATTGACAGCTGCTCATGTCAATCAAAAGATAGTGGAACACATTTTCCCTCACAGGGAAAATTAAATGATTCATTATTGCTGGTAAAACATAACAGTTTTGTACTATTGGTCAGTGAAAGGTAATATGCTTGGGTGGGACTGTTGGAAATGCTTTTTTTTTGCTTATCTTTCAATATGCAATACAGTTTGTATTTTTTTTTGTTAACCAGCTGTTCAGAATAGAATACTATAGAGGTTTGCCAACTTTTCCAATGGGCCAAAAAGGGATTGTAGCACGTACATGCATACATCTCTGCTTGTTAAAGGACTCAACACCTGTCTTTGACATTGACCTTAAATTAGACAAGAAACTGGTGCAGCTTTGTTTTTATGAACAACTTCTGTTGAATATTTAAAGCTGTTTGTGCAGTTGGGATTCTGAAAAAAAGCAACATTGTTGCTGCTGTACTCCACACAGGGAAAAAGACAACTGTTTTTCTTTTAATCCAAAAACCTCCACGTAAGAGTATAAAACAAGTACTCATGACTACAGAAGTCGGACAAAAGAGTAAAGATGATCTGCCTGGAGAAGTCTCTACCTCTTCATAAGGTTGCTTTTGTCAACCTGACGCAGAAACTTTGTGAGCAACTTCTGGGTTTTCACATAACACATATGCTGCTGCAACACTGAGGTGCTGTAAATCATTACAAACTAAAGACTCCAGTTAAGTATGGTTTTATTAGCCTCCTGAGGACCTGCGTTCTCGAGAGGACATGACATTTCTGCCTTTCTGAACCACGGTGCTACACAGTTTAAAACTTTCACCCAGCTAAAGAAATGCACTCCAAATGGAAGCTTGGGTCTCAGGAGCTGGACTGAAGTGTAGTTTTAGGACTCTTCATTCCATTTGTGTTAAAAGTAACATAAACACAGAAAAGGCTTGTCCCTCTCTTGATTCAAATGTCCATGGTCAAGGCTTCAGCACATGGCGGATTCCTTGTGACAAGTTGCTACAAACGAGGACTTGATAAACCTCTAGAAGTTGGAATAAGGTGAAATTGGGTAACACTACCTACTTAACTCAATCTTAGTCGTTGCTTACGCCGCTTCTTGTGTTGCACATGCCTTGTGAAACATGTAGCAAAACTATGGCTGTGATTTGTTTTATTTTTTGGGAAGCAATCTGTAGACGGGAAAGGCTAAAAACATCGAGCTTTTGCAGTCGGGCCGGTCAGAGAGCTCCTCCTTGTCTACCTTTCTGTTTTTTTTTTTTATTTTTCCCTGTTTCCTGTCAAACCAGTGACCAAGTCAACCATCGTGCGACGGCAGTCGTGGCAGTTTTCCGTTTTTGCTTCTCTCGTGTACGAGTTTTCTCCCGAGCGCAGAAATCTGCAACGATGTCCGGAACGTAGGCGTTGTCATGAACTCTGCCTGAACTCATCCGAAGTGTTCGGTAAGCGCCGTGGACTCTCCAGCTCTGGTGGCGTTCCAGCGGCACCTGTCTGCACTGTGAGCCAAAATACCGCATTGGCATTGTTAATTTCCTAAAATCCCGACCTGTCCTGTGGGAGTGTGATGCCAGAACAACCCCTTTTGGCCTCTCTTGGCCTTGATTATAAGGGCCCAATGTTTGTAAGGCTGCGCAAGTCCTCCTCCTCTACATAATCATGGAGCAGCTCTCTGGATTTCCACCCCTTTTTTAGTAACACTTTTTGATTCATCTGTATGAAGTCTAGTTTCATGTGGAATAATAGAATAATTACCTTCTTGAAGGGTTGCGATAGATTTGAGCTTTGTTTCCATGAACTTCTCATCCAATCCACAGTTAAAACCAACTCCATGGTGCCTAAGCCTTTATAAACCTATAACTTTGCCACACATCTCACACAACTCATACGTACACATTGAAACTCTCTGTATCACCGACGCATGTCCAATTTACACCCAAACCCTCACTCACCAACTGAACGTGTGTTTAACACACACCAAAGGCGACCGAGTGCAGGATGGAAGTCTCCCTAGTTACCATGTGACGAACAAGTGAAGCTGCTGATGCTGACGGGGTCTCTGCCAGCCTCTCATTATCTGTCTCTCACCACAGGAACCAGTTGAAGCCGGGTGAGGGTCCATAGCATTAAAACAATGGTAAGGAAAACAGTGGGTGGTCGAAATGTACATTTTAAGTGACATTGACTGTAAAATATTAACGCGGGATTTATTCTCTCCTTTAAATATCCTTTATAAATGGAATACTTACTGGGCCTGCTAACCATCTGGGCCTTAACACGTGCTTAACACATGCTGGTCCACCCATTTACATCAGAATGTATGTATGTGTGTCTGTCTTTCAGGTAAAATGAAGATTGTTCTCAAAGTTCCAGAGCAGTTTGCAGGAGATGATGCAATCTAATGGCGATGCCAAGGTAATTTCCCATGATGAAACGGAATATTTATCTCACGAACCAGGGGATGCTGATCGACGCTTTCTTGGTTGCAGGAGAGGATGCAGTCCAGGCCGGCATCGAGCAGAGTCCAGCGGTGGCAGACTTTCTGGTTTTAATAAATTTTATAAACCAGAACTTTGTAATTTGTCTTTTCCTTTTTTTTTTTTTTTTTTTATTTTGCAGTTCAGCGTTTCAACCAACACACCAGGGCAAAGAATGAGGACATGGTGAAGGGCTTGAATGGCTCTAGCAGGCAGAAGTGGCACTTAAGTAACAACTGAGAGCCCCAAATGTTTTGTCTGACTGTCAGTATGTATGAAACTGGATAGAATCCTTTAGTCGGCTCGGACAGAAGAATAATAAGTTGAGGGGAAAAAAAGCCTTTGTGCTGCAAATCATTATTATTATTATTATTATTATTATTATTATTATTATTTTTAAAAAAAACGTGAGACTTCAGCTGCTCTTCAAAATATCGAATTAAAAATTTGATGGTTGCAGAGAAATTTAAGAGGACAGGAAAGGAAGGAAGCCAAAGAGCAAAGGGATAACGCTTTTAATAATGTAGAGCACATTTGATGTTTCCTGAAATGTGTTAAGAGGAATGGGATCAAGGAACAAGACTTAATGTGAATGTTCGGGTTTTCCCTTTATTAATTATGAAGTAATGATTTAACACGAGTAACAGCCGCTGCACTTCTCGTCCGCAGCCACACGGTGGCGCCACGCCGGAGGGGGAGGGGGGGGGTCCAGCACTGGGACGCTCGGCTGCGCTGGGAGACCTCGGAGCCTCGGGTGATGGAGGCGGTTCCACCGTCTCACCCGGGGGGGGGGGGGGGCGTGTCACACATTTAAAGGCTCGCCTCTGTACTTTAAAGGCACACTCTTAAATTTAAAAGAATAATAACGCATTGTGAGTATATTGGATTTATGATCTTACTCCATTTCACAATATTAGTCGTTGCAGTTAATTAGTCCTGAAAACCGTCATATATATACATATTTGGGCCGGAACCACAGTTAAGCGCACGCCTGCGCGAGCGGAACGAAAAAGTTCCGCCCCAACCGCGTGGAGGAGGAAAACCCGGTAGAATCTTTATAATCTCCCCGAATTAATGGATTAAATCGGCCGTGTCGGATTAGTTTGACCGCAGAGAAAAGGAGCGTCGCGTCATCCGGTGTCACGGTCATTGTTTGTTTGGGTTTGTTCACCCCCCCCCCCCCTTTCTTGTTCCTTTTCCCCTTTTCTATTTACGGGGATCCACCTCCTGGCCGCACTCCACCTTCCTGATTGGTGCAGCAGGTAAACAAGCCCCCCAGGCCTCCTCTTCCTGCAGCTGACTCCTCGTTGGTGCCGCACCTGCTCCACTTAGCCTCTCTCCATCCCCTTGGCTATATAAAAGGCCACCACACCCGTCTGCTGGGGGGTGTGGGGTTGGGGGTGTGGGGGTGGGGGGGTGTGGGTGGAGGGGGACCTGTCTGCTGAGGGACTTCGCTGGTCCATGCGTTGCAGCTCAGGGTAGCATTATTCCGCTTTGAGGATCTGTTCACTTTGGTACCTGGCCCTCCTTTGTTTTTTCGCGGCCTCTTGTCTTGGGTTTCTCGTCTCAGTTGAACTGCGGAGGGTGGCCAGGGATTCGAGCTCCCAAAAACTGCAGATTATTTTGTTTTTTTCACCGCAGCCTACGTTTTGTATAGTTTCACTAGGTGCAGGGGTGCTGGTTCATGTACTTCTGTTTACACGAGTTAAAGGGATTTTGCTTTCCTTCTGTGTTTTGCAACTTTTTTATCTGTAGAGGAGCCTTTACAGCTCCCGGAGCCCTCTTGTGTTATATTTGGTTTTTGGTTTAACCAGCACCCACAGGCCCTCTCCCTCAGTTCCATTTTGTGTGGTTTTTCCCTGCCCCTGTACTTCTCTAGCGGGGGGCAATAAATGTACTTTTCATTTAACTAACATTTTTGTGTTACTTCCCTTTTCCCACTGCGAGCCAGGGACGTAACATCCGGGATGACGGGTTTACCTGCACGGAGAGCAAGAGTCTGACCAGATTGTCGTTGGAGGAGGGGAAAAACGTCAAATGTTCTTTTACCTGTGGGACAAACGCCCACAAAAGCACACGGACTGGAATGAAGCACGGAGGAAATTGCACTTCCGATTTGGGAAACCTTAATTCTATTTGTGCATTAACGTCCTTAATGTGGTCCGTGATTGTTGTCACATTAACCAGGGTCCAGATCATCTTAGCAGCAGAACACCAGACTGGACTCACTTACTCAACCGATCTGAGTCTTCAGACACATGATTGGTCAAACTGGTTCCAACCCAGCAGCAGAACACCAGAATGGACTCATTTAATCAACTGATCTGAGTCTTCAGACAAATGATTGGTCAAACTGGTTCCAACCCAGCAGCAGAACACTAGACTGGACTCATTTAATCAACTGATCTGAGTCTTCAGACAAATGATTGGTCATACTGGTTCCAACCCAGCAGCAGAACACCAGACTGGACTCACTTAATCAACTGATCTGAGTCTTCAGACAAATGATTGGTCAAACTGGTTCCATACCAGCAGCAGGACACTAGACTGGACTCACTTAATCAACTGATCTGAGTCTTCAGACAGATGATTGGTCAAACTGGTTCCATACCAGCAGCGGAACACTAGACTGGACTCATTTAATCAACTGATCTGAGTCTTCAGACAAATGATTGGTCATACTGGTTCCAACCCAGCAGCAGAACACCAGACTGGACTCACTTAATCAACTGATCTGAGTCTTCAGACAAATGATTGGTCAAACTGGTTCCAACCCAGCAGCAGAACACCAGACTGGACTCACTTAATCAACTGATCTGAGTCTTCAGACAAATGATTGGTCAAACTGGTTCCATACCAGCAGCAGAACACCAGACTGGACTCATTTAATCAACTGATCTGAGTCTTCAGACAGATGATTGGTCAAACTGGTTCCAACCCAGCAGCAGAACACTAGACTGGACTCACTTAATCAACTGGTCTGAGTCTTCAGACAAATGATTGGTCAAACTGGTTCCAACCCAGCAGCAGAACACCAGACTGGACTCACTTAATCAACTGATCTGAGTCTTCAGACAAATGATTGGTCAAACTGGTTCCAACCCAGCAGCAGAACACCAGACTGGACTCACTTAATCAACTGATCTGAGTCTTCAGACAAATGATTGGTCATACTGGTTCCAACCCAGCAGCAGAACACTAGACTGGACTCATTTAATCAACTGATCTGAGTCTTCAGACAGATGATTGGTCAAACTGGTTCCATACCAGCAGCAGAACACTAGACTGGACTCATTTAATCAACTGATCTGAGTCTTCAGACAGATGATTGGTCAAACTGGTTCCAACCCAGCAGCAGAACACCAGACTGGACTCATTTAATCAACCGATCTGAGTCTTCAGACAGATGATTGGTCAAACTGGGTGTGCTTGACTGGTTGGAGCAAAAACCTGCAGCCACACCGACCCTTTGTGGAACTAGTTTGACGCCCCTTAGACTGATCACATCTGCTCCCATTGATCTCGCTGAGACTAAAAATAGACAAAAACTAAATTTCAGAGCTGTGATACTTTTATTGTCTTTGGGAAAAGTCACTACAGGGCAATTTCAGTGTGTTTTTTTTTTTTTTTTTTTTAATGCTGTTGGATGTGGCCTTCATTAGAAAGAAAAACACTGAAATCGCCCTGTACTTCCCCCAAATAGAATCAAGGTTTCACAAACGTGAAACGTGGCTTTGAATCTTCGTCTTGGGTAAATCAGAGCAAATTGGAGCACAGAGGGTTGTGGTTTTTGATCGAGACCCTGTTTTATGGCATCTGTTGGATGACATGCTGTGAAAATACCCCCTTTTTATTTACATCATTATAAAATAAAGGGGGTCATACATGTAGAAGACAGCGTCCAGGCATCTGCTGGACCTCTGGAGGGACGGAATTACTATTTCAGCGTCAGACTGATTCATTTGGAATTTGAACGACATTTGAAATAACATTAAAATAAACGAAATAAACCCGGTATATAAGACAATCGATAACAATTTTATGTTGGCGGCAAAAGACGAGAAATGCAGGAAATTTTGAGATCTACACGCGGTGATGCTCATTCCGTCATAAATCCTCCTGACAATGTTCGTACCAAGGAAATATATAATCTATAATCAACAATCTATAATCAATAATCGCGACATCACTACTGTGAAGATGTCATAGATGTTACGTGCACATGTGCATACAATCTACGAGGAAGAAACAAACCGACGGAGTAAAATAAGCAGAAACCAGTGAAACAATAAACAGTAAAACAACAAACAGTTAAAACATTTATGGCGTTGTTTATTTTTCCCCTTACGGGAACCGGTGAGGGACACAAAGGTTTTGGTCCCCGTTCGTCAGCCCAGCCGAGACACATTTCGCGAATAACGGCAAAAACATCTCCGCGGCGCTTCTTTATTTCAGCAATGGTGCACGACGACATAGTAAACCTCCTTCCTTGTATGTTCAAGCCTCCTTCTTGCGACATGCATCCATTTGCGCGACATGATGGATAACAAGGCTAAGTCTAGCACGCTAATGGGCAGCATGAAGGCTTGCAGACAGAGCTAGTTTGTTTACCTTCTCCACCGACATTTGCTCCTAACATGGACGAATTAGTGAGCACAGCTAAGACGGAGGTAAATAAGGATCCGGTTTCTCTCCCGACCATCTTTTGTACGGT